>BSBN01001132.1:600000-1200000 GCA_027924645.1 Cunninghamia lanceolata
GCCGATAGAGCTGTGATATCCATTATTATATGTGTTACCTTTTGAGTCGCCCTTTTTTTATTTTGTTCGTGTTTTTCCTAGGCAAGAGTCGATTTGCTGTCTTGTCTTATTGGTCATATCTTATTTCTTAAATCAGCTCTTTATTCTTCAAAGATTACCCGTCTACCGTCTTTGTGTTTGAAATTACATAAGGTCTGAACCTTTGAACCTGAACTATTCTAAAAGTGTAAGGTTTAATGGTTTGATGTGTTTAAAGTTTCTCAAAAAGCAAACTTCTGATTTTGTGTAATTTAAAACGTCTTTGAGTTTTCGGGTTGAACTTGAACCTTTTTGTCAATAGTTCAAAGGTTCCAAGGTTCAAGGTTCAAAACTCGGCATCTTGTATCGAGTCACTTTGCTCAGTTCCTTCACCCAATTTAATGTGTCGTTGAACCATCCATTTGAACTCTGCAGTAAGGTTCAATGGTTCATTGGTTCCAAGTTCAATGCTGTACTGTTTTGTAGTCAGATGTCTCCCACAAGTCATGTGATGTTGGTCGGTTTATGTAGTTCTCATGTCTTTGAAATTGAACTTTGAACCACATTCCCATGGTTCAATAGTTCAAAGTTCACTAATTCGGTGATTACGATCTTATCTTTTCCCGAGGTGTTCTAAGTCAGATTTAGTGGGAAAGATTGGAGGAAAATATGTCTGAAACTCATTATGAAATAGGAAGTTCTAATTTTGGGGAATTTATGGATAATTATTATACATCATGGTCGTGCGTGAATAATGCTCGCCATTGATGAGGATGTCAGATTTCATGTCTTTTCAAATATCTTCGGCACGTATTGTTTTGGGTAATAATTATTCAATCCGTTAATGCCATTTATTAAGAAAGAATCACCCAAATGTGGCAAGTAAATATACTGTGTGACGCAAAGGAGAACAACGCAAGAGGTATAAGGTTTGGTTACCTAATTTTTGCAGTAATTTCAGATTTCCTGAAGGTGAGTTCTATTTTTCCTACCTGTTGTTTCCCTTTCTTAAGTTGGCAAGAAAAATCCTGAGTTTCCAACATTATTTTCAAGATTCAAAGCTTTTTTTTTGCTGTATCCTCCAAGTATGGCTTTGAAATCTACTTGTCTGGGAAATGAACATAGCCCTGGTCTTACCTGTTCTCACTCTAAATTCGGGGATACTGCGCTAGTGCAATATGATTTAGAAGAATTAAGAGAAAGGTCTAGAAACCCTGTGCAAACTCCTATGATGAAGAAAATAGTAGATAGTGGTTTAGTTGAAGCCGCGGCCTTTCCCATGGCTGTACAGTGCCCAGAACTGGTTCAGGGATGTATGAATACGTATGAACCCCAAAACAGGTGCATCAGAAGTGCAGATGGTGATGTATTGTTTCATGTCGACAGACAAACCCTGATGTCTATGATGAGAATACTACCTAAAGAGGCATATTCCAGCCTTAATATTACTTCTTCTTATGGGTTTTTCTCAGAAAAGAAACTAACTTACAAAAGTGTGATAGCAAGAAACTGGCTACTGAAGTTTCAGAAAGGTGGTTCAAGGTTTCCTAGACCACTTACTAGGGATCACATGATTAAAGAAGTGAGGGATATTGTGGTGTTATTACACAGACTGAAGCGCAGCTGGCATGCATATTATTGGGAAGATTGGATGTACTTTTTCGTACAAGTTATCCTCCAAGGAGAGCAATATTTGGACTGGGCAGAAATTATAGCTGATTATTTGCATCAGGCACTGAGTAATTGTTTGGGAAATGGAAATTTTTATATGTCTTCATACCTGTTTTACTGCCTGACGTCTACAAGACAGTGGTTGGGGCTGCCTCATGCACCTTTAGCAGAAGATAGTAAAATTTATGAATATTATTCACAATTGCAGATGCAGAACTGTTATGAGAATTACAAAAGGGTTTGTGATGTTTTCACTGGGAGAATGACTTATGAACTGGCAGGTAATTTGAATAAGAGAATATCCAACGAGGCAATGCAGCTAATTAGCATTTATGGTGGTTTCTTTATTCAATTTTCCAAATTCACTTACATCAGGGTTGGAGGATTTGACAGTGACCTTGTTAAGTTACCCAGGTATGCGTTTGACCATTTTGTGTTGATAGAAGTATGCAGACAGTTGGCACATGTGGATGAAAAGTTCTCAACAAAGAAGAGATCTGGTATCTCTTTCCCCATTGAACTTGGACATTACTCGTGCCAATCAAAATCTGATGCTTTGAATTTAGAAGTGAACCTTAAAAAGTTCAATTTCCAGTTCTTCACTGCCAGATCCCAATTTGACAACAAAGGCTTCATCGGGGATAACTTAGATTCTGGAACAGGGTGTTCACATATCCCTGAATTGGAAGATTACTGGGAGGACTGTCCAGATGAATTCGAAGTCAGGAGGAGACTGTGGTGTAGGTTCTGTTTGGGACAGATAATCACCCTTAATCTGAGAATGGACATTTCTAGAGTTATTGATAATCAAGAACAGATGATTGATCCCCAATTTGAACAGATAAAACAATCACCTATTCCATAAATTGATTGGAGTAAAAAGGAGGAAGATAGGATTGAGGTGAAAACTTTCCCAGTGATAAGGAGGACTGAGAAATGGTTGAGGGAACAGAAACAAAAAGTGTTCCAGAATAAAGACATCCAACAATGAATGTCAATGATTGAATCACCAGTCCCAATAAGCTCCTCTAATCAGCCTATTACTATCTGTGGTGCAGGTACTTCCAAGTCAATAACTGGGAGGAGTCCTGCTATTAAAGAATCTAGAAGAGCCCTCACAACTACTCTGCCTCCTCGTGCCACCAGGTCAAGAACCAAAAGCAAAAGAAAGAAGCAGGTTTCTGAGAGAATAGTTGTGGATTTGAATTCAGAAGAGGACTCAGTCGAAGCCATGGATGATAAGGAACCTAGTTCACCAAGAACAGAGGAAGTTAGTGCTAAGCAACAGTCGGAGGTTGTCTTAGAGACCCCTTAAATAATGATGATTTCTGATGTACCCTCTGATAAATTGAATTATGGGAAAGAAGCCTCAGCCTTTGCACCTAAATGGCTGGAGAATTCTATCAGTGACAAAAGAAAAATAATTCCATTTTCTGTGCGTTTAGAAGATATGGTGAGCAAATGTTTGGGAAAAATGCCTAAATCCAAGAAGCTGAAGACAACCTCCAGGGTAAGCATTGACCCAAGTACAGGGAATTGGAGTGCGGAAATAGCCAGGCCAGTGACTGATGAAGAAGTACAGGACCCCACTGTACAGGATTTCACTGTTGAAAGGGTGGATCTTGGAACTGCTTCAAGAGCAGCGGATGTTCATCATCTTGAGGCATCCACCAAAAGAATCGTCAGCCGGACCTGGAAGGACGAGAAAGACAAGAAAGAATTGAAGTAGACTCTGCGTTCCATGGTAGAATATATTAACGCCATTCATAATCCCAGCCCACAGCCAGTCTCACAGCTTTCTCTGTCTTTTGATCCTAAGTCGCCAGCCAACCAGAAGATGTTAGACCAGGTTAATAGAAACAGGATGGTGGCTAAGATATTCGATGATTGGTTGGACTGCATTGTACAAAAGGGTACTGAATATATTCATGAACTTAAGAATATATATGATCAAACTGTAGTCACTATTGAAGACCTTAAGGCACAGATTGCTTCTTGGGTGAAAGATGAAGGTAAGTGGATGAATATACTGAACCAAATTGATGAAGTCCAAAAATATGGGGTAATGAAATTTCTGTCAGAAAAGAGTTTAATAGGTGTGGATGAAGATCTACTGTACGTGAATAAGGAAAACATTGAATGGAGAAACTCGGTATCACGACAAGGGCGTTTTGAACTTACAAAAATGATTAAGGAAATCACCGAGTTCACTCAATCACTGCAGCATGATTTACAATGCATTGATGTAAAATGCATAAAGGATGATGGGAAACCGGAGGAAGATGTCGATTCAGTGGTTCAATCCTTTAAGGATAAAATTAGCTTTGTCAAAGAAAGTGACGATATCTTAACTGAAGATTTCTCCCGAATTTCTAAGGTGGAGTGGCTGCTTTACCTCTGTATCGATGCACTCCCAGAACATAAGGAAAAGATTGGGAAAATACGAAGGGAGAAGGACGTCTGGAAGACAAGGATGAGACACATAGGCATCCCCAACCTCCCGAAGATTCAGGAGTTTGTTACTATGTTTCAGGAGTGGAAGACTCAATGTGTCTCCCCGACCACCAAGAGTAAATCTGCTGATTCGAATCCGTTACTGTAGTCGTGATCCTATTCACCCAGTTGCCTTTATTCAGTTGTTTTTTTTTAGTTATGCTATTTTCAAGACTTGATCTTTAAATCAATTTGTTGAAAAACTAAATCCTGTATGGGTCAGAGTTATTTTAACTCTAGGTTTGGTTTTACTTGATTGAGGAATTAGGGTAGTCATATATATAGGTTTTTCATTGCTACAGAGAGATATAGAAAAAAAGAGAGAAAATTTTGGAGCTGAACTACTGTTGTTTTCATAAGCATATATGATTTTTGTCTGAAACATCTTTTTCATCTGTGAATGAAAGGAAGAAATGATTGCTGCATTCTTGAATCTGTGCGTTTGAGTTTTTGAAATTGGATTTCCTATGCGAAGTCTTCTTTCATATGGTAATTGCTCTTTTAGACAATTCATTATATGTGTGCTATAAATTATTGGTTCTACAACAGTTATATGTTTATGTATCTGATTGATTTTTAAAAAAATAGAATCTGTGTATTCTGTCATAAAATGGTGTTTTAAAAAAGGAATATTGCATTCATGACATGGTGATGTATGGATGTTAGTTTGGCCTTTAGGCACTTTCTGGTTAAAAGTGTATTGGGATAATTAACATAAATTGAATTCATTGAAGATCTTGAAGGGAGCTGTACCTCAATTCAGAGGGGAACTATTTTTGAAAGTTCACCCATTTGTTGATTAATTCGTTTGTTCTTTAAGGAAGAAAAAGCATAGAGTCAGAATAGAGTGATTTTGAATAAGGACAAACCTGTTAACCAACAATTTTTGGCGACTCTACTGGGGATCGAGGTCATTAGTTAAAAGACTGGTCACCTTAATATGAATCAACAATGGTGCTTCCACATGAAAACATAATTCCTAATCTGCAGCCTAATTTTGGTTTTCAAGATGAGCAGGAAGACATTATTGGCCAATTGAATACCCTTGCTTGGCGTATTCGTTGGAATAGTGAAGATTATATAAGAGCAAGTAGAGTATTAGAAAAAGAGGAGGAATTGGCCGATAACCTAAGATTGCTGTTACTCAGGCAGAGAAGAAGGCAAGCACAAAACGCAGCAAGAAATCAAGCCCCTGAAGCGCAAAGAAATCAAGAACAACATAGAAATTAATAGCTGCCTATCTAGTTACAATATTTTAAGCTGGATTCTAGACTGTATTTTCTTTGAGAAGAGAGGGAGTTGAGGATTCTACCTTTCAGGCACTACAAAACTTTAATTTTCCTTATATCCCTACTCATGTAAGGAGAGCTAGAAGTAGACCTCCTAGCCCCCCCAAAACTTCTACATCTCCTGTTTGTCAAGCTCTAACTCTTTCCTGTACTATCATCCCCTCAGCTATAAACTTCCTACCAATGGCCCAACCTTGGGGAGCAGCCATAGGGCCTCTGAACCTAGGGGCTAACCTGAATCCCTTGCCTAAAAATGCATAGGAGAATTTGCCCAAATTTAATGGAGATGGGAGACAATCACCAAAAGAACATTTATGTGCCTTTGCAACAGCATGTAGTGTGTTGGGTGTACAACACCAATATGTAGCCATAAGGCTTTTTGTGCAAACCTTGACCGATACTGCAGCACAATGGTTCTATCACCTAACTAACTCCTCAATCACAAGTTGGAATGACATGAAAACTACGTTTGAAAATAGGTTCAAAAGCACAAAAGATGAACATTCTCTCCTTGCACAACTAACTCAGCTTAAGAAAGAGATACATGAACCTATGAGGGAATTCGTGGCTAAATTCAACAGAATTGTGAACAAAATCCTTGCTGCTAAAAGACCAACTGGCGAGAATCAAAAATGTTTCTGCATCAATTCTATGCCTCCTGATATTAGCTTCCATCTTAGGAGAGGTGTAATTGCTGATTTACCAGCTGCACAAGCTTTGGCAGTCAGATTGGAGGATGATCTCATTATGGCTGGTAAATGGAAGAAAGAGGTCCAGATGCCAAATGCTCACCCCTCATCATCTACTGATCCTGTAGTGTAAAGACTGGTTAATGATATGATTGCCTTAAAGAGGCAATTACCTAAAACTGGTGCTTCCTTCCAACAACCATATCAAGATATTGGCAGGAGGAATTTGAATCAACAAGCAAATACTGGTAGAGCTTTACCCCTGGCATCAGCATAGCCAAGGATGACTGAACATGTGTATTTTTCATTTGACTACCGACCATGATGGAAATTCTTGCCCAGAAATGCTCAGGTACACTCAGATGACTGCTACTCAAGATATGCTGGGGGAGTCCACTGAAGAAGAAAGGAACTTTGAGGAGCCTGGCGACTCTGAAATAAACTTCCTTGAATATGAGTCTGATTCAAAAAGGGGAGGTGAAATATTGGTTACCCTTGAAGATCCTTTGTGTGCCATGCTCACCAGGAGTCAGAGGAATATGAGATCCTCTAATACGCAAGAAGTACCTGGTAAAGGTAAGGAGCCTTTTATTAGAACTCATGATGCTAATTTGAAGGCTCAGGAAATTAAATTGTTGCATAAAAATGATCCAGATGCTTCTTTTGATATTGTAGAATTCTGTAAATCTGCAAAAATTCAAATCTCTCCTTTTGAGTATCTCAAGTTAAAACCTAATGAGCTTGACAAACTAGTTAAACATGTTAAGGGTGGTCCTACACAAACTGAATCTGAGAGTCAACTAGATGTTAATGCTGAGTCTCCCATTGCTCAACTATTTGCTTCCTCATCTGAGTCATCCATGACTACCCCTAAAATGACCCTCAATTTGTCAAATGATACTTCTTACACAACTGATTTGAAACCTAATTATTTCTATGTATCTCTGTTCATCGATGGTCATAAGCTTAGTGACTGTATTATAGATTCAGGAGCCTCTGACAACATTATGCCCTCTTCTGTGGCTAAAGCCCTAGGACTATCACTTACAAAAACATTTGGTAGGTGTTATTCTATGGACGGCAAACAGGTTTCCTTGCTTGGACAGATTAAGGATGCACGAGTTGCTCTTGCAGCTTACCTTGACAAAAAGGTGAAGTTGACTATTTTGGTAGCAGATATTCCTGCTAGTTATGGGATGTTGTTGAGCAGCACATTTTGCAAGGATTTGGGTGGACAGATCAAATTGGATTGGTCAGAAGCCACAGTCCTAGTGGGAAAGCAGAAAGTAAAGCTGGAACCTGAACCCAAGTGCAAGTTTACTGTCTATCCCTCTGATGATCTCAAGTCCCAGATTTTGTTTGAGGAATGTGAATTTGGTAACTATTTTCTCTCTTCTGAACAGAGTTTTGGTGAAGACCTCAAAGAAGAATTAATCCAAAGGTCTGTACATTCTGATGACCTATGGGTTATGGAATTTGACGGCAGTTGTGCTACTACTGGTTCGGGGGCTGGGGTTGTGTTGATCTCACCAGAAGGTGAAATTTTTTCTTATTCTTTTAAATTAGAGTTCAAAAACACCAACAATACTGCAGAATATGAAGCTTTATTGCTTGGGCTATATGAAGCCAAAGGAAGGGGTGTAAAGGTACTTAAAGTGAGAGGTGATGCTGAATTAATTGTGAAATAGGTAAGGGGCATTTTTTCTGTTAAGAATGAAAGATTAAAGCATTACAGAAATAGAGTATGGGATGAGATCGAATATTTTGATGCCTTCTCTATCGAAGCAATTCCCAGAGACCAGAACTCCCAAGCAGATTCTTTAGCAGTATTAGCTTGTCTTCTTTTGCCACATCCAGATTTTAAAAAGGATTCTTATAGAATAAAACTGGTATATCGTCCTAATGTCCTGGACAATGCTGAAAGTTGGCAAGTTTTTGAGAGTGATAATCAGATCAGAAAATTTTTAGAGAATGCTGAAATGTTCCTGGGAGCTTATTTTGAGGGCTCCGATACAGAGCGTAAAGATTCAGCCCTGACCCAGGGATTAATCCAAAAGATGATGTGATTCAGTTGAAGGGAAACGAAATCCCTAAAGGACTGGTCTCCTTAGAACATTTGTTTTCTTGAAGAGATGAATATATTAAAGGCAAACCTTCCCACAATCCTAACAAAGTGGAGGATTATGAGAAAATAAACATCGGGGATGAGGCTGATCCTAAATGGATATCCATTGGTAGGTGTTGTTCTTTAGAGGAGATAAACAAATTGATCAAATTGTTAATCAAGTATAAGGATGTTTTCGCCTGGTGCTACGATGATCTTAAAATTTTTAGACATGGACAGTTTCAACACCATATTCCTCTGAAAGCAAATGCAACCCCATTCAGGCAGAAACTGAGGAATTATAATCCGAAAGTTGTTGAGGCCATCTTTAAGGAGATTGATAAGATGTTGAAAGCTATAATTATCTATCCAATTCATCACTCCACTTGGGTGGCAAATATTGTTCCAGTGCGCAAGAAGAATGGAGAAATAAGAATCTACGTTGATTTCACGAATTTGAACCAGGCTAGCCTGAAAGATAACTATCCCTTACCTGTGATGGACCACATCTTGCAGACAGTTGCTGGGTCTGAAATGATGTCCATGCTAGATGGGTTCTCAGGTTACAATCAGATAGGTGTGGCTGCAGCTGATCAGCATAAGACTGCTTTCACTATGCCTCAGGGAACTTTTGCCTATAACCGAATGTCCTTTGGCCTGATTAATGCCGGAGCAACTTTTCAGCAGGCAATGGATTCATCTTTTAGAGATCTAAAGGATAGAATTATTGTTATTTATCTTGATGATCTGACTATTTTTTCTAGAAATAGAGAAGATCACCTGAAGGATCTGGAGATTGTCTTACAAAGGTGACGGAGCCATGGCATATCACTCAATCCCAAGAAGTCAGTTTTCTGTGTTACAGAGGGAAAGTTGTTAGGGCACTTAGTCTCAAAAGATGGAATCAGAATTGATTCGGAGAGGGTCAGGGCGATACAACAGCTTAGTCTCCCTTCAAATAGGACTGGAGTCAAGTCCTTCTTTGGCCAAATCAATTTTCTCAGAAGGTTCATTCCTGACTTTGCTGAGATTACAAAATAATTGTTGGAATGATGAGCGAGAAACAACCATTCAAGTGAAATGAAGTTGCTGAGAAGGCATTTGAGGATATCAAGGAAGCGATTGCAAGCACACCCACTTTGGTAAATCCTAATTTTCAAAAAGATTTTATTATTTACTATTATGCCTCAGAACACACCATGTTAGGTATTTTGTTACAGAAAAATGAATTGGATGAAGAGGTCCCCATGGCCTTTATGAGCGTTCCCCTTAAAAAGCATGAACTGAAATATTCTTTGGTTGAAAAACAAGCTTTCACTGTGTTAAGGTTGTTAAACAATTCAGATATTATATACTTCACTCTCATTCAGTTGTATTTGTTCCAAGTTCAGCTGTGAAAAGTATCTTGACTCAGCAAGATGTTGGGTTAAACAATAGAGCAACGTGGGTTGCTAAAATCCAGGAATATGATTTGGAAGTTAGGCCAACCAAACTGATTAGAGGTCAAGGCTTATGTAAATTAATTGCTGAGAACGGAAAGGAAGAAGAAGAAGAAGGACTTCCCACTATCTTGCTGGTAAGTTTACAGGACCCATGGTTTCTAGATGTAGCATACTATCTTACTTACAGAGATTGTCCTAGTCACTTATCTCCTAAAGAGAAAAGAAACTTGAAGCTAAAAGTGACAAAATATGTTATTTGGGGGGATGTCCTTTACAAGAAGGGATTAGATGGGACTTTCCTAAGATGTGTAGACAAGGAGCAACATGACAAGCTCTTGGAAGTTTTCCATAATGAAGCCTATGGTGGACATTTTTCTTCTTCAGTCACAGCTTTCAAAATCCTCAGGAATTGTTACTATTGGCTAGGGATGTTTAAAGATGCATATAAATGGATGGCTAACTGTGAAAAATGCAAAATGTTCTCAGGAAGGCCACAACTTGCAGCTTTACCTTTGAGGCCC
This sequence comes from Cunninghamia lanceolata, assembly GCA_027924645.1. Taxonomy (NCBI): domain Eukaryota; kingdom Viridiplantae; phylum Streptophyta; class Pinopsida; order Cupressales; family Cupressaceae; genus Cunninghamia; species Cunninghamia lanceolata. The sequence goes on from BSBN01001132.1 coordinate 610,228, forward strand.
GTTGTTATTGGAGAACCCTTCAAACAATGGGGATTGGATTTTATTGGGCCTATCTCGCCCCCCTCAAGTGCAGGATATACCCACATTTTAACAGCGACAGATTATTTCACGAAATGGGTTGAAGCAGCCCCTATAAAGAGAACAACTTCGGAGGTGGTGTGTAATTTTCTTAAATAAAATATTTTGGCATGGTTTGGTGTTCCCCAGAAGATTGTAGCAGATAACGCTACCAGTTTCTCTTCAGTCGAAATGACTTCTTTTTGTTATGAACATAGTATATCTCTCTCCCATTCATCAGATTACTATCCCCAAGGAAATGGACAAGCTGAGTCCAGTAACAAGAATTTGATTGCTATCATGAGGAAATTGGTGAATGATAACCCCAGAGATTGTCATAAGAGACTGTATGAAGCAATCTGGGCTGACAGAATAACTCTAAAAAGGGCAAATGGGATGACGCCTTTTGAATTGGTTTATGGAATAGGTACCCAATTATCTTTATCTCTGGAGCTATCTACAACTAAACTACAAAGTGTAATCGAGGATCAATACTTCCGATATTCCCTGGAGAAGAGGATTATGTACTTAACTAAGATTGAAGAAGAGAGGAATGAATTGGTTGACCGAATTACTGCTCATCAGGCTAGAGTTAAAGAGATTTTTGACCGAAAAACAAGGCCTAGAAAGTTTATGGAGGGAGATGAAGTATTACTGTGGGATAGAAGGAGAGAACCAAAGGGTGCACATAGCAAATTTGACTCTCTTTAGAAAGGACCTTTCAGAATTCACCAGATACTGGGTCTAAATTCTTTTAAATTGGAATATCTGGATGGAGCTATTTTACCCCTATCCTATAATGGACAAGATCTCAAATTGTATCGTCTTTAAAATAGGAGTCCCCTATGTTGTACATAGCCTTCCCTTTTTGTCTGGTTTTGTGTTTTCCTTTCCCATTTTTGTTTTGCCTTGCTCCTTTTCCTTTCTTCTCTTTGTTTCTTTTTCTGCGAAACCAGAGCTTCTGAGTTCTCTGCATTTTGCCATAAAATACAGTCCCCAGTCAGCGCCAATGTTACCTTTTGAGTCGCACTTTTTTTATTTTGTTCGTGTTTTTCCTAGGCAAGAGTCGATTTGCTGTCTTGTCTTATTAGTCATATCTTATTTCTTAAATCGGCTCTTTATTCTTCAAAGATTACCCGTCTACCGTCTTTGTGTTCGAAATTACATAAGGTCTAAACCTTTGAACCTAAACTATTCTAAAAGTGTAAGGTTCAATGGTTCGATGTGTTTAAAGTTTCTCAAAAAGCAAACTTCTTGTTCCGTGTAATTAAAATGTCTTTGAGTTTTTGGGTTGAACTTGAACCTTTTTGTCAATAGTTCAAAGGTTCCACGGTTCAAGGTTCAACACTCGGCATCTTGTATCGAGTCACTTTGCTCAGTTCCTTCACCCAATTTAATGTGTTGTTGAACCATCCGTTTGAACTCTGCAGTAAGGTTCGATGGTTCATTGGTTCCAAGTTCAATGCTGTATTGTTTTGTAGTCAGATGTCTCCCACAAGTCATGTGATGTTGGTCGGTTTATGTAGTTCTCATGTCTTTGAAATTAAACTTTGAACCACATTTCCATGGTTCAATAGTTCAAAGTTCACTAATTCGTTGATTACGATCTTATCTTTTCCCGAGGTGTTCTAAGTCAGATTTAGCGGGAAAGATTGGAGGAAAATATGTCTGAAACTCATTATGAAACAGGAAGTTCTAATTTTGGGGAATTTATGGATAATTATTATACATCATGGTCACGCGTGAATAATGCTTGCCATTGATGAGGATATCAGAGTTCATGTCTTTTCAAATATCTTCGGCACGTATTGTTTTGGGTAATAATTATTCAATCCGTTAATGCCATTTATTAAGAAAGAATCACCCAAATGTGGCAAGTAAATATACTGTGCGACGTAGAGGAGAACAACGCAAGAGGTATAAGGTCAGGTTGCCCAATTTTTGCAGTAATTTCAGATTTCCTGAAGGTGAGTTCTATTTTTCCTACCTGTTGTTTCCCTTTCTTAAGCTGGCAAGAAAAATCCTTTGAGTTTCCAACATTATTTTCAAGATTCAAAGCTTTTTTTTTGCTGTATCCTCCAAGTATGGCTTTGAAATCTGCATGTCTGGGAAATGAACATGGCCCTGGTCTTACCTGTTCTCACTCTGAATTCGGGGATACTGCACTAGTGCAATATGATTTAGAAGAATTAAGAGAAAGGTCTAGAAACCCTGTGCAAACTCCTATGATGAAGAAAATAGTAGACAGTGGTTTAGTTGAAGCCGTGGCCTTTCCCATGGCTGTACAGTGCCCAAAACAGGTTCAAGAATGTATGAATAGGCATGAACCCCAAAACAGGTGCATTAGAAGTGCAGATGGTGATGTATTGTTTCATGTCGATAGACAAACCCTGATGTCTGTGATGAGAATACCACCTAAAGAGGCATATTCCAGCCTTAATATTACTTCTTCTTATGGGTTTTTCTCAGAAAAGAAATTGACTTACAAAAGTGTGATAGCAAGAAACTGGCTGCTGAAGTTTCAGAAAGGTGGTTCAAGGTTGCCTAGACCACTTACTAGGGATCACATGATTAAAGAAGTGAGGGATATTGTGGTGTTATTACACATACTGAAGGGCATACAACATGCATATTATTGGGAAGATTGGATGTACTTTTTCGTACAAGTTATCCTCCAAGGAGAGCAATATTTGGACTGGGCAGAAATTGTAGTTGATTGTTTGCATCAAGGACTGAGTAATTGTTTGGGAAATGGAAATTTTTATATGTCTTCATACTTGTTTTATTGCCTGGCATCTACAAGACAGTGGTTGGGGCTGCCTCATGCACCTTTAGCAGAAGATAGTAAAATTTATGAGTATTATTCACAATTGCAGATGCAGAACTGTTATGAGAATTACAAAAGGGTTTGTGATGTTTTCACTGGGAGAATGACTTATGAACTGGCAGGTAATTTGAATAAGAGAATGTCCAACGAGGCAATGCAGCTAATTAGCATTTATGGTAGTTTCTTTATTCAATTTTCCAAATTCACTTACATCAGGGTTGGAGGATTTGACGGTGAACCTGTTAAGTTACCCAGGTATGCGTTTGACCGTTTTGTACTAATAGAAGTATGCAGATAGTTGGCACATGTGGATGAAAAGTTCTCAACAAAGAAGAGATCTGGTATTTCTTTCCCCATTGAACTTGGACATTACTCGTTCCAATCAAAATCTGATGCTTTGAATTTAGAAGTGAACCTTAAAAAGTTTAATTTCCAATTCTTCACTACCAGATCCCAATTTGACAGCAAAGGCTTCATCAGGGATAACTTAGATTTTGGAATAGGGCATTTGCATATCCCTGAATTGGAAGATTACTGGGAGGACTGCCCAGATGAATTCGAAGTCAGGAGGAGACTATGGTGTAGGTTCTCTTTGGGACAGATAATCACCCTTAATCTGAGAATGGACATTTCTGGAGTTATTGATAATCAAGAACAGATGATTGATCCCCAATTTGAACAGATAAAACAATCACCTATTCCAGAAATTGATTGGAGTAAAAAGGAGGAAGATAGGATTGAGGTGAAAACTTTCCCAGTAATAAGGAGGACTGAGAAATGGTTGAGGGAACAGAAACAGAAAGTTTTCCAGAATAAAGACATCCAACAATGCATGTCAATGATTGAATCACCAGTCCCAATAAGCTCCTCTAATCAGCCTATTGCTATTTGTGGTGAGGGTACTTCCAAGTCAATAACTGGGAGGAGTCCTACTATTAAAGAATCTAGAAGAGCCCTCACAATTACTCTGCCTCCTCGTGCCACCAGGTCGAGAACCAAAAGCAAAAGAAAGAAGCAGGTTTCTGAGAGAATAGTTGTGGATTTGAATTTAGAAGAGGACTCAGTCAAAGCCATGGATGATAAGGAACCTGGTTCACCAAGAACAGAGGAAGTTAGTGCTAAGCAACAGTCGGAAGTTGTCTTAGAGACCCCTGAAATAATGATGATTTCTGATGTACCCTATGATAAATTGAATTATGGGAAAGAAGCCTCAGCCTTTGCACCTAAATGGCTGGAGAATTCTATCAGTGACAAAAGAAAAATAATTCCATTTTCTGTGCGTTTAGAAGATATGGTGAGCAAATGTTTGGGAAAAATGCCTAAATCCAAGAAGCTGAAGACAACCTCCAAGGTAAGCATTGACCCAAGTACAGGGAATTGGAGTGCAGAAATAGCCAGGCCGGTGACTGATGAAGAAGTACAGGACCCCACTGTACAGGATTTCACTGTTGAAAGGGTGGATCTTGGAACTGCTTCAAGAGCAGCGGATGTTCATCATCTTGAGGCATCCACCAAAAGAATCGTCAGCCGGACCTGGAAGGACGAGAAAGACAAGAAAGAATTGAAGTAGACTCTGCGTTCCATGGTAGAATATATTAACGCCATTCATAATCCCAGCCCACAGCCAGTCTCACAGCTTTCTCTGTCTTTTGATCCTAAGTCGCCAGCCAACCAGAAGATGTTAGACCAGGTTAATAGAAACAGGATGGTGGCTAAGATATTCGATGATTGGTTGGACTGCATTGTACAAAAGGGTACTGAATATATTCATGAACTTAAGAATATATATGATCAAACTGTAGTCACTATTGAAGACCTTAAGGCACAGATTGCTTCTTGGGTGAAAGATGAAGGTAAGTGGATGAATATACTGAACCAAATTGATGAAGTCCAAAAATATGGGGTAATGAAATTTCTGTCAGAAAAGAGTTTAATAGGTGTGGATGAAGATCTACTGTACGTGAATAAGGAAAACATTGAATGGAGAAACTCGGTATCACGACAAGGGCGTTTTGAACTTACAAAAATGATTAAGGAAATCACCGAGTTCACTCAATCACTGCAGCATGATTTACAATGCATTGATGTAAAATGCATAAAGGATGATGGGAAACCGGAGGAAGATGTCGATTCAGTGGTTCAATCCTTTAAGGATAAAATTAGCTTTGTCAAAGAAAGTGACGATATCTTAACTGAAGATTTCTCCCGAATTTCTAAGGTGGAGTGGCTGCTTTACCTCTGTATCGATGCACTCCCAGAACATAAGGAAAAGATTGGGAAAATACGAAGGGAGAAGGACGTCTGGAAGACAAGGATGAGACACATAGGCATCCCCAACCTCCCGAAGATTCAGGAGTTTGTTACTATGTTTCAGGAGTGGAAGACTCAACGTGTCTCCCCGACCACCGAGAGTAAATCTGCTGATTCGAATCCGTTACTGTAGCCGTGATCCTATTCACCCAGTTGCCTTTATTCAGTTGTTTTTTTTTAGTTATGCTATTTTCAAGACTTGATCTTTAAATCAATTTGTTGAAAAACTAAATCCTGTATGGGTCAGAGTTGTTTTAACTCTGGGTTTGGTTTTACTTGATTGAGGAATTAGGGCAGTCATATATATAGGTTTTTCATTGCTAAAGAGAGATATAGAAAAAAGGAGATAGAAAATTTTGGAGCTGAACTACTATTGTTTTCATGAGCATATATGATTTTGGTCTAAAACATCTTTTCCATCTGTGAATGAAAGGAAGAAACGATTGCTGCATTCTTGAATCTGTGTGTTTGAGTTTTTGAAATTGGATTTCCTGTGCGAAGTCTTCTTTCATATGGTAATTGCTCTTTTAAACAATTCATTATATGTGTGCTATAAATTATTGGTTCCGCAACAGTTATATTTTTATGTATCTGATTGATTTTTAAAAAAATAGAATCTGTGTATTCTGTCATAAAATGGTGTTTTAAAAAAGGAATATCGCATTCATGACATGGTGATGTATGGATGTTAGTTTGGCCTTTAGGCACTTTCTGGTTAAAAGTGTATTGGGATAATTAACATAAATTGAATTCATTGAAGATCTTGAAGGGAGCTGTACCTCAATTCAGAGGGGAACTATTTTTGAAAGTTCACCCATTTGTTGGTTAATTCGTTTGTTCTTTAAGGAAGAAAAAGCATAGAGTCAGAATAGAGTGATTTTGAATAAAGACAAACCTGTTAACCAACAATATGCAAACTCCACCAAGTACAAATAGTCCTCCCAACGGCTCTGTTGATCCATAACATACATCCTAAGCATATCCTCGTGGACCTAATTAACCCTCTTAATCTGTCTGTCAGTCTCTGGATGGTATGCTGAACTAAAGTTTAGCTGTGTCCCCAAGGCATGTTGCAGAGAAGTCCAAAGGGCTCAAGAAAACACTGGATCCCTATCAGAGGTTATCCTACGAGGAATCCCATGTAGTCTAACTATGTCCTTCATGAATATTTTGGCCACCGTAGGAGCATTATAAGATGAACGAACAAGAGAGAAGTGAGCAACCTTTGTCAACCTGTCCACAGTGACCATAATAGCATCGTGTCGATGAGAGGATACCAGAAAACCAACTATGAAGTTTATTGAAATGATGTCCCATTTCCATTCTGGAACAAGATGGGGCTGCAAAAGACCTGCAGGGTGCTGTTGCTCCGCCTTCACTCTCTAACACTCAAGACATCTCGACACAAAATCAGCAATATCCCTCTTCATAGCACTCCAAAAACATAGCTGACAAAGATCTGCATGCATCTTCATGACACTCAGATGAGTAGAATAGGGTGCCCAATGTGTCTCTGACAAAATTACGGTACGAAGACCCTTTGAGCTAGGAACATAAATACGACCTAAATGTCTCAAAAGACTATCTGGCTCAAGAGAGTAACCGACAAATCTACCCTCCATCGATCTACCTGACTCAACCTAAGACTTCACCTCCTGATACCAACTATCAGTAGGAAGTGCGGCAAGAATCTGACCCCTCAAATCAACTGTGAGAGTAACTGCTGAGATCTCATGCCTTTGACGACTAAGAGCATCAGCCACAACATTCTCCTTGCCCTGAATGTACTTTACGCCAAAATCATACTCGCACAAGCACTTCATCTATCGCCTCTACCTCGCATTCAAGTTTGGCTGCGTAAAAATATACTGTAAACTACTATGATCACTATGCAGCTCAAATCGATGCCCTAAAAGAAAATGCCTCCACCTCACCAAGGTATGCACAACTACGGCTAACTCCAAATCGTGTGTGGGATAGTTCAATTTGTGATCCTTAAGTTTGCGAGACTCATAGGTAATCACGTTGTTAAGGGAAAATTAGATTCAAATGAATTATCAATATAATAAATATCAAGATACCCAAAACTCAATGAAATGGTGAACAAAAGAGATTCAATAAAACAATGAACAATACAAAGCAAACCTCTTTCAATTCATAGCTTCCATTGATCGCCTATCACAAATGATCTTGTCTATGAATATGGCCCTCAGAAGGTGCACTTCTTTGCTATTATTCCAAGATGTTCAAATGGGAACGGCTATAATAGTTTTACCATGAAGATGAGCTTCACAACAATGATAGTAGTATGCAGTAACGAGTGTGATCACAAACAATGAAGGAATTGGTGCCAAAGGCGCACTGTAATTCCTGCAGAGTAACAATACTTAAAGCTTGGATGATTGAAATTGAAGAATAAGGTTCAATTTATAGACTTGAGAGAATGAAGATCAACGGTATAGAAAGAATGAGAAGATCAACGGTATAGAACGGTTGAGGAATGTGCGCGAATAAGAAGAAGACATGTGTCTTGCTATATTTTGCATGAGAGGAATTAATAAAATAGAAGAATGAGTTAACTGAAGAGATAAATCAATTAAAAGAATAGATCAATCAATTGAGAGAATAGAACTAGAAGATGGAAATTGCATGAGGATGAGAAGATATTTTAGCTCAATTAAATATTTAGAATATTCAATTGCATGTGCACAAGGATTGAATTATATTTAGAGATAACTCAATTTAGAGGAAATTGGACAACTTAAATAAATATTTGATTTATTTAAATTTAGAGAAGATATTCTTGGAAGAAACAATTAAATAATTGGTATTATTTAATTTAGAAGATAAGAAAGAAAATTAAATAAATAAATTTATTTAATTGTTTGTGCATGATTTGGAAGAATAAATAAAATATTTGATTATATTTTATTTTTGGAGAGTGAGAGGATTTAAATAAAATTTGATTTGATTTATTCAATTTTAGAAGAATGAATTTGATTTAATTAAATAATTAAGAATTATTTAATTGTTTGGAAGAATTTAATTAAATAAAGGATTTTATTTAATTTTGACTTTTGAAGAGGTAATTGAATATTTTGATATTTAATTAACTTAGAGGAATATGAATCAAATAAATAAATTTGTTCATTTATTTATTGATAGAGGAATTAGAAGGGAATAAATATTAAGAATATTTATTTAGACCGAATCGTGTCATTTTTAGGCGTATACATTTTGTCTCTCTTTGATGCAATGTAGTTTACGGCGTTGAGTCAAAGAATAAATAGTCTGATAAGATACATGCCCTAGTTTACCCCTGGTACAGGTTATGACGATAGGATGCCCCCTCGGGAGATTGGATGGGAAGAAGGTAGAAGGATGTGAGACGGACAATCTCATGAAGACGAAGGGAAAACTTGGTTAGATTTGAAGAAAATAGGATGCGTTTTAGAGAAACGGGAAGAAAACTGGAAGAAACGGGTACGGGAAGTAGTCATAGTCACCACATAGCCAGATTAGGGTTTGCATGCTATATATAGGAGCTGGGTCCACAAGAGAATTCATTTGCACACTTGTCTTAGTTTGATTTGCTTTTGAGAGCTTAGAAGAGCATAGAGCAGTCAGCACGAGGATGGACATTCCATGTGAGGAGCATCGCTTTGAGCGTGTTTGATAGCCATAAATGCAAGGAGAAAAACTAGGTAGACAAATGTGCCGAAACGTAATGTGGCGCATATGCCTTGCAAACTTGTGCATACATAGTTCTGTAGCGCATTTAGGATATAAAACGGTGCATATACTCAAGCTATGCATGCATGAGTTTAGTTGGTGCATGCATAATTCTGCAGTGCATTTACGGTATGAAGTGGCGCTTTTGTTTGGGCGGCGCTTTTACGGTATAGGACGGCACATGCATGGATTCTTGCGACACAATTGTCAGAAGTGGCACATATGCTAGGAAATGGTGCATTTGTTAAGAAATGGCGTATGTACCACCTGTTATGGCGCATATGATATAGATAGGCAGTTTACTTAACAAAATTGACTCAATTGGCATCCTGTTTGACGCGTCAATCGATAAGCTATCTCCGAGATTCTAGGAATCTAGTCAAGAGATGTAGTGTGCTATTTTGATCAATTTGATATGCTAAGTTAGTTAATATGTTTCTATAGATATGTTGAGTATGGTACTTGCAGCTTTAGGTTGACGCCTTGCTTTGCATGCTTGCCAGAGGATATTCGAGATACGCTTCAGTCGAGGGAGCAGTTCCCCATGCCTATGTTGTAGAGGCACATGCTTACTGAGATGGATAGAGAGGCGCTCGGTGCGATGGGACTTGACTATGTTTGCTTCATGCCCAAGGTTCGGGTGAACTGCGGGTTACTGACTACAGCAGTGGAGAGGTTCCATAGTGAGGATGGGACTTTCCACTTCCCTACTGGCGAGATGATTGTTACCTTGGAGGATGTGTACATGATTCTCCATTTGCCTATTCAGGGTGAGCTTGTGGAGTATGATCCATAGAGAGACGTAGGACTTGCTGAGTACAGGCGAGTGTTCGATGACCCTGAGCTGGTCGGAAAGGTCATCTCTTGGCAGGATATTCATGATTATTATGACTACTTCCCAGGGATTGTAGCAAGACTAATTGGAGGCATTGTATGCCCTGACAAGAGATCACACAGTTTCCCCATTGGATGGGGTCGGATCATGGAGATGATGGTGACAGAGAGCACTTGGTATGCTTGTGGTGTCTATGTTTTAGCGCACCTATACCACGACATGCATCAGGTGGTATACCACAAGGGTGCGAGCCTATCTGTAGGTGTGTCTTTGTTACAGTTTTGGCTATGGGAGCGCATAGCGATCACGAGACCGATTTGTGTGTTTGACAAGCAAAGAGGAGAGCCATATAGCTATGGCTACACAAGAGTGATTTCCCAGCATAGGTTGGGGAAGCTCGAGTATTGGCGGCATGCTTTGGATGGAGTAGATGTGGTCATCTAGCGACCATATCTAGATTGCGAGCCATGGGAGGATGAGGCAAATGAGATGTCATACTGCTACTAGACGAGGTGGTTGATAGGGCGGACACGGTTTATCTTGGAGTGGCAGATTGTCAACCGAGTATGGAGATAGTTTGGGAGGAGGTAGGGCATGCCACAGGGGTTGGCTCTGTTTGCGAGGACTCATGCTAAGAGGTACAGATGGGGACCGATGGTGTCCTATGAGGAGGTAGTGGCAGAGTTTTGGCATACACCCTACGTTTCCTGGGACATGAGGGGGGAGATCACAGATGCTGGGATGACCCAGGATTTTGAGGATTGGTTCATGGCCCACCCATTTCTGAGATATTCAAGACCTGGGGAGCTGGTGCCTCAGATAGACGAGGCAGATTCAGATGATGAGGGCCAGCTTGGCCGGAGGAGGAGGAGGAGGAGAGGAGGACAGAGAGGTGGCAGAGATGGTGGAGATGGTGGAGATGGTGGAGGAGGGGGAGGTGGTGGAGATGACGAAGGCAGACCTAGACAAAGGTGGAGAGCCAGGGAGGGACCTTCCCACACTCTGCAGGTAGTGCAGCCACATGCCGCACAGTAGGCTCCATAGCAGGCACCACAGGTACAGATCCTGCCACCCCAGCAGTTGGCACAGTAGCAGGCACCCCAGCCACAGGCACAGACACAGGCACAGGCACAAGCACAGGCATAGGCATAGGCACAGGCACAGGCACAGGCACAGGCAGCCCAAGATCCAGCACAGTCAGATGTTCAGGAGAGGGTGATAGCCATGCTGAGGGGACAGGTTAGGCAACTACGGGCATAGCTTAGGACTATTGAGGCCTAGTGGGAGACAGATGCAAAGGTCATCTAGGGTCTCACTAGAGAGAGAGACATGGCAGAGGCACATATATGAGTTATCCAAGTGGAGAGGGACACAGCAGTGTCGACCCTTGGTACAGATGCGGCCAGTAGTTTTTTGGTTGGGTAGGTGCATCAGGCACAGGCATAGCTAGCCTAGGCTTATGTGCAGCTAGCGCAGACACAGACTCAGTTGGCACAGCCACAGGCTCAGTTAGCACAGGTGCAGGGTGAGCTTTCTAGAGTGCAGGCTTAGATACAGTATTACAGAGGTTTGTATCATGGTGTTGTGCCAATCAATTAGAGGGCTCCGAGCTATAGGATCTAGTCTGCAGCCTCCCAGAGAGCAGGTGGATCGAGGTCAGGAGCCTCTGTGATGGGCCAACAATAGTCTGGGACTAGTGGAGGAGGGGACTCAGGAGACACTGCTGTTAGCAGCGGTTCACAACAGCAGGGATAGTAGAGACTTGCAAATTTTGGATCCTATGTACCTTTTGATGGCTCAGATAGCCGAATACACTGATGTATCACTTTTGTATTTTGAGACATGTATCACCATCCCTTGGGATGCATTTATTGTATATGACACTGATTCAAAGATGGACCTTTTGATATTGTACACTTGGACATGCTTTTATGATATTTATATGATGATGCAACTATTTGAGTTCCTCTATTTTGATGAGTTATGATGCCTTTCTATTGTATGATGTGATGCACATGTTTATCTAATGCAGACTTAGATGTTTTACTTTGATGCTATGTGATGTTATCTGATGCAGCTTTTCATATGATGCTATGTGATGCTATATGAACTAATGTAGACTTGGATGTTTTTCTTGATATGCCTCTAATGTGTAAAATGTGAATGGTATCTATATGATTATGCAATTTATGTGATGCACTTATCTTTTTTTTTTTTTTTTTTGTGTTGACACTATATGATGATTGCAGCAAATGTATATGGATGACCTGATGTACTTACTATATATGCAACTGATTTAATCATGTAAATGACTATCTCATGTGATATGATATGCACCTATATGCTATGTTTTTGTGATGTCCAAATGTACTCTATTGACACAGAGATGATATAATGGTAGATAGAAGATTGATTGAAAAAATGACTCGATAGAAAGACTTACAAGCTTTGACTTTGTATTGTTACTCTGCATTGTTTGGATCTTTTATTGCATGGGATATGGATGTATAAATGGATGCTTTGCTTTTGACATCTTGATGGTGCAAGTATTTTGAAGTGCTTATTTCATCATTGGGCGATTTTTTTTTGGTACTTTTCTGAATGTTGTAAGTTAATACAAGCATCTAGGTATAATTGAACTGAGATGACCTGAGTATTGCTTACATGGATTTTGATTTAGGAAGTTAATACAAGCATCTAGGTATAATTGAACTGAGATGACCTAAGTATTTCTTGCATATCAACAAACAAGGATTGTCCCCTTTCATGTTAGACCTTTGATGTCCTCATGATCTTTTGCCAATCATGTCATTAGACAAGGCATCACATTACTAAAGTTTAATCCACAAACAACAAACAAAGAAAACAATCATGCCCCCATCATAACATCTCTAGCTTTTGGCATCCCTAAGTAGCATAGAAAGGCATGATAGCAAAAATCAAGACTCTGCATTTTAACCATGTTTCCAATCCACAAAACATAATTGCATTTAGATGTGTTTGTTTCTTGCCATAATTTGGGTAAAATCACTTAGAATGCCTTAGGTGTTTGTTTGCTTTGCTTTGGATAGGTTAATGTCTTGCATCGGGATTCCTAAAAAAAAGAGCGGATTTTGTTTGCGCTTGCTTGCCTCGTAAGAAAATTTCACAATCTTTATTGGTGAGACGGACCCTAAGGGACTGACCTAGTGCCTCGGGGGCTCATTGCTAAATGCCTTGCCTATGTGACGATGTAGAGGCAACATAGTTCAGGGTAAACCCTAATAGACCTAAGACCTAGGCGATAGAAAGTGGTGTGGACTCAAATAGATAGAAGGACTAGACAAGGGATGGATGGGAAAGTGGAGCCTCGGGGGTGCATAAAAATATGGCCTTGCCTACGTGACGACACAGAGGCAACGTAGTTCATGGACCGGGACTATGGATACTAATGAGAGACACTATGCTAGGCTGACACTGTGGATAGGATATGGGATAAAACCTTGGTTGACAAGGCAACAAAGAGATAGAGTGTCAAGCCATGATAGGTTATCATTTAGGATTTTATTATGGGACAGATATGGATCGAATGGGACATGATGAAGAATGGACACAAGGTGATTGGTTTCCCAAAGATGGAGGAAGCGGTTTATTACAAGTAACACCTGTTTACCAGGTTTTCACCACTTGCTTTTATTTGCACGAAAGCTAGAAAGTATGCATGATGCATGTTTGCCAGGTTTTCATCATGATACCTATCCAAGGCGCCTGTTTGCCAGGTTTTCACCAAAGGATGATTTTTTTGTATTTTTCTAATTTTTTGATTTTTTTGTGCTTTTGTGCTTTTTTTTATTTTTTTGTATTTTATGCCCCCCTTACATTGTGGTTCTCCTAGGTATAGAACTGGTGAAGATGCATGCTGTTGATTGGGTCATCGAATAGCTCACCCTCTGATGTGTCTAAATAATATACCCCCAATCCATAAACAACCACGATCACATAAGGCCCAAGCCAGTTGGGTTCAAACTTGCCTTTCTTTTCCCGATCCTGTTGATTGCGGGGGTTCTCCTTAAGAACTAGATCTCCAACTTTAAAGACTCTTGGGCGAACTCTATGGTTATAGCTTCATGACATCATTTGTTGATATGCTTTTAGATGGTCAAAGGCTTTCTGTCTCCTTTCCTCTAGCAACTCTAGTTCTTGCAATCTAGAGACTCTATACTCTTCATCTGATATGAGACCTTTTAATGACAGCCTGAGAGATGGTAATTTGACCTCTATGGGGAGGATAGCTTCTGAGCCATAGACAAGGGTGTAAGGGGTAGCACCTGTGGGAGTGTGTATACTAGTTATGTAGGCCCACAGAGTGGGATTGAGTTGGATGTGCCAATCACGGCCAGCATCATTGACTGTCTTCTTGAGGAGTTTCAAGATGGTCTTCTTGGATGCTTCTACTTGGCCATTGCCTTGGGGGTAATAGGGTGTGGAGAAACGGTGTTGGATTTTGAATCGGTCACAGAGTTCTTGGACATCCTAGTTTTTGAAGGGTCTTCCGTTATCCATGATAATGGATGAGGGAATTCTGTATCTGCAGATGAGGTAATTCAGAATGAATGAGGAGATTTGTTTACCTATGACGGTGGTGAGGGGAATGACTTCAATCCACTTGGTAAAGTACTTAGTAGTGGTTATGATGAATTTGTGGATGGATCTTTCCCACAAGGTCAAGTCTCCACTGGCAGAAGGGCCAAGGTGTCGTTAAAGGTCTCAACTCTTAAGCTGGTGCATGTATCAGGTTCCCATGTATTTGGCACTACTTGCACTTCTTCACAAATTGATATGGATCTGTTTCCATGTTCAGCCAGTAATAACCCAAACGCATGAGTTTCTTAGCTAAAGAGGGACCGCTAGAGTGTGTTCCGTAGATCCCTTCGTGTACGTCTTGTAAGCTGGTTTGGGATTCTTCTCGCTCTAAACAACAGAGTAAAGTACCATCTAGACCATGTCGGTATAGTGTGTCGGCGATAATGGTATAACGAGAGGTTTAGCGTATAAAGGTTCATCTTTAGTTTGAAATAAGTCAGGTGGGAGGGTGTTGTCCTTGAGGTAAGTGTAAACCTTATTGTACCAAGATGAATCAGATCCAACTAATAGGCATATGGAATGGGTTTTAGGAAGATCATAAGCTGGTTGCTGAATTGATTCCACTAAGAGAGGCAATGGTTGCCATGGCATCTACTGCTTTGTTTTCAATCTGAGGTATCTGCTCAAAAGAGATGATCACAAAGTGTTCCTTAAAGTCTTCGACCATTCGCTTGTATGGGACAAGCTTCTCATCTTTGGTTTGGTAATCATCATTGACCTAGTTGATAACTAGTTGAGAATCACCATAGACATATAGCTCTTTGATTTTCCACTCTGTCGCCATCTTGAGGCCAATGACCGGGGCTTCATATTCTCCTATGTTGTTAGTGCATGGGAATAATAGATGGTAAGACTTCAGTATGGTGTCACCATGAGGAGTTACAAACAAGATTCCTACCCCTGATCCATGGTTTGTGTAGGACCCATCAAAGTAAAGTTTCCAAGAATGTGTTGAGATATTAAATAAGGATTCATCTGGAAACTCAAATTGCATTGGTGTGGTGTCCTGTAATGGTGCATCCACTAACTAATCAGCAATGACTTGTCCCTTGATAGCCTTTCTATCTACATACTCAATGTCGTATTCACTTAGGAGCATTACCCATTTGGCTAGGTGACCTGTAAGAGCTGCTTTGCTTAGTAGGTACTTCAGTGGATCTAGTTTTGCAATAAGTTTGACTGGATGTGCAAGCATATAATGTCAAAGTTTTTGGGAAGCAAAAACTATTGCAAGACATGATCTTTCTATCTGAGAGTATTGCAACTCATAGCCCACCAATGTGTGACTGATATAGTAGACGACTCTTTCTTTATTTTCATAATCTTGTTGTGCTAGAAGAGCCCCAAGAGCTGTAAGTGTAGCGGATATGTAAAGTATCAATGGATTCCCTTGGATAGGAGGCATGAGAATAGGTGGATTCATAAGATATTCTTTCAGTCTGTCGAATGCCTCTTCACATTTCTCATCCCATCTGAATGGAATGTTCTTGTGCAGGAGATGATTGAATGGTTGACACTTGTCTACCAGTTGTGATATGAATCTACGGATTGCTTGCAGTTTGCCCTGTAAAGATCTTAGTTGAGTAAGAGTCTTGGGTGGTGGCATGTCCATAATAGCCTTAACTTTAGCGGGGTCCACCTCTATTCCATTTGCTGATACAATAAAACCTAAGAGCTTGCCTGAGGTGACTCCAAACACACATTTCTTTGGGTTCAACCTGACTTTGAATTGTTCTAATCTCTAAAAGACTTTTTCTAACACATTCAGGTGTGATTCTTTTGTGAGTGACTTTGCAAGGATATCATCTACATAGTCTTCCATTGTTACATGCATCATATCATGAAATATAGTGGTCATAGCACGTCGATAAATGGCATGACATTCCAATAGAAAGTGCCCCATGGACAAGTAAAAGCTGTCTTATGCTGGTCTTCTGGTGCTATCCTGATCTGATTATATCCTGAGAAGCCATCCATGAGAGATAACATGGTATGTACTGCTGTTAAGTTGACTATGATATCTATATTTGGCAATGAAAAATCATCCTTGCGGCAAGCTTTGTTTAGATCTCTAAAGTCATTGCACAGTCTGACTCGGCCATCAGGGTTGGACACTAATACTATGTTGGAGACCCATTCCAGATAGTCTATAGCTCTAATGAACCCTACATCTAGTAGTTTCTTGAGTTCTTCTTTTACAAGCAGTGATGTGTGTGGATGCATCTTTCTAAGCTTCTGTTTCACTGGTTTCACTCCTAGATCTAATGGAAGATGATGTAGAATCAAATCTAGATCTAACCTGGCATATCTGCGTATGACCAAGCAAAATTGACTTATTTTCTCTTAAAGAATGGTACAAACTTAGTCTTATCTGGTGGGGTTAGAGACATAGCAAAGTGAATGATCTTAGGTTGTTCCTCTATTCCAATTTTAACAGGCTCTATGGGTTCCACAACAATCTAAGACTTCTCCTGGTGCGTCTCGTCGGGGAGAGTGTCAAGCCTTCCATCGTCAGGTACCATAGTTGGGTTTTCACCTTTGGATGCGTCCTTTCTTTTTACTATTTTGGGATCTTACACTGCCACAAAGCAGTTTTCACCATTAGATCCAATTTTTATTTTGATATTTTTGTGACTGGAAGGCTTGGCACCTTCTCTGAAATAAGCCATGGTATTAATTTCAATAGTGAACCCATCTTTATGATCTCCTTTAGGTAGGTGGTCCCTAAGTTCCATGTAGTCAATATAGGCATCATTGTTTTGGAACATATCTAGTTGAGGGGTTCCTCGTAGATCCCAGTCAATAAGTTCAAGATGCACAAGGGGGAGGGAGTCGGAGGATAGATCTGATTCATCAATAGTTTGAATGGATATACTAGGAGTATTGGGAGGGAGAGTGTTCGGGATGGTACTTTCCTCCAAGTTGTTTATTGCGAT
Source organism: Cunninghamia lanceolata (assembly GCA_027924645.1). NCBI lineage: Eukaryota > Viridiplantae > Streptophyta > Pinopsida > Cupressales > Cupressaceae > Cunninghamia > Cunninghamia lanceolata. The sequence goes on from BSBN01001132.1 coordinate 627,548, forward strand.
AGAACTCGAACCTTCCTCGAAAGTCATATTATCAAGGATAGGCAAATCACACTCTAATGGCCTATTTGGTAGCGTTTGTCCCTCATAGTAGGGGCTATAAGTTTGAATGGTATCAACCTCTTTGTCATCAGAGGAATGCTCTCTCAGCTCATTCCACTCATATTCATTGGAATCTGTCACCATCCTCTTGAAGTGTATGGATCATTTCTACAAGACAAGCATTTGCTTTAGCTTTGCCCTTGTCTTTATATCCTAAACCTTTTGTAGTTCTAGCCAATGACAATGAAGAAGGTTGAATGGGTTCTATGATTCCTTCTTTTCTTAGGCCGATGGGGCCTTGTCCTTCATAAACCATTCTGTGTAAGATAGATTCACCTCACCCATAGATTTCTGTTGGGAGCCTAGGTGGTTCTTGTTGTATGTTCTCTTCTTCTTCGGTATAAATCCATTGTAGGATATCTCTTTCCTCTGTTTCATCTGATAAGGTCCCCCATTTTACAAAGGGAGCTGTGGGAGGTGTAGGAGGGGTAGACAGCTTTGGAAAATGCTTAGGTCATCCAAAGGATCTAGGAAAAAGAGGCATTTTGGCTAGATTGAGGCTGTGCTCAATGGAGTATTCCCCAACTCCTTTTTCTTTGATGGTATTTTTTTGCTCTTTGGGCTTTGATGAGGAAGCTTCAAAGGTAGAATCATGCTGTGGGGTAGGGGATGTAGATGCTCTATTGTTTGGTATGATGCAATTGGGTTTTGAAAGGACAGAGTTGCAATGCTGAAAGGGGTCAGGATCACCCTGGATGGTGACTTGCTTGCCGTTGTGAGGGAATTTTATGCATTGGTGATAGGTAGAGGGCACAACTTTCATGGCATGAATCCATGGTCTACCTAGGAGAATATTATAAGTGAGCCCCCTATCCAAGACTTGGCACACAACATCTTTGATCACTGGTCCCACTTGTATGGGTAATACCATTGTTCCTTTGGTAGTTCTCTCCTCTTCATCATAGGCTTTGATAGTAATCTTCTTTCTTGGATCAACTATATTTTTAGAGAACCCCAATGTAAGGACTAGCTTTAACATGCAAATATTTAAACCGACTCCCCCCTCAATGAGAACCCTTTTGATGCAGTGCTTGTGGGTGAAGGCAACAATATGTAGAGGGGTGTTATGAGGTTGAGACATTGAGAGGTCATCTTGTTCAGTAAATGATATGGTACTTGAGGAGGTCAGATTACCCACCATGGCCTGAAACTTCTCTTGGGCCAAGTTAGTGGGGACAGTGGCTTCCACTAAGGCTTTATCGAGAATCTCCTTGTGGGAAGGAGATAAACATAACAACTTTAAGATAGAAATGTGGGTTGGAGTCTTCTGTAGTTGGTCTATGGTGCTATACTGATAGAAGTTGGACTGAGAAGGTGATGACCTTGGAGGAATGGTATTCAAGGTGACCTTACCGCTATGGGTAATGATACTACAATCAGTTTTATTGGGTTCTGATTGTTGGTTGGGCATGACCACACTGATTTGTGGGACATGCTCAGATATGCAATTGATGGTATAGTCGAATGGCACACTTGCGTAGTTGGCATTACTATTCCCATTTTTCTGATTTTGCCTATTGTAGTTGTTGTTGTTGTTACCGTTGTTGTTGTTGTTGTTATACGACCTATCATGATTGAGAAGCAGATCTTTGTAAGCCACATGTGTCTCATTAGAAGTATGTTGATGAGCACCGCCTTGATTCTGATCAAGCACGTCTTGAATAACATGTTTGAGACAGATACATTTATTGGTTGTATGTCCTCTTCCTCTATGATACTCACAATAGTCGGTGTCTTTCCAATAGTGAGGTTTGATTTGAGGTTCATAATCACTTGTTGGCGGTAGAGAGATTTCATTATTGGCCAATAGCTTCCTTAATGCGGATTCTTGGGACTCACCCAGTGGTGTGAACTTTCGCCTTGGATTTGAGTTGAACCATGGTCTTGGCTCCTGAGAGAATGTTTTGGTGGGTGTAACATTGCTTGTCTCTCCTTTAAGAGTGAGTATCGGTTGTTGCTTGGGAGCCGCCACCTTGGCATCAACTACCCCATCGTTGACGACATTTTTATTCTTAGTCCAAAACTTTGATTTATCAGTCGTGTAGTTGGAGGTAGGTGTGTCCTTGTATAACTTGATTTTCCCCTTGGCGATCATATCTTTTTCGATGAACAATCCCATTTCAATGACCTTTAAAAATGAAGTAGGGCATTGGATTTGTATTTGATAGCTAAGATCAGAGTTGAAGTTATGGACAAACATCTCCATTAATTGCTTCTCTGGTACATCATATGAGCACTTGCTCGCTAGTTGTCTCCATCTTTGTAGGAAGGCGGCGAATGATTTGCCACTCTTTTTCTTGGTATTGCATAAATCAAGCATAGAGACTTCGTGTTCAATATTGTATGAGAAGTGAATGATGAATTTGTTGACTAACTCATCAAAAGTTTTGATGCCCGGTGGGAGTCGTGAGAACCACTCCATGCTTGACTACCTAGAGACCTAGGGAATAGTCTCATTAAGTAAGTCTCATTGTGAGCTACTTCCATGCATGTTGTGTTGAATTCCCTAATGTGATCTCTAGGGTCCCCTTTCCCTTTGTATTTGTCAAATTTAGGAACTTCAATTTGAAAGGGAAATGGTGTCATGTTCAAACTTTTATCAAAAGGGTATGGTGCAATATCTTCCAAGGAGTAGGTTTTTATGTTTGTACCCGTCTTGAGATCCATCATTTGTTGCTTTAGACCCTCAAGTTGTTTCCTCGTTTCTTCCATAGGAGTGCTTGGGTCCATAGCTTTCTTTCCTTTTTCATGATTATCCTCTACATTTGGGTCTATGGTTTTCTTTCCTTTTTCATGATTATTCTCCACATTTTCTTGGATTGTGCTTAGATGGAAATCTGGGGGGAGTTTAATCCCGAGATTTGCAAGATGATAAAAGTACTTGTGAGGATCCTCATGGAACACTTTCTCTAGCAAGCATTGGAATTTCTGATCTTGGAGGGTTCCTTGATACTCTTCGTGGGAGATTTCCTCATCACTATCATGAGGTGTGATAATGTGGTTGGATGATTCAACCATTTCAAGTTGCTTTTTGTATTGAGATCTAGTAAGAACTATGCAAGGTGACGTGGGATGAGGTGGGGTGAAACTAGAGATTTTGGCAAGGTGCCGATGGAGACTTCTGAGAATAGGATACTTTCGACAAGATTTGGACAAGGGACTCTTTCGATCAATGATTCCAAGTAAGATAGCCGATACAAGATGATAGCCACTAGTAAGGGTGCTCGATACCTGTCTTACTATGTAGGGACTAGTCGTACACCAAGACCTCTAGCGAAGTTCTATGACTTACTAGGGTTACTTGAATCCAAAATGATACGAAAAAGGGGCCTATGCTGATCTGATATGGGATACTTTGACTTTGGACTAGGAAGACCTGATAGAAGGTGAATGGTATGACCAACGAAAGAGAGATTTTGACGCGAAATGGATGGAAAAATGACTGCAAGGTAAGATATGATCTTGGAATTTGGAACTAGACTGAAATGGGTATCCAGAAATGACAGTTTTTCTCTCAAAGATTGTGCAAGTGCTCACTGTTACGCATGCACCGAAACAGATGCGCTACAGAAACTGGTAAATGCACAGGAAGTTGGGATAGATGCACCACACTGGTAAAAATCAAATGCATTGTAACAGGTAATAAAAGCATTGCAAGTTAGTACAGATGCGCCGCAGGTTAGCACAAATGCGCAACAATAGAGTACGGATGCGCCGCTTTGGTTTTCTCAGTATTTTTGCAATTTTTTAGAAATTTTCTGATGTTTTTGGTACTTTGGTTGCAAGGTCTTTTTTGATCTAATTTTCTGAAATTATGGCAAGAAGACACAGTAAACACAGAATATTTTTATGGTTTTTTATTTTTTTTGTGATTTTTTGACTCTTTTTGGACTAAAAAGAAAGCAAGTACAACCCTAGGTTTCAAAGGATAGTATAAAACTGAATTCTCACTATCTCTAGTGAATCATCTTCAGGAGGTGATAATCGCCCTTCCCTGCACTAGATTATAGGGGTTTTTGGTCTACTAAAACAAGGATGAGTAATAAAAGAAACCGTTTGAGTGGTTATACATGCAACAACACTAGTCTCTGTTATGGAGTCTCCCATCCTGTAAGGGTTGCGCCTTGGAGGGTTTTGGGGGAGGTTGGCTGTCAGTATAACACAACTACACTTGTTGTTTGAAGATTTTGCTCCAAACACAATTTATTTATAGTGGCTTGGAAGGGCTTGGTGTCTAGACTGTTACCACTTAGGGTCGTTCCTACTTGGATGAATGGTATCTAAGAGCAGGCCCCTCTAAAGGAAAAACACATGTGAAAATGATATGTCTGGCATTTTGGTCACCCAAGATAGGGGAGAGCATAGGCCTGGTATCATTCCCAAAACACAGAATACAGTGGTTATTTTCACCTAGTTAAAATGAGAAAAACTAGATGAGCTATCTACTTGGGCAAGCACAAAAATTTGTTAATTTTGAAGTGATAACAAGATAGCAATGGTCCAGTTTTACCAAGATAGCAATGATGTGTTCAATTTTATCCCCGATAGCACGAATTGTTAACTTTGAAGTGATGATCAAGATAGCAATGGTTCATTTTTACCCAGATAGCAATGATGAGTTCAATTTTTATCCATGTAGCACGAATTGTTAACTTTGAAGTGATAATCGAGATGGCAATGGTTCAGTTTTACCTAGATAGTAATGATGAGTTCAATTTTATCCAGATATGGCGATGAGTTGTTAACTTTGAAAAGATAGAAATATAGCAATGATTTAATGATATGCAAGATAGCAATGATTTAATGATATGCAAGATAGGAATGATTCAATTGCCACTTTCCTAGTTAAAACTATGTGAGATTTGCATGAGCATCCATTTTACTTTCCCGTTAGAAATCGAAGTGTGAGCTAACAAGTGCAACTATATGAATCTAAACCAGTTCCTAGCCTGCAGAATAGATTAAGGGAGTTCCTGCAAAAAGATGTCAGCGTTAACAAAAACTTCAAGGAAACCCTAAAAATCTCTACCTAAAACAGATGTGCCACTTCAAAGACTGAATGCGCAGAAACATAGAACAGAAGCACCGCAGTACATATGCATTAAGACAGAGGTCAAAAGTGCAAGAAAATAGTGTATATGCGTTGATCTGATGTATGCACCATATCAGAGGGTAAATGCTCTGTAACAGAGTCTGTATGTGCCGTAGGAACGTATGCACCATAAAAGATGTCAGATGTGTGTTAGGATGTATCAGATGCGTGATTTCCTCATGTGTACGGCTTTCTAAAACACAAAAACTCAGTTTTTGGGTTAAATTTGGGGCTAGGCCCCACAGTGGGCGCCAAAAATGTTAAGAAAAAATTGGATTCAAATGAATAATCAATATAATAAATATCAAGATACCCAAAACTCAATGAAATGGTGAACAAAAGAGATTCAATAAAACAATGAACAATACAAAGCAAACCTCTTTCAATTCGTAGCTTCCATTGATCGCATATCACAAATGATCTTGTCTATGAATATGGCCCTCAGAAGGTGCACTTCCTTGCTATTATTCCAAGATTTTCAAATGGGAATGGCTATGATAGTTTTTCCATGAAGATGAGCTTCACAACAATGATAGTAGTATGCAGTAATGAGTGTGATCACAAGCAATGAAGGAATTGGTGCCAAAGGCGCACTATAATTCCTACAAAGTAACAATACTTAAAGCTTGGATGATTGAAATGGAAGAATAAGGTTCAATTTATAGACTTGAGAGAATGAAGATCAATGGTATAGAAAGAATGAGAAGATCAATGGTATAGAACGGTTGAGGAATGTGCGCAAATAAGAAGAAGACATGTGTCTTGCTATATTTTGCATGAGAGGAATTAATAAAATAGAAGAATGAGTTAACTGAAGAAATAAATCAATTAAAAGAATAGATCAATCAATTGAGAGAATAGAACTAGAAGATGGAAATTTCATGAGGATGAGAAGATATTTTAGCTCAATTAAATATTTAGAATATTCAATTGCATGTGCACAAGGATTGAATTATATTAAGAGATAACTCAATTTAGAAGAAATTGGACAACTTAAATAAATATTTGATTTATTTAAATTTAGAGAAGATATTCTTGGAAGAAACAATTAAATAATTGGTATTATTTAATTTAGAAGATAAGAAAGAAAATTAAATAAATAAATTTATTTAATTGTTTGTGCATGATTTGGAAGAATAAATAAAATATTTGATTATATTTTATTTTTGGAGATTGAGAGGATTTAAATAAAATTTGATTTGATTTATTCAATTTTGGAAGAATAAATTTGATTTAATTAAATAATTAAGAATTATTTAATTGTTTGGAAGAATTTAATTAAATAAAGGATTTTATTTAATTTTAAATTTTGAAGAGGTAATTAAATATTTTGATATTTAATTAACTTAGAGGAATATGAATCAAATAAATAAATTTGTTTATTTATTTATTGAAAGAGGAATTAGAAGGGAATAAATATTAAGAATATTTATTTAGACTGAATCGTGTCATTTTTAGGCGTATACACACGTGACCATCCTGCATTAGAACTACTCCTAAACCCTCCAAAGAAGCATCTATACACACAACAAAGTCCCCGGTAGGATTAGGAACTGCTAGAATAGGTGCACTAGTCAACCACTCCTTAAGGGTCTGAAAAGCTGCCTGACACTACTTTGACTGAACAAACTTCTTCCCTTTCCTCTCAAGAGAAGTAATAGGGTGAGCAATCCTCGAAAAACCCATAACAAAACAGTGGTAGTAGCCTGCCAAACCCATAAAACTACGGACCTCAGAAACATTAGTAGGTGCAGGCCAATCCATAATAGCTTGGATCTTCGAAGTATCCACTGCAATACCCTCTCCAAAAATAACATGACCCAAATAGTTCACCTCTGTCTGAAAGAATTCACATTTCGACAAATTAGCATACATCTGATTTTCTCTCATACATTGCAACACCTGATGTAAATGCTCCTCCAAAGTCCTCGAAGAAATCATTGTATCATCCAGAAATACAAGGACAAACCTGTCGAGATAAGTGTGAAATACACCATTCATCAGATTCATGAATACCAAAGGTGCATTCGTAAACCTGAATGGTACAACAGTAAACTCATAATGTCCATAACGGGTGCAAAATGTTGTCTTATGAATATTTGCCTCAAAGATCCGCAATTGATGATATCCTGACTTAAGGTCAATTTTTAAAAACACCTTAGCTCCCTTAATCTGATCGAACATACCATCAATTCGAGGCAAGGGATACCTATTATTCACTATCACCTTATTGAGTTGTCGATAGTCTATACACAGCCGCAGAGATCCATCCTTCTTCTTCACAAAGATCATAGGTGCTCCCCATGGAGAAACACTAGGTTGAATAAATTCCTTGGCTAACAACTCCTCCAACTGCAATTGAAGCTCCTTAAGTTCGTGAGTATTCATCCTATATGGAGCTTGTGAGATAGGCTCTACACCAAGAACAAGATCAATCTTGAAGTCAATATCACGCTTAGGTGGCATCCCCAAAATCTCAGAAGGAAAAACATCAACAAACTCTCTCAGAAGTGGGTGATCGTCAAGAGATGTCTCTCGACTCTCCTCCATCTCCAAGTCATTAACTGTCACTGCAAAAAGATGACAAACCTGACGCATACACCTCTTAAGCTGCATAGCAGAGATCATACATATAGAAATAGGTCTCTGGATACCAACTACCTCCACCTCTCTACCAGAATCATCCACACATCTGACTGACTTACGTCGACAATCTATCACTGCCTAATGGGCCTCTAACCAATCCATACCCAATACTATATCATATGAACCAAGGGGTAGGATACGAATGTCTACTATGGTAGATAGGGAGCCAATCCCCAACTCACAACCATGAACTAGAGACTCAACTATGACCTTAGCCCTAGAAGCTAGCTCAACCTGCTACCTATCATCCTTCTTTGTTGCCACTAAACCACAATGCTCCACAAGAGAAGGAGAAATGAACGAATCAGAACCACTAGAATAAAAGAGAATGAAAAAACCAATACCTTGCATAAATCCAAAAGTCTCCACCACAGTGCCCTGACGCTCTACCTGGCAGTTATCAACCTCTACAAAGACTCTGTGCAATCTGCCTACATCACCTATCGTCAGCTCTAAAGCTGCCGACCTGTATCCAAATCCTGAAGCATTCCTCTGAGGACACTGTCTAGCAATATGGCCCTATTGGCAGCAAGAAAAACACCCTATGCCTCTACCAAAACCATAGCCATCATGAAAAGCATTAGACTGCTGGAAACTCGCCCTATTCACGACAAACTGCATGCTTTGAGCAGGTCGATCAACATGATCATGTCTAGCTCATTGCCAACTCCGGTTCTTCTTATTCTAAAATCTGCTACCCTGTTGAGGCTGAGAATTCTTTAGTTTGGCCTGAGAGTACTGTTGCTGCTACTGCTATCCACCCTTTGAGGGTGTGTGATAGCCTCTATGCGATCCTGATGCCTGAGTATGACGACCACAAGAACTAAATCTTGTAGAAGGTGCACTACCAATATGCACACCTGTATGCCCTCCAAGTACCATAGTCAAATTCTCCTCCACTAAACAGGCTTTCTCCACTGCTACCTCCATAGTCTTAGGTTCGAAGACACGAACCCCTCCACTGATTCAGGCATTCATGCCCCTGATAAAATACTACACTAACATAGTCTCATCATCTCTGATGCTCACATACTGCTTGAGCTCATAGAATCTACGCTCATATTGCTCTACTGACATGGCCATCTGCTCAGCTCATGGAACTCATCTATGTGTTGCTGCCTCCAATGATCTAATAGGAAACAAGCTATGAATCTCTCTAAAAACAACTCCCAAGAAACAGTACTAATGTCCAAGTGCAACTTCTACTCGTCTAAACGCCACCAGGTAGAAGTAAACCCTCTGAGATGCAAAATAGCACATCTAGCCTTTGTGTTGCTACCATATAGATACATGGCGAAACACCTGCCTATATCAAGTAACCAAGTCTCTGCCTCTAAACCACTACCAGATCCATCAAAGGTGGGAGGGCGTGCCCTTAGAAGATCTCTCATATGACTGGCTAAAGTGGCCTCCTGCTCAGTTGTCAATTCTCTCCTCCTAGGTGATCTCTCTCTTCCCCTAGGTTCTGGCTAATCTACCTTCTGTCCCCCTCCTGGATGCTCTACCTCCTGTTTAGGGCCTAAATGGGCAAGGGCCTCCTCAAGTAACTAATGCAATTGTCTCCCTCAAGCTGACCCTAACCTTCCATATTCTGACCCCCGCCTTCATGGGCACTCTCATGAGGAGAACTGGGAGGAGGTGTACCACCACCACCTCTCCCATGACCCCTACCTCTGCCACGACCTTGACCTCTACCTCTAGACATCTACCTACAACACCAAAAGGGTAATTCATTACACAGAGAAGTAAACAACAGGGATATAATTTAGTCTTTAGAGTTTAATCACTAGGTCACATAATGGGCTCAATCATAACCAGAGTACCCAGTGTTTAGACTTGGCTCTGATACCAAATGTGATACCTCATCGTACAACCCTAGAGAGCTAGGCTAACAGGTAATAAAATACAGAATAATTTTTTTTAACAAGTATTTGCATTAATGACTGGATAAAATAATGACTAATTACATTATTTAAATTATATGATCAACTAACATCTCCAAGGAACATAACTGCATCAAATAATTATAAACATAGATCATTAACAACATAACACAATACACATGTTCATAAGCAATTTGATACATCAAGAAGAATACACCTTTCATTTACAAGATATGTACAAGTACAAATGAGATGAAAACAGGATTACATAATTACAAGGCCTCTTGACCAATTACATCAAATTACAATATAAATCATGGTTATACAATTATGGAAGCATAATACAAATCTGAGGATGCAAATATAGGTCTGAAACTGGTATACACAACTACCACGGACACGAACCAAGATGCCAAAGAAAACCAATGGATTAAGCACTTCCACCTGACCATGTGGAGCCCTGAGGTCCACCCCCTAAGCTAGCAGATAACGATGGGGTTCCACTAAGGAAAAGATCAAAAGTACAAATAAGCAAAAACAAAATCAACATAGAAACACAGATCAACAAAGGCTAAACACTACTCTAGAGGCAACAACAGAAGGTAACATAAGGGAAGTAACTAAGCTACAATAGGGAGAGTGTCATTGCATGGTCCTAGCATGGGTTATCCAAGCTATCTCTCTCTAGAAATTGGCCCCCATCTATGGTTATCCTGGCAGCCTCTCTCTCTAGGCATCGACCCCATAGGGTGACACATGCGGAATTGACACATCCTCTCATGAAGACAAGGAGGTTGATCATGCCAACTATGCCTTCTCATCCCATCCTTAGCCTAAGAAATTGCTATAAGCATTGGTGAGGCATCAGAATTATTGTATTATGTGTTTAACTACCCAACCCACCTAGATTAATTATTAGGTTATCACTTAGTTATAACTTTCATAGGGTTATCCAGGCAGCCACTTTGGGCACTGGCCCCACTATGAAAGCCACTCTCCTACATGCATCTAGTACCCCTATCATGACAAAATACAGAAACCACCAAAAGACATGTATACATTGACAATGCAAGGCATCTTTCCTCTTGCATACTGATGTCGTCTCAAAATTTGACTTCAATAACCAAAGCCCAAATCAAAACCTTCCTCATACCAATAGAAAACATCTTGGACACTTCATAATCTCAAGACAACACTAATAATCCTCTGGAGTGATATAACTTATAACAAAATGCCAACAACCCATCTTTAGCTTGATTCTAAGTACTACTAGGGAAATTATCAACACTATGGGAATAATAAAACACAAATAATTCAACAATACCACAACATTAGATTTAACGTTAACATGATACTAAAAAATGTAATTATGGCATTCAACTCACAAGCACCTCCCTGACTTGACCCATTGAAATAATAATACAATGATTGATATTTATTTTACTAATTAAATTAACTTGATTAATAATCTCTAGAGATCTACATTAAATTTTACAAATAAGAGGACTTTTCCATGACAATATAACCCACTAAGAAAAGTAACAATAACCTACATACTACATTAGATAAAATTATTTATTTTTATAAATATATTTAAATATAAATTATAGACCACAGATAGATATAGACAAATAATAACATTGGATTCTAATAAATGAATAAATATTTATATTCTACAAATCAAAGCTAGAAAATGAGGAAACAATATAAATTTAAAATCAATTCAATATTTATCTCCAATAGATATTACTAGAGTTCAAAGTAAATAAAAAGAAACTTTCTTCTTCCAGCCGAAGTACTCCAATCTAAAAAAATCAAATTACTTTTTTTTACTAGTTGTTTGCTATCCATATTTTCAGGCAGTTCTAAATGAAGATATTATAGATCTGATTGATTTCCATAATTGATTGAAAAAGGCTTGGGAATCTAGGTGTCCCATTTGATATAGATTCACCTTACTGGAGGGTTTATCATACTAAGATTGTAGGGGATGAGCTAACTGATATATATTTTTTGTTTTTGATAAGCGTTAGAAATTGTAACTAGATTCTTTACAAAGGCAATTTTCCAAGGGTGACAAGAGGATCAAATACCCTTCCTGCATCAGTAAAAAATGATAAAATATAGTTTAGAAGTCTGATATCAAATGTTGGGCTTTTTGAAGAATTAAAATTGCTTGACCAAACGTCTTAGTCGCGGCCGTACTGTGGCTTTACAAGGGGATTGCAGAAGAAGCACAACATAGGTCGAAGACTCATATGCCACGCAGGGACAATTGCTAACTGGTTTAGAATACTACACTACAAGTAGATCGGCCATGCGCTCAAGACCACTTCAGATAGGTACAATTCAGGCTAACAAGTATTGTTTGACAAGATCATGGGCCGATTCATTGAATCCCAAATTGATCAGGATAGCTGGTAAGGGTATAGTGTTATACTTGATCTAGATGAAGATAAAATCATTTAATTAGCATAATGACTGCCCAACTTGAGCGACATGGATGGCACTAGCTCAGTGAGGGTAAACAAGGAAGGATTCCGGAACGCCTCTAGGGCATGCTTCACGGAATATTTGAATAGCGAAGGATATAAATATAAGTAATGGTGTCAAATTTAAAATCCTCAGGTTCTAAGAAAGGTTCTATACGAATGATATATAAATGATATTTTATAATTTCACTAATAGAAATAGCATAGTGACACAAAAGAGTCTATCAATGCCCTCGAAGGAGGTCTCAAGACGGAACTACTGTAGGACTATCAACACAGCGCTAAAATACTTACAATGCCCTACAAAAGTGATGACAAAAAAAATTAGTTCCAAGATTGCAGAGGGAAGGCACATAGTTCGAAGTGATGAAGGAATGATCTCTAATTACCTATCGACGCCTAACGGGAATACATCAATTCAAAAATTTCAGTCTGGGTGGACGCCAAGTCAATTCGCTAACACCTTACAGGAATTTGATTGGCATAAACAAATAATTGCAAAGAGAGGCAATCATGATGAGGCTAGTATACTCAGAAAATTTGCTTAGATTGGGGTGGTATATTTAACTCTTGAACATATAATGGTGACAGGAGATTTTTGAATATAGAGAAAGCAAATTGGAGATCAATACTCATAATATAAAAAAAAATTGGATTCCAAACAAACAAATGATTGCATAGAGAAAGAATTTCACACGCATAGAGACACAATTAGGCATACCCATAATTTATTCTCGAGTCTTCAAAACTCCTTCCGATGATTCCTCCTCTTCTCCTCTACAAATTCTTCTTTTTTCTTTTCCCAGACTTTACTCTGTTCTCCCCCAAATTTCTTCTGCCAAAAGAAAAACCCCCCAAAATTTCCAGAACACCCCCTTCAAATAATTCCCATAATACAAAAATAGACAAATCTCATTAATTTCCCACTTCCTGTATCCGTTATGGAGAATCCACTATCTCCCAAAATCTGAATGCAATAACTTCTCTTCCTCCAGAGAGACTCTCAAATCAAAGAATTTATTCACGACAATCACTCGACAATAAATTATTAACTAATAATATCTTTCAAACTAACCATATACTAATTCAAACAATTAATATAATATTAATTACTTATGACTATTAACATTAATACTAATTATTGAAGTTATTAATTTAATTTTTATTAAAAACACTTATTCACTATTTTCCAATTTCACATTATTAAATAACAAACTAGATAAATACTATTATATCTAAACTTATTATTAATAATATTACAATAATAATCAATGCATCTCCAACAATAACACATAAACCATAAACCAAAAGCTCAAACAATAACAACTACATACCAAATGACGACCAATACTCGAGGGCAAGAACCCCTGAGTGACATCTAGACCCACAGCCACAAACTGAAGACAAAGACTAACATAGGAAACCCCATGTTACCTCCCATCCACATTATCCATTGGAGTAAAGGCATGCTCAGACCTGCTAAGTCAAGTGGAGTCGATGCCTAGTACCTGCAACCTGCATCAAAACAAGATGTTGCAAACGAGCATATATATATAACAAACATGGTGCTCGTAATGAGTAGTACTACACTGTCCCTTCTCTGAAGTCATGACAATAAACATAAACATTTCTAACTATCAATCAGGTATCATCCAATCACATAAAGCATGATAACATCTAACCATTACTGATCATGTCAAACACATCATAAACTATAATATCAATAATGTCATCATAATGATCATATCAAATGTCAACAACCACATCAGTAATCCATAACCCATAATGAGAATAACTAAGTATAACCAAAAAGTCTACCATCCACATGTCTCAAAATGTCTAAGTGTAACTGAAATACTATCAACTGTCAAAAGCTAAAATGAGGGGTACTACATTTGCATTGGTTTTTCCCTTGTCAATGTTCGTGTGCGAGGAAGATGTATTTTGTGTATCAGACATCAGATCTTGCACTAGTTATGGAGGTAGTGTTTTGTGTTCATGTACTAGTCCTGTGTTCTAGTTAAGACATTATGTATGTATTCAAATGTAATTCAAGGGATGATAGTGTGTAAAATGAAATAAAGTACTCATATGTATTGGAAGTTGTAAATGTACTTGATCATGTTGATTATTTATCTGATGTTATGATATCAAGATCAAGTGTTTATTCATTTAATGCAATAGATTTAGAATGATCTACTGATGTTAGTTAATGATGTATGTTAGATAATGTTAATTGATTTGTCAAGTAATGCAACCATGGAATCTTAGAGGACAATTGATTAGATTTATGATGTCTATAGATATGTTAAACATTAGTTTGTTATGTTATTCATTTTTAAAAAAATTATTCTGTTTTGCATCGCATAGATGTGTTGTTCTCTAAGGTGTTCATGGCGGGGCATTATAGTAACATAATATAATATCAAAAGATCAATCTTCCAATCAAACATTGGTTGAGATCTCCAACATCAAGACAAAAACTCTAAAGGTGCACCAACTGGGTCCTATCCAACCATTGTGCAAACAATTCCTCTGAAACTATACCACTCATATCATTCCTATCAATGGAATCCATTTCCTCTTCCATTACTTACAACCAAATTTTATCTTCACCCTGATCTACAATTTAAATATTTCTGGAAAAGCTCTTCCTTGTCTTCCTCGTTCTTTTGTATAATGCTATAACAATTCAATTTCTTTACTATTCTATGTACTTTGTTGTTCACTATATTTGGTTATTTGTTTCTATTGTTCAATCCCCTTCCTTTTCTCCACATGAGAAGACTTATGTCTATAAAATATTCTAAACATCCTGTGATCTTTTGCCAATCAAATACATTTATCCCACCATTTCCAAACAACTTTTCATAGATTCTTTTTTTTAACTCTCTATTCCAACATGTCTTTTCACTATGTTTTTCCAAACCACAAATTTTGCAAGGATAAAAATTCCAACAAATTTATTTTCTATAATCTTCTCTATCTCAATGGAAACAATGCAAAATGGAAAATCTCCTTTTTTTTTAAATGACTTCTTAGTACTTGCAAAAACATTTATCTTTTCCTTTACCTTTATACCCGAGACCTTCATACTTAGTCTTTACAACTAACTCAATGGGCTCTTTGATTCTTTGCCCATGCTTACCCAAACCTTCTCCTATATAACCAATTTTCTTCAAAATTGTCAAACCAGTATTATCATCAAAACAACTAACTATGTTAGTAGATTCATCATCATTTTTCTTACTTTACATTAGATTGATCATTTGACAGCTTGATTTCAACATTCATTTTCTTTTAGCATGCTACAAACCATTATTTTAACTCATCATTTTGATTTTTCAGTTTTGAATTTTCTCCTTCTAAGTTTTTCAACTTTCCTTGCATATAAATATATATATAATGACACCATAATCCATAATGACACCAAAATCCATTTCAGAACTTCCTCAACGCTTCAACAGTATTCATTACATCTAACAAAAATTGAAGAATTTAATCTACCAAAACTTTTAGTAACATACTTGTTACGAAATAATATATTCTCCGCATCGTACTCCCTTACACAACCTATCAGAGGCCCATCATGGACATGATAGAAAACATAACATGATACATGACTAACAGTTTAAAACATTCAAGCATAGCCACCAATAATAAATAAGAAAATAAACTACAAAGAAAATAAAATCAATTCCAACAATAGGGCATAAAAATGTGCGCAATTTCAACAGTAAATACAACATGACCATCAAGGTCATAAGATAAGTAAATATCAATTTTGATGGCTATACTTTTCCATAAATAAAAGAAATAAAAATTTCAATGTTGGTCCTTACAACATTTAGAGAATTTATCAAAGTCAAATATATAAAAATTAAAATTCAAAAGTTTCACATTACATGAACTATGTGACTAATTCTAGCAACTAGAGAGGGAGTATGATGTTACACGATGCCTGGTACCAAAATTGGGCGAGTTAAGAGAACACACTCAATCACACAAATCAACAAGTCTTCCCAAGACTTCAAACTCATCTATAACATAAAATCGCTTCTACTAACCACAAAACATCACTAGCAACAAATATTTCATTCTGATTGAGTAAATCACAATCATCATGCAAAGTCATATAGTCATACACTAGCAAGCATTCAACAACCAAGTTTAAGCTAGGACAAAACTGGGTTCACAAACCAGGATGTCTATATACATCAATCTCTCCCACTAACAATGGTTAACACTCCTTCCCACACAATGATTCACCAAGCATGGATAATTCATTAAAGTAACATTCACATGAGGGTAAATTTTCTTCACAACATGAAACTAAACAACAAGAGTCGCAACTCAAGTCACATATCCATCTTTCCAATAAGCAACGATTGATACTTTTCATCAATCATAGTTTTTCTACTTCACTCAAGATTCCAACACCTCAACATCACAAGGACTGTGCAATTACCTTTTTCACACCCCTTGTTCCTTTTTACTCTTCAAACAACGCAATGCAACACAAATAAAATACACCCAGGTTCCACACGAATCCTAGGGAAATACAATATAGGAGCATAAATCATTACCCAACGATCTATCTTACAACCGCATAAGGATGCTCTCCATGAGACAAAGCAATATTTATTTCTAGCAAGCATTTATCAAAAAGGAAAATATTTAAAGTATAACAAGTAACACATCCTCTTTCGTATACCAAGTTCAATTACACTCGAGAACATGGTATTTCCTTTCACATAAGGATTCTCATAACTCCACTATCAAAAGGTGGTTTCACAAGCATGAACATGACCCTACAAAGGTCACTTGATTACACTCATACACTACAAAGGTTCATGCCAAGTATTCAAGACATCTAGAAGAAAAACACACATAATTAACTTCTATCATGGGTCACCAATGAAGATCCTTAAGATAACTAAACCTTGCATTCTCGAAAGATCTCATGGATTCTATTAGATCCATGCTCACATTCTGAAAAGAACAATGCATTACTCTAAAATTATCTTATCTAAAACCTAATACTATTTAGGCACTATTGCCTTAAAACATCCATTCCAGATTTCCTTTTTTGAAAAGGCTCAGTCAATTTTTATCCATCATTATCAGCTTTATTTATTTCACAAGTGATTTTATTTCTTCCTCTTATCAAGATTATATCTTTTCTTCTTCCCTTGTATCTTATGTACTCATTCATCCTTACGTTATTAGAGAGATCCTTCTCCTCAATATATATATATATATATATATTATATATATATATATATATTTCTTATTAATTCACTTTCATTGCCACATCATCATTCATGGGTTGGCACCATATACTATCCATCTAAGAATCACCAAGAGTCCTACTCATCAAAAGAACCTTTGACCCATAAATAGGGTTCTCGATTCGATACAACAGGTTCATGATAAGTCTGCAAAACTTCAAGAAGAAAAACACCCATAAGCAACAAATATCAAGGTGTATCTAACTCCAAAAGAAGAAGGCACATGTTATCCATAGCATGCCAACACACAAGGACCTACACATGCTCGATCAACCAAGCATCACACACCCCAGAGCTCCCAATGCTGGAACTGTGCTCCGATACCAAATGTAAGGTGCGGAAAATTACATACTAAACATAGTATTCCAAAAAGCAATGCTTATTCCAAAAATGGAAAAAGAATCATTTATAATTTGCAAATATCCATAACTGTAAATAATATCAAGATTATATTAAAAGAAGTATAAGTTTCCATACCCTAAGAAGTGTTACAATTCCATTACATACACCGATTTGGTGTTACAAAACATCTATTTCAATGTTACAAGTAAGATAATACATCAATATATCAATGAATGTAAAGTTACATTTACAACTCAGCTATACTAGCCATACAAAAGAGTACAATGAAATAAATATCCATATAATATATGAATCTCTGAACTTGACCGCCGTCATCCTCTGATCTTCCCCAAGATGGGACTAAAAGTGTGGTTAAGGCGCTTTTTCCACCCAACCACGAAGTACTAGACTTCCCAGGTTTCTTCCTAACTCGAAGAAAACACTGACCCTGCACAAGGAGCCTAGCAACCTAGAACTATGTAAGCAGGAGGGAATCTCTCAATGCATGCCTGTTGCCTGTATGCATCCTATCCTAGAATGACATAAACTCTTGCAAGCAGGATGTAGTAGAGACATTTATAACATAATTCTAGGCTTTTTTAATAATCCATCTATTTCAATGGTACAGTAGCTTGGCCAAGCAATAAAACAAAAGTGATAGTTTTAGAAAAAGTAAAACTATCGTCTCTGGGAGCCCACATTCAACATCCTATCCTGAAAGTACATTACTTTACCCAAAATACAAGCAATGAATAGTTTTCTAAGATTATTTATCCATGATAAAAAAATATCCATTCCATAAAACAATTACAGTTTTCATCATCCAATTTATTCCTCTAGTTTGTTGTCTAAGTTTACAATTTTCCAATGGTTTATATCAATTTTCATGATAAGATATTTTCTAGATGTGATGAGTATTTTCAATTTCATAATCAAAATGAATCTATCATATCACTATAGAGCATTTCTTTCACAATTCAATGGTTTTGATATAATGCTAGTTATGGCAAAAGTAATTCTCAATTCAAAATGTGCCTTTACATGAGAAATTCATAAAATAGTGAGTTTAAAATAATAACTCTATTTATGTCATTTGTAGCAGTATGAAGAAAATATAAAGTGAATGTCTTTTGCCGTACACTATATATATATAGCGGTATATACATATATATAAATAAAAATAAATAAATAAATATATATATATATATATATATTACTACAAATAAGGTTCCTTAGCAATAATTATGTAATCAATGATTACGAGAATACTATAGCGTTGTTTATACAGTAAAATCTAACAACATACAAGTACAAATAAGGTTTCTCAGTAGTAGTTATGTAATCAGTGATTACCAGAATACTATAGTGCTATTTATACAATAAAATCTAACAACATACAACAAGTACATATATATATTACAGAGTAATTGATAAAGGGCAGTGCTCAGAAATAATTAAAAATTCATATTATTGTTCACAGTAATAACATTGCAGTGTTTGAATGATTACCTGAATGTTATAAGTTCATACATATATATAACCATAATAACGAAATGTCTATCGGCGCTGTGTGCAGAGGTAAGAAGGTATTAAACACAACATACTTGGCATTGCATACAATCCAGCGAATGGATTACGAAATACAAGTTTTATGTTAAATATTTGTAAAGGGTTTAATATATACGTCGACGTCCCCATATGGGGTCGCAGTCCCCTTTGGGGACTGCGGCACCATATGGTGGTGCCGTAGCCACAAAGCCATCCTTCCAAAATTTTGATATGGCCTTTGTGTCATTTATTCTTCTTTCTAATCTTTGATTTATTTTGAAATTCAATGGATTCAATCTATAATATATATATATATATATATATATATATATATATATAATTTGAATGCAGTTTTAGTGCTATGATATATATCTATACAGTCGTTCATCATATCTTAATCTCTGTATATATATAGTTTTATATATATATATATAAAGAAAACTATATATATATAATAATAATAATAATAATAATATAATACATTTATATAAACTTATACACAGTAATATATCTACTACAACAACATATATCCAAAAGCCATAATAATACAGATAATAACCACAATATAATACTATGTGAAAATACAAAAATAATGTTAACGAAAATCATATCCATCCACAGAGAAAATTTCAGAGATTATCCATACAATTTGTAATCACACACAATTTGAGAATATAGATTTGCATAAAAACCTGGAGTTTCACTCTCCAATCACTTGAATGCTCCAAACCCTCTGTTTACCAAAAGTTTCCTTTGTTCTAGATCTTCAACTTCTTGCCAAAGCCCTCTTTTCCAGTATCAATAAATCTTGTGTTTTTGTTTTCAAATTTAGAGATGAGAAAGAAAGTTGTGAATGATTTTTTGTGTGTTGAGAGAATGAGATTTATTCCTCCTTAATTATTTTTTTCTCCATTCTTGCTTTGCTTTCTTTTATGTTTTAATTCCTAAATATAAGTTTTCTTTTCTATTTTTCTATTATTTTATTGTTTTCTTTCTTTTTGTTTTGTTTCTAAAATCTTGTTTTCTTTTCTAATTCTATTATCTAATTTATCACAAATAATATTAAAATAATAAGCATGATTATCTCAATTATCTATAAAACAAATAATAAAAATATTTTCATTCTTCAAATAAAAATCAAATAAATAATTTAAACTATTTAATCTATTCTCTAAGAGCATATATTATTAAATAACAAGTAATTAAATAATCTAATTGTAACACAATAAAATAAGAACTATATAATAAAACCAATTAAATGCAATTCTAATGCATCTACATGATTCTAAGTGATGTGGATGAGAGAAATCCCTCCATCTTAACCCTGCTAGGCTGCTAACCTCCTTTACCTTAACCACACCCTTGTCTTCGACAACCTGCAACTCATGATAAACTCAAATTTCCTATTAATAGGTTAGTAACCCAATAGCCGAAGCATAGCTGAAGCATCAAAATTAATCATTCCAAAATAACATGAAAATAATATTTATTTCATTTCATCTTTCCATATTAAAATAATCATTCATCTTTCAAAATAACATATTATTTATCTATCCACACATAATTGTTCATGAAATATTTCCACATAAAGTAATTCTTAAAAGCTTCAAAGTCTGAGACGTGACACTGATGGATATATATGTTTGGGATTGGCATAATGGATAGTGCTAGGGGGTTTTTGGATAGCCTCAACACGCTCAAATTCATGATTTGATGGACAAGGGGTTTTCTGGGTAAATGGATTAGGATCAAGGTTAGCTATGCATGGATTTTGAGTTTTAGGATGATGATTTGGTGGAAGCTTGGCTCCTATGTTGATAAGATACTTAACCAAGGCCTCTTTGCTATTAAATCTAGTCTTGATGAGGTACTTAGCCATGGCATCCATGCTTTACAATAAGGGGCTATGAGCTAATGGGGTGTAACCTTGTTTGGTGTGGAGAAGATTATAAGGATTGTCAAGATATTCATTAAGCCTCTCATAATTGGGATATCCATCTTGATTGACATGACTATTAACATCATCAGGATAGTCTATAAGACTCTCATCATCATCATCGACAAAAGGATCTTTACATGGGGGGCCTACCTTGATAGTGATTTTGGGCTTCACATTGGCTTTACTAATGGTTGTAGGACTAGATGTTCTATCCTACATGATAGAAGTATCAAACCAAAGATCCCTGGCATACATGATGAAGGATAAAAAGATGTTTGGATGCGAGCAGGAGCTAGGATGCAGATTTGGACTTGGTAGACTTTGTATGAGACTAAGATGGACTCCACACAAGATAGGTGTAAAATGATGGCTTGGATAAAGAGATTTGGGATGGTTTCAACTTTGTTACAAAAAGGATTTAGTCACAGTCTATGTAAAGTGGCATGATTGGATTTGGCTGCAAGTTTAAAGTTTGGACTCAAGATTGATTTGACTTGTTTGTAGGATTGATTTGGGGGCTTGTTGCAAGAATGCTCAACAAACAAAACATACACATTGGATTATGTGATGAATGTAAGGGTAATCACTAGCTTTGCACAAAAAAACAAATCAAGCATATCATCAATCTATATTAATCAGGTAGGTGTGTTAATCCTTGTGGACTAACAATATATTATCTATCAAGTGAAGGATAGTTAGAGATAGCTGTGTACATGAGAAATCTCTTACCTCAGAGGTGAAAGCCTTGCCCAAAGTGAGCTCTATCTCCTCACTATGAAAGCACACATGAGTATCTTCTCCCCCAATAGTGATGCACCACAAGGAAAAATGGTTGAAAGGTCTTAGGCTAGGATGAACAAGCTCTCTAGAGATGTCCCCAATATACATGAGGTATAAGGGGCACAAGTCCATGAACACTAGTCCATCTACAAGTGTGGGACCAAAGCGTAGGTTCAGATGATCCCTTCACCTTGTGTCCTAAATCACTAGGGGCCCCAAGGTTGCACTAGACATGACAATGACTAGATTGAGGTATAACTTTCTCTCTCCCCCCTTTGATATACCCCGTTGGAACACGTGGTTGAGGTCGTCCCTTGGGGTGATGAAATCCCAAGCAGGCATCCTAAAGGAAAATGAATCTAAGTGATTTTGATCTCTAAGATTGCTTTACAACATGAGGAGAGAGCATACACACTTAGACTCTTGGGTTAACACAATAAAGATAGAATTTGAAGAGTGATTTTAATCTCCAAGATCGCTTTGTAGCACAAGAGAGCATACATGCTCTAAAAATTCTCAAACACAAAAAACAAGTTAATTCCATTTAAATAAAACAAACGTGCCTAATTTAGTGGGAAGGATTTATCTTTGAACTGCAAAGCTACATAAAACATGTTAGTAGTTTTAAAATTTTGTCCTTGATGAGCAGTGTTGCAAAAAAGATGTGTTAGTGTGTAGTGCCCCTCATTTTTGGCTTTCTGATAAACTGATAGTTGCTCCTTTGATCTAGACATTATGACATACTGTTGATGATAGACTTACTGTTTTGATGTAGTTGATGATACTTATTGATGTAGACCTACTGCTATGATGACACTTGTTGATGCTTTATTATTGGTGTATTATGCCTATGTTGTGATCAGTTATGGGTTTAATTGATTACATGGATTAATTTTACTATGTGCATTATGTGATTATCTGATGATGTTCTTATCTAGTTGTTTAGTTGTTGATGAATAAGCATGATGTGGTTAATTGTGATGTGTTTTGTGAAAGGGACAGTGTTGCATTACTCATGTTGAGTACCCTGCTATGCTGTGATTCCCCTTCACAGTGTGTCTGATTATATATATATATATTTGTTTTCAACCCTTTCATTTGTTGCAGGTTGCAGGTACTAGGCATCGACTCCATTTGAATTGACAGGTCTGAGTGTGCCTTAATACCAATGGAAATTGTGGAACGGAGATAACATGAGGTCCATTAGTTTGTCATCATTCTTAACGAGGATGAGTTCTCGGTCCTGTGTTCCATCAATAAGGTCATTTTGGACATGGTTGTAGTCTCTATTGTTTGTTAATGAGTTATAGTCAGGAAATGTTTGGCTTGTAGTTTATCAAGGTGATTTTTGCTTAGGTTAATTGTTTCATTAAATAAAATTACTAATTCATTTTGATAAATAAATAATACTAATTTTTGAGGATATAAAGGGTGTTAAAAATGAGAATTTAATTAAATTAAGTATAAACAATTAATATTTTGTTAATAGCCATTAGAATAATCAATTGTTTAATATTGCCATAAAATATTTCACATCCTAATTTAAGATTATTGAATAACGAATTTGAGTGCCTCTTTTGGTAAACACAAAATAAATGAATTTCAGGGATCTTTTGTGGGGTTGTTTATTAATTAATGGTCATTTTGAGATATGAATGTGGTGGAGAAAGTGGGATGTGCTGGAAGGAGTAAATGAATTTATTGCTTTTACTATTTTGTTCTTCTGTGCGGATATTTGGGGGGATTCACGGGAATTGAAGGGGAGACAATTTTCTGGAGAACTGGAAGGAGGATGAATAAGAGGTTAAGGAGCTATCTCTGGAGATTTGGAGTAGCATTCAAGGTATTTCTTTATTGGTTATTATCTCTCTGCTAGTCTATGAAATTGATGAGCATTCAATTGGAAATTTTGTGCTATTAATCTAAATATATTGGTGATGCTTTTATCAAATCCTTGTTCTTGCAACCCTTCTATTCTATGCCTGTAGATTTTGTTTGCTTATTAGTCTTCATTAATCACCTTAGCAAGTCTCTTTTTCTGTGGCATACCCTGCAATATGCATTTCATCAAATAGTTTGCATGGCCATTTTAAAAGTTCTAATTTTTTTTTGAGAAACTCTTTTTGTGTTTAAACAATGATCAATGTATTATTTGGAATGGTCTTTCTCTTAGAGACATTAGATCCTGTAAATCGCCCTTGCTTGCCGGGTTGCAAATCCCTGTCAACAATGCCTATGGTTGTATATGTAGTTGAAGCCCTTATTACATTACAACCTTAGTTGATCATTCTATGTGCATGATTGATCCCCATCACTGTGCGGGTCATCCTAAAGACATTCTAAACTCTATCATTGAGATATCCTCTCACTTTGTCGTAACCTGCCATTCAGCTTTGCATGATGGTGCCAAGAGTAAATTGGCCTGTGCATTGCGGCGACCATTGCATTTCCAACTAGAATATCTGAAAAGACTCCATTATTTTACATGACGCTGTGATGGCTCAAAAGTCTATAGAGCATTGTTCTTTTTAGCAATCCCTTGTATACTCTATGGAACAGCAAACTATCAAACCATTCGTAGGACCTTTTAGCAATGGTTAAAGTTTATTTGTCAACAAATTTGTTCTAATCTGTAATCATTGTTTTTCTAACAATTATATATCTGAAAGACATTTTATGCGTTAGCGTCCAAAGTGATGTTTATCAATCCATTTTGATCATTATCTCACCCCATGGTACGATTTCCCCAGAGGAGACGTGTTATCAACTACCCGCATGTTTTTTTTTTCTTTTTCTTACAATGATTTAAGTTTATTCTCCTGCGAAAACTCTCTTTCTGCATTCATTGTATGAAACGCCTCTATAGAGGCTATTTCTCTTTTACCAGCGAATGAATTTCAATTAAGAATTTTAAGATTTTTTTTTTTCTGCTTGGCATTTGAGC
Organism: Cunninghamia lanceolata; assembly: GCA_027924645.1. Classification (NCBI taxonomy): domain Eukaryota; kingdom Viridiplantae; phylum Streptophyta; class Pinopsida; order Cupressales; family Cupressaceae; genus Cunninghamia; species Cunninghamia lanceolata. Next base: position 652,604 of record BSBN01001132.1, read on the forward strand.
GAACGCTAGAAGCTGACCCATGGGTGGCATAGCCAAATGCATTCTTGACCCCAACATGGAGATACCACGTAAAACCATCGCTTGGTGATTAGTTGCATACTAGCACAGCCTAGATGATGCCTTAGACTCAAATCTTGGGTGCATACCTTCATCCTCTGCAAACGATTAGGCAGATTAGAACTTAAACAACAAATTTCATTTTGATTTTTACCCTAAATTGAGTGTATTTTAATTGGGAATTCGAAGTATTTGTCTTCTTATCTCCTTCCCAATTCTGGTAATCAATGCTTGGAAGAAAATCTCAGAAGCCTTATTGATTTATGCAATCACTTGATGTTAAAATACCATTTCTTTTTTAGCAGATTCTGATTTATTTTTGCTAGAAAACGTAGAATAGAAAGTTTCTGGATTGACACTTCGAATTGTTTTAGAAAGTTTCTGTGTTAAGAAACCCATGATTAAAGAAATTTCTTTTGTAGTTAAAATTTAAGGATTTGTGCCATATTTGACCATTGATTGTTTTTTTTAAATTTATTTATTAGATGGTATTTTTATATATACATATTTGAAAAAAAAATTAATATAAATATATATCTATAGAAATTTTAATGTAGAAGTCTTATATATATATGTGTGTGTGTGTGTGTGTGTGTGTGTGTGTGTGTGTGGTATTCGAGCAATAGATATACTTAGACATAAAATCAATATGGTAGTTAAGGTAGTTGGTTTTTAAATCAAGAAAGTTCTATTAAATTTATTTTTGTAATGAAATAAATAGAAGGTTAATAAAACTTATGAGTTTCAATTTAATATTATTGTTAGATTATAAATTTGAATGTGATATAAAATTAGTTTTGAATTATTGATATTATTTTTATTGGGAATAAGATTTATGTTGTTCTTAGTTCAAGTTGTAGTTAGACCATTTGAACCCAAGATGTGTTCAAACCATATTATTGGAATTTATTGATAACATTTGTTAGTAAGATCTTAATTTGAAGGGATCAATTTTGAAATCGTATATTTATTTTTTATAGAGTTGTTAAATTCTAGAGGCCTAGGAAGTCCTATCCTAGATTCTTACATTGTTATGAGGTTTGTTTTGTGTTACCATGGGAAGGAAATACCTTGAAAAGTGTAATAAGAAAGTTGTAAACTTAGACAATGGCTCATGGTTAGTCCTTGCAAATTGTGTTTTGCATGCAAGAAGGAAAATACCTTGCATTGGTTGTATTTTGGTACAAGGATGGTTATTGCTTTGATGTTAGGGTCTTTTAGATGCAGTTAGGGGAGTGGCTTTCAATGTGGGGCCGGTGCCCAAAGTGGCTATCAAGGTAACCCATTGAAAGTGGTTAACAAGTGTTAACCTAATAATAAATCTAGGGGGTGGGTACTCATTCACAGTAAACAAGATAAATGGATTCCTCACCCATTCTTATAGTGCTAGTTTAGACTAAGGATGGGGTGAGAAGGCTTGGTTGGAAAGATCAATTTCCTTGTCTTCTCGAAAGGAAAGTTGGTTCTGCATGTCACCCTATGGGGCTGGCGTCTAGTGAGAGACTGTTAGAGTAACCATAGATGGGGGCTGGCATCTAGTAAGATACTATCAGGGTAACCCATGTAGGACCATGCAATGACACTCCTTCCTACTGCAGTCTAGCATTCACTCCTTGTGGCATTCTTCCCCTTGTTGGTGTTCGCCTCTGGAAGTAATGATTGTGATGTTCATCATGTCTATGTTGTGTTGACATCTGGGATAGTCTTTGCATCTATCAGTCCTTTGTCTCAGGTATGTTTCTTTTGTTGTGGGACCTTATTGTTATCTCCTAGCATGGGGGGTGGACCTGAGGGTTCCACATGGTCAGGTGGATGTGCATATTTCCATTGGTTTTCTTATGTCGTGGTTTGTATGAAAGGAGGACGTACCTCATATGGAAGATTCTAGATTATGTACTTGTTCTGAAGACAGTTACTTATGTTAATTGTATTAGCTCTGTGTATCAGTTGGATCATTATGTATGTATTTTGATCTATTCAGAAAGGAGATTTTTGTATCAATGAAAATGTGCTCTCCCTCTTGTAAAGGAAACTATATTTGTAGTTGTAATCCTTAATGCATACTCTCGATGTTATTTTCTAATGTCAAAATATAGAGGAAAGTTTGTATTGAATCAATTAAGGTAATTGGATTTTAGAATGTGCTATGGTTGTTGTTAGATTATGTTAAAATTTATTAATGCAGTCATGGAATCCCTAGAGGTGATAGCTTAACTCAGTTGTTTTATAGATTTATGTTTATTTTTCATTGCTATTTAAAAAAAATGCCCTTTGTATTGCATAGTTGAGCTTATCTCTAGGGTTTCATGGCGGGACATTACATTTGGTATCAGAGCCAAGTTAAACACTAGGTACTCTGGGTGTATATGAGTTCATTATGTTGTCCTAGATGCTTAGCTTCTGTAGAGTATGTTTTCTCTTTTGACATCCTCGCCTAATAGCCTGAGGTTGTCCTTTGATGGTATGTGTGTGTAGGAAGATGCCTAGAGGTTGAGGTCGGGGTTGAGGTAGGGGATGCGGAAGAGGTGGAGGTAGTAACCCTCCTCCTAGTCCCCCTCATGAGAGTGTTCAAGAGAGTGGGGGTCATAATTTAGAGAATCAGGGTCAGCCGGAAGGAGCTCAGTTGTGTCGATTTCTTGAGGAGGTTCTTGCTTTCTTAGGCCCTAGACAGGAGGTTGGTCGGTCGGAGGAGAGGGAAAGAGAAAGATCTCCTAGGCAGGAGGTTGATAAGCTGGAGGTAAGAGAAAGAGAAAGGTCTCCTAGAAGGAGAGAGATAACAACAGAACATGAGGCTATCTTGGCAAGTCACATGAGAGATATTTTGAGGGCACGCCCTCCCACTTTTGATGGATCTAGTAGTGGTTTGAAGGCAGAGACCTAGTTGTTGGCTTTGGGTAGGTGTTTTGCTATGCATCCGTATGGTAGAAACACCAAGGTGAGATGTGCCATCTTGCACCTCAGAGGTTTTGTTTCTACATGGTGGCATTTGGAAGAACAAAAGTTGCACTTGGATATTGGTACAGTTTCCTGGGAATTATTCTTGGAGAGGTTTAGAGCTCGTTTCCTATCAGACCACTGGAACCAGCGTCATGCTGATGAATTCCATGAGTTGAGACAGGTGGCCATGTCAGTAGAGTAGTATGAGCGTAGATTCTATGAGCTTAAGCAGTACGCAAGCATTGGGGATGATGAGGCTATGTTGGTTTAGTACTTCATTAGGGGCTTGAATGCCCGTATCAGTGGAGGAGTCCATGTTTTCGAGCCTAAGACCATGGAGGTGGTAGTTGAGAAGGCTCGGTTAGTAGAGGAGAATTTAGAAATGGCTCTTGGAGGGCATACAAGTGTGCATATTGGTAGTGCACCTTCCGTAGGTTTTGGGTCTCGTGGTGGTCAGTCTCAGATCGCAGGTTCTTCTAGAGGCCATCATGCAGGGTGCTGCCACAATAATGGGTTACACTTTTTGGGACATCCTGATTTTTGTTGAAATCACATATTTTTAGAATATAATGATTTAAGCCTTGAAAGGTTCCATTTAAAGGATTTTAATTGAAGAGGGCTTGATCAAACCCCCTTAGATTCAAACCCCCTTGGATAGAACCCTGCCAGTTTTAAACCATCCCTATAATGGAGTCTCCTCTACACCTATCAAAATGCTAATAAAAAACCACTTTTGATTTACCTTTTGGGGGATCAAATGAATTCATTTAAAATATATGTTTTGTAAGTATGTAGTCCTTATTATAAGCTTCCCAAAAAGTATAATTTTAAATATATTTAATTTGATTATTATATTTATTTTTTATTTCTTGTAAATGTAGGTTTTTCACCGAACATCAAGTTCTCTATTCTACACACATGGAAAATTAGTAAATTAGTGAAAACAATGTTGCGAGTATGGGTCTAACTGGTGTTGTCATTGATGTTAACTTACTCCTGTTGCATTAATGATAAGGATTGGATGAGCTGTGAGCTGAGGATATTGAGAAAATTAGTCTCAATCAGGAACAGTGAAGAATAGTGATGACAGTAAGGCAAAAGTCCAAGATAGGAAGAGGATCAGAGGATGCGGATTAAAGGGTTTGTAGATGTGTGCCTTAAGATAGTTGAGTAGATATTTCAGAGGTCCGCATGAAGATCTGAAGAAGTTGTGGCCATTCAAGTAAAACTGGTTCTGGTAGGTGTTTAGAGGTGATAGAGTGACACAGACAGGGCCGGTGAGATCCGGAAATGAAATATCCTACTCTACGGATATGAGGGAGTGTTGAGGAAGTCTCTGTGGAGTGTTATCTATATTGGTTAATGATTTGAAGGTCCGGAAGCATGTATTCTTTTGTGACAGTAGTGATAGACTGTGTTCTTGAGGTTCCGGATGAAGGAGAGATGGTTTTCAGTAAACAGATGAAGTGCGGATGTTCTTGGTGAGTCAGGATATCTTGTGAAGGTCTTTGGATCGTGTCCAGCCCGTATTGGTGGTTCGCATTAGAGTTGGAGCCCGCAATTGAAGAATAACCTCCGGATGATGATGTTCTTCCTAAGACTGGCTGACCGGATGGGTTACACATCTTGCGGATGTTCTTATGGATGTTTGCCAACTTAGATGATCATTCCTAAGTTGATGTCTTGTATAAGTAAGGGGTTGTGAAGTCATTTCAAATTTGTCCTAGGTATGATGTGAGTGTGGTAGCAAGGAGCAGAGCGAAAGGTAGAGCAAAAGTATTGGGCTTAAATGGAACTGATTCAAGCATGGTGAAGATGCTATTTACCAGTTCAAGTAGGTGATACTTATTTCCTTGTAGACAGTGTGTCTCCTGTAGGCAGTGGGCCTCTTGTGAGCAGTGTGCTCAGGCAGTGAGCCCTAATTGGCATGTGCCATTTGTTCTTTCTATTCTTCTAACAGAGAATACAATCTTGGGTTAATCGCCCCATGGTTTTTCCCTTAACTGGGTTTTCCACGTCAAAATCTTGGTGTCTTATGTGTTGATGTGTTTTTGCTTTTGATTTAATTGCATTACATTTCATGATTGATATACTGCTAATTACTAAGAGGATTTAAGTGTGAAAGTAAGAGAAGTTTTTGGACAACTAATTCACCCCCCCTCTCAGTTGTGTGCCCTAAATCTAACAATTGGTATCAGAGCTAAGTTCCTCTAAAAGAGCTTAACCGCTTGAGGAGATCTAGGATGTCATCTTACAAGAAAGATAGTCCGAAGTTTAATGGAACCAATTTTAATCTCTGGAAAGGTCGCATGAAATGTCACTTGAGATGTATGGGAGTGGCGCATTGGACCATGGTTACAACACAGTATGTACCTCCACAGGGTGATCTGAAAACTCAAAATGAAATCACGGACGCTGAAAACAATCTGCGGACTATAGAGGCTCTTCTAAGCGCACTATCTCATTTAGAGCTCTCAAATGTTATTGACCTATCAACTGTTTTTGAGATTTGGCAAAAACTGGAACTTCTGCATGAAGGAGACAGGTATGTCAAAAGTGCAAGGTTACAAAGTCTGAAAGGAAAATTCAAAAATCTGAAGATGAGAGAAGATGAAAACATCACTACTTTTATGCCAAGAGTAAATGAGCTTGTTTGTGGAATTAGAAATGCTGGTGGAGTCTTGGACGAAGATGAGATTGTTGGTAAAATTCTCAGATCCCTTCTTGCTTCTTACAAAATCAAGGTTGCTGTCATTGAAGAATTCAGAGCCCATACAACTGTCACAAGAGATCAATTGGCTGGAAAATTGGCTGCATTTGAAATGACAGAGTTTGGAGATGACCCCTCCAAGACTGAATCTGCATTCAAAGCTAGTGCCTTTGTTAAAGGTAAACAAAGGTTTGATCCGAGAGAGAATTCATCAAGGAAGCTGTCATGGTATGAAAAAGAAAGAAAAGATCTGGAGGAAGAAGAAGTAGAAACTGCTCAACTTGAAGCTCTTATTGCAAAGAGTCTACCAAGAGGATCTGGTAAGTGTGAAGGAAAATTACCTTTCAAGTGTTTTAACTGCAATAAGATTGGTCATTTTGCCTCAAGGTGTCCAGAAAAGTTTTCAAGGCAAAATCCTAACAAGCCAAGGTTCCAAAAGAACTATTATTATGTACATGAAGATGATGATAATGAAGGAGTAAAAGATGATGAATCAGAGATAGGAAACAAATCCAGAAATGAATGGGTGTTCATTGCCATCAAGGAAAAAGATCTAATGTCCTCTGTATTTGTCAATCATAAGACTGTGGAAAGAGCTCTGGCTGTCCAAGTTGAAGAAAAGGATGATTGGGTCATTGACAGTGGATGCTCTCACCATATGACAGGTGACAAAAATAAGTTCATAGATTTGGAGAGGTATGAAGGAGGAGTGGTAAAGTTTGGTGATAATTCTGCTGGTAGAATCAGAGGAAGAGGAACTATTTCTTTTGATGGAAGGAACAAAATCGGTAATGTACTGTATGTTGAAGGTTTGAAGCACAATCTTCTCAGTGTTGGACAGTTGGTGGACAAAGGCTATGATCTCTGATTCAAGAATGGAAAATACAAGATCTTTGAAAGTTCTGGAACAGAGATTGCATCCAGTACTCAAACAAAAGGTAATATCTTTCATTTGGTTGGTACTAGCAAAAGTTGCTTATTTGTTCAAGTTGATCAGAGTTGGTTATGGCATAGAAGGATGTGTCATGTGAATTTTGATAATATCATCAAGATAAGCAATACTCAAGCTGTAAGAGATCTTCCAAAATTGGTGAAACCCTCTCATAGCTTGTGCAAGGAATGTCAGTTGGGTAAACTGAGCAAAATCACATTCAAAAGTAAGGAACTGTCCTCTACTGGATTATTGGACTTAGTTCATACTGATCTTTGTGGTCCGGCAAGAATCAGAAGTGTACAAAGTGATAGATACTTTATGTTGCTAATTGATGACTATTCCCGGATGATGTGGGTAACCTTTCTAAAAGAGAAATCAGAAGCTCTTGAGAAATTCAAAATATTCAAAGCTATGGTAGAGAATGAAACCGATTAAAATTAAAATTCTGAGGTCTAATAGAGGTGGAGAATTCACATCCAGAGAGTTCATAGAATTCTGTGAGAAGCATGGAATAAAGAGACAGTTGTCTGCTCCTAGGACTCCACAGCAGAATGGAGTAGTGGAAAGAAAGAACTGGACCATCTAGGAAGCATCTAGGACCATGATGATGGAAGCAAATGTTCCTCAGATCTATTAGAGAGAAGCTGTCAGCACTGCATTCTATACTCTTAATCAAGTTCAAATCAGAAGCAATACTGGTAAGACTCCTTATGAACTCTGGTTTGGCATTACTCCTACTGTAAGGTACTTCAGAGTCTTTGGTAGCAAATGTTACATCAAAAGAGATGAAGATCTAGGGAAGTTTGATGCTAGAAGTGATGAAGGAATTTTCTTGGGTTACTCTACTCAAAGCAAAGCATACCGGTGTTATAACAAGAGACTGAGAAAGATAATAGAAAGTACAAATGTGAAGGTTGATGAGGGAATTGAGAAACCCTCAAGATTTTATGAATATGATGAAGATGATCAGAATGATGTTCTGATTCAAGGAGCCCAAACCTCTTCTGAAAGTCAGATTCAAACTGATCCAGTAAATCAGGAAGAAGAGTTAAGTTTGAATGAGCCTGATCGAGAAGCAGAAGTGCAAGAAACTCCCAAAGTTCCAAGGTATGTAAGACTGAACCACTCTGAAGATCAGATCATAGGTGACAAAAGCAAAGGTGTGCAAACTAGAAGGAGAATTGCTCAAAACTCAGATGACTATTGTCTGATTTCAAAGATTGAACCTAAGACAATAAATAAAGCTTGCAATGATGAAAATTGGACCAAAGCAATGGAGGAAGAGTTGATGCAAATTGAGAAAAATCACACTTGGGATCTTGTTCCCAGACCTAGAAACAAGAATGTGATTGGAACCAAATGGGTCTTACGGAACAAACTAAATGAAGTTGGTGAAGTAATTAGAAATAAAGCCAGATTGGTCTACAAAGGATATTCTCAAATAGGAGTTGATTTTGAAGAAACTTTTGCTCCAGTAGCAAGAATTGAAGCAGTTAGATTATTTCTTGCATTTGCTGCCTTCAAAGATTTCAAAGTATATCAGATGGATGTCAAGTCTGCCTTCCTAAATGGTGACTTGGAAGAAGAAGTGTACATTGAGCAACCAGATGGATTTCAATTATCTGATCATGGTAATATGGTCTGCAAGTTGAAGAAGACACTGTATGGACTGAAGCAAGCCCCAAGACCCTGGTATGAAAGATTGGATAAACATCTTTTGAAGATTGGTTTCAACAAAGGTACTGCTGACAATAATTTGTATTTCAAAATTGATCATGAAAACATTTTGATTGTTGAAGTGTTTGTTGATGATATCATTTTTGGAGGAAGAGATAGTATGTGTAAAACTTTTGCAAATCAGATGAAAAGTGAATTTGAGATGTCCATGCTTGGTGAAATGAATTTTTTCTTGGGTCTGCAAATCACTCAAACAAAGAAATGAATCTTCATTTCTCAGACCAAATATGTGAAAGAATTGTTGAAGAAATTTGGGATGGAAGACTCAAAACCAATGAATACTCCCATGGCAACCGGATGTAAATTGAGAAAAGATGATGATTCCCCTAAGGCTGATCAGACAAAGTATAGGTCAATGATTTGAGGACTGTTGTATCTTACTCAAACTAGACCAGACATTATGCAGGTTGTTGGTCTTGTTGCTAGATTTCAGGCTGATCCTAGAGAATCTCATGTTATAGCAATCAAGAGGATTTTTAGATATCTAAAAGACACAGTTGAGTATGGTCTATGGTATCCTAGAGATCATGATTTCTCTCTTCATGCATATACAGATGCTGATTGGGTAGGAGATGTGGATGACCAGAAAAGTACCAGTGGTGGAGCATTCTTTTTGGAGAAGAGATTGGTTTCTTGGCTAAGCAAGAAACAAGAGGCAATATCTCTATCTACAACAGAAGCAGAATATATTGCAGCAGTAGGTAGTTGCACTCAGGTTTTGTGGATGAAGCAAGTGCTAAGAGACATAAGAGTGGAGTATGAGGAGCCTATCACAATCTTCTGTGATAATTCAAGTGCAATAAGCATATCTAAGAATCCGGTATTGCATTCAAAGACTAAGCATATATCTATCAAGTTTCACTTTCTGAGAGAGCAAGTGAACAAGAATGAAGTCAGATTAGAGTTTGTGCCTTCTAAGGATTAGATTGCGGATATCTTTACTAAACCTCTACCTAACGACTCTTTTGAGTATCTCAGAGAGAAGTTAAGGGTTATTGCCCCTCCGGTGATGAACTAAGGTACACTGATGTGCATCAGTCCGGTGAGTATCACAGTCACATCTTGTGATCCAGATTGATGTTATGAAGCTGCTACTCAGGGGGAGTAGCAGGTATGATTCTGAAGTGATGCAATTGCAAGTATGTGCCCTTTGCCATTGATGTCAAAGGGGGAGAGAAGACATGTTGTGAAAAACAAGTGGTTAATGATCAAAGGGGGAGCAGTAAAGGGAGATAAGACATGTGAATGGTTGTTGCTGATAGGGGGAGTTGTGACAGTAAGAAGAAGCTCTTGTCTTGATGGTTTTTCACATCATATGTTGCCATCAATGACAAAGGGGGAGATTGTTGCAAGTATGGGTCTAACTGGTGTTGTCATTGATGTTAACTTACTCCCGTTGCATTAATGATAAGGATTGGATGAGTTGTGAGCTGAGGATATTGAGAAAATTAGTCTCAATCAAGAATAGTGAAGAATAGTGATGACAGTAAGGCAAAAGTCCAAGATAGGAAGAGGATCAGAGGATGCGGATTAAAGGGTTTGTAGATGTGTGCCTTAAGATAGTTGAGTAGATATTTCAGAGGTCCGCATGAAGATCTGAAGAAGTTGTGGCCATTCAAGTAAAACTGGTTCTGGTAGGTGTTTAGAGGTGATAGAGTGACACAGACAGGGCCGGTGAGATCCGGAAATGAAAGATCCTACTCTACGGATATGAGGGAGTGTTGAGGAAGTCTCTGTGGAGTGTTATCTATATTGGTTAATGATTTGAAGGTCCGGAAGCATGTATTCTTTTGTGACAGTAGTGATAGACTGTGTTCTTGAGGTTCCGGATGAAGGAGAGATGGTTTTCAGTAAACAGATGAAGTGCGGATGTTCTTGGTGAGTCAGGATATCTTGTGAAGGTCTTTGGATTGTGTCCAGCCCATATTGGTGGTCTGCATTGGAGTTGGAGCTTGCAATTGAAGAATAACCTCCGGATGATGATGTTCTTCCTGAGACTGGCCGACCGGATGGGTTACACGTCTTGCGGATGTTCTTATGGATGCTTGCTGACTTAGATGATCATTCCTAAGTTGATGTCTTGTATAAGTAAGGGGTTGCGAAGTCATTTCAAAGTTGTCCTAAGTATGATGTGAGAATGGTAGCAAGGAGGAGAGCGAAAGGCAGAGCAGAAGTATTGGGCTTAAATGGAACTGATTCAAGCATGGTGAAGATGCTATTTACCAATTCAAGTAGGTGATACTTATTTCCTTGTAGACAGTGTGTCTCCTATAGGTAGTGGGCCTCTTGTGAGCAGTGTGCTCAGGCAATGAGCGCTAATTGGCATGTGCCATTTGTTCTTTCTATTCTTCTAACAGAGAATACAATCTTGGGTTAATCACCTCGTGGTTTTTCCCTTAACTGGGTTTTCCACGTCAAAATCTTGGTGCTTATGTGTTGATGTGTTTCTACTTTTGATATAATTGCATTACATTTCATGATTGATATACTGCTAATTACTAAGAGGATTTAAGTGTGAAAGTAAGAGAAGTTTTTGGACAACTAATTCACCCCCCCTCTCAGTTGTGTGCCCTAAATCTAACAAAAAAATTCAAAAAAATATCTATGCCCTAGGTATTGATGTCCTTGTTTCAACAAAAAAAGAAAAATTGAATTTCGATACATACAAAAAAGTTATTTTTTACGGAATATGCCTATGTCTAAATTATAATTAGTTTGACTTCAAAAATTAATTTAAAAAAATATTCAACAAAACATTATGAAACTAAATGCATGCCCTATATATCAGTGTTACTAATCTAAATTCAAAAGAATCAGAATTTTATCCTTTGTAGAAAAAAAGTTATGTGCTACATAATACACCACTTTTAGAAAATGTTGTTTACTATTAAAAACTAGTTATCAAAGGAGACGCAAAAAAAATTACAATTTAACACCAAATTTTTTTTAAAATATATATTTAGAATCTACAAACAAAATCTCACAAATCACTGGTTCATATTATCTTCAAATTCCTAACGGTTTAGTGGCTATAGGTGTCAAAAAGTGAAGATTTAGTTCAAAATGTTGATTTCAATGTCAAGTTTAGCTAAAAAGTGTAACCCATTATTATGGGATGACCCTGCACCCACTAAGGCTGGACAACAACAGTATTTTCATCCAAAACCAAAGAACTCTCAGCCTCAACATGGTAATAGATTCCAATCTAGGAAAGAGAGGTCTTGGCACCGAAACAAGCATAATCGTACTGATCAGCCAGCTCAGAGCACATAGTCTGCAGTTAGCAGAGGTAGTTTTTAGCAGTCCAATGCTTTTCTGAGTGGCAAAGTATTTGTCAAAGGTATAGGATGTTTCTCTTGCAGCCAGCAGGGCCACATAGCTAGGCAGTGTCCACAGAGGAATGCTGCAGCATTTGGTTAGAGGCCGACAGCTTTAGAGCCGACCATAGGTGATGTAGGCAGGTCACATAGGGTGTTTGCAACAGTTGATAACCGCCATGCAGAGCATTAGGACACAGTTGTGGAGACTTCTGGTATGTTGCGAGGTATTGGTATTCCCATTCTTTTTGACTCTGGTGCTTCTGATTCTTTCATTTCTCCTTCTTTAGTGGAGCACTGTGGATTGGTGGCAGTAAAGTAGGATGTTAGGTGGCAGGTCGAATTGGCCTCTGGGGCTAAGGTCGTAGTAGAGTCCCTAGTGTACGGTTGTGATTTGAGGACTGGTCCCCTATGTACTTCAGTAGATCTCTGTATCATACCCTTTGGATCATATGATATAGTGTTGGGTATGGATTGGTTAGATTCTCATCGAGTAGTGATAGATTTCCGGCGTAAGTCAATGAGGTGTATGGATGATTCTGGTAGTTAGGTACAAGTAGTTGGTATACAAAGACCCATTTCCTTACGTATGATCTTTGCCATGTAGTTAAAGAGATGTATGCGTCAGGGTTGTCAGTTGTTTGCCGTGACAGTTAATGACTTGGAGATAGGGGAGAGTCGAGAGACATCCCTTGACGATGATCCTATCCTTAAGGAGTATGCTGATGTTTCCCAGTGAGATTCTGGGGATGCCACCTAAGCATGACATTGACTTCAGGATAGATCTTGTTTCCGGACCAAAGCCCATTTCATGAGCTCCATATCAGATGACCACTCAGGAGCTTAAGGAGCTTCGATTGCAGTTAGAGGAGTTGTTAGCAAAGGGATTCATTCACCCTAGTGTCTCTCCTTGGGAGGCACCTATTATTTTTGTGAAGAAAAAGGATGGATCTCTTCGACTATGTATAGATTATTGGCAGCTAAATAAAGCGACTGTGAAGAATAGATATCCCTTGCCGTGTATCGATGATCTTTTTTATCAGATTAAGGGGGCTAAGGTGTTTTCAAAGATTAACCTTAAGTCAAGATACCATCAGTTGCATATCTTTGAGGCAGATATTCATAAGACAACATTTTGCACCCGCTATGGACACTATGAGTTCACTATTGTGCCATTCGGGTAGACGAATGCACCTTCTGTGTTTATGAGCCTGATGAATGGGGTGTTTCGCACTTATCTCGACAGATTTGTCCTTGTGTTCTTGGATGATATATTGATTTATTCGAGGACTATGGAGGAGCACAAGGAGCATTTGCATCAGGTTTTGCAGTGTTTGAGAGAGAATCATCTTTATGAAAATTTGGCGAAATGTGAATTCTTTCAGACAGAAGTGAGATATTTAGGTCATGTCATTTCTGAAGAGGGTATTGTTGTGGATCCTTTAAAGATCCAAGCCATTATGGATTGGCCTGCACCCACTAATGTTTCAGAGGTTCACAATTTTATGAGTTTGGCAGGCTATTATCAATGGTTTGTATAGGGTTTTTCGAGGATAGCTCATCCCATTACTTCTCTTTAGAGGAAAGGGAAGAAGTTTGTTTGTTCAGAGCAGTGTCAGGTAGCCTTTCAGACTCTCAAGGTGCGGTTAACTAGTGCACCCATTTTGGTAGTTCCTGACCGTACCAGAGACTTTGTAGTGTGTACTGATGCATCTTTGGAGGGTCTAGGAGCAGTTTTGATGCAGGATGGTCACGTGATACCCTATGAGTCTTGAAAACTCAAGGATCATGAGTTGAACTATCCCACGCATGACCTAGAGCTAGCCACCATCATTCATGCCTTGGTGAGATGGAGGCATTTTCTTTTGGGGCATCGGTTTGAGCTGCATAGTGATCACTACAGTTTACAGTCAATATTTACGCAGCCAAACCTGAATGCGAGGCATAGGCAGTGGATGGAGTTCTTGTGTGAGTATGATTTTGAGGTGAAGTATATTCAAGGTAAGGAGAATGTAGTGGAAGATGCTCTTAGTCGACAGAGACATGAGCTTTCAGCAATCACTCTTGCTATAGATTTGAGAGGTCAAATTCTTGCAGCACTTCCTACCAATAGCTGGTATCAGGAAGTGAAGTCTGAGGTTGAGTCAGACAGACCCTTGGAAGGTAGATTTGTTGGTTACTCTCTTGAGTCAGATGGTCTCTTGCAGCACTTGGGTCACAGCTATGTTCCTAGTTCTGAGGGTCTTCGTACCCTAATTATGTTAGAGGCACATCGGGCACCCTACTCAGCACATCCGAGTGTCAAGAAGATGCATGGAGATCTCTGTCAGTTGTATTTTTGGCCTGGAATGAAGAGGGATATCGCTGATTTTGTCTTGAGATGTCTTAAGTGTCAGAGGGTTAAGGCAGAACATCAGCACCCCGCAGGTCTTTTGCAGCCACATCTGGTTCCAGAATGGAAATGGGACATTATTTCACTAAACTTTATTGTCAGGTTGCCTATATCCTCTCATCATCATGATGCTATTATGGTCATTGTGGACAGATTAACTAAAGTGGCACACTTTTCTCCTATTCGGTCTTCATATAATGATTCCTCTGTGGCCAGAGTTTTCATGGAGGACATAGTTAGATTGCATGGGATTCCTCATAGGATCATCTTCAATAGGGATCCAGTATTTACTTCATCTCTTTGGACATCTTTACAGCATGCCTTAGGGACTCAGTTGAACTTCAGTTCAGCTTACCATCTGGAGACGGATGGGCAGACCGAGAGGGTTAATCAGGTTCTCGAGGATATGCTCAGGATGTATGTCATGGATTAGTAGAACCGTTGGGAGGATTATTTGTATTTGGTGGAGTTTGCATACAATAATGGATATCACAGTTCTATTGGTATGTCTCCTTTCCAGGCTTTGTATGGTTGTCCTTGTTGGACCCCATTGAGTTAGGATTGCCTTGAGGATAGAGTCCCCCTAGGATTGGATATGCTTAGGGAGATGGAGCAGCAGGTTGAGCATATTAGAGAGCTTTTGGTGGCAGCACATGATAGACAAAAGAAGTATGCATATGCTCATAGGGTCGATCGATAGTTTTCGGTTGGAGACTGGGTTTTCTTGTGGGTGCGTCCGTGAAAGAGTCCAATCCATTATGGAAAAGGCTCTAAGCTCACACCATGCTTTGTTGGGCCTTTTAAGGTCTTGGAGAGGATCGGTCCTATCGCTTATCATCTTGCTTTCCTGCCCAGTTTATCACCCATCCATGATGTGTTTCATGTTTCCATTCTCAGGCCATATTATCTAGATATTTCTCATGTTCTTGACTAGAATAGTTTACAGGTAGAGGACGGGCAGCTAGCCTTGGAGCTCGTAGGCATTTTGCAGCACAAGAGACTCGCACTCAGGGACAAAGATGTGGAGCAGGTCAGGGTCTAGTGGGATCCAAATGATGAGTCATCATCTACCTGAGAGGATGCATCCCAGATGCGAGAGCTATATCCATATTTGTTTAAAGGCTTCCAGGAGTAAGCCTAATTTTGGGGGGGAGGATGTAATGCCCCTCATTTTTGGCTTTCTAATAGACTAATAGTTTCTCCTTTGATCTAAACATTATGACATACTGTTGATGATAGACTTACTATTTTGATGTAGTTGATGATACTTATTGATGTAGACCTACTGCTATGATGACACTTGTTGATGCTTTATTATTGGTGTATTATGCCTATGTTGTGATCAGTTATGGGTTTAATTGATTATGTGGATTAATTTTACTATGTGCATTATGTGATTATTTGATGATATTCTTATCTAGTTGTTTAGTTGCTGATGAATAAGCATGATGTGGTTAATTGTGATGTGTTTTGTGAAAGGGACAGTGTTGCATTACTCATGTTGAGTACCCTACTACGCTGCGATTCCCCTTCACAGTGTGTCTGATTGGATGATATTATATATATATATATATTCGACCCTTTCATTTGTTGCAGGTTGCAGGTACCATGAATTGACTCCACCTGAATTGATAGGTCTGAGCATGCCTTAATACCAATGGAAATTGTGAACGAAGATAACATGAGGTCCCTCAGTTTGTCATCATTCTCGATGAGAATGAGTTCTCAGTCCTGTGTTCCATTAGTAAGGTCGTTTTGGACATGGTTGTAGTCTCTATTGTTTGTTAATGAGTTGTGGTCAGGAAATGTTTGGCTTGTAGTTTATCAAGGTGATTTTTTCTTAGGTTAATTGTTTCATTAAATAAAAATTACTAATTCATTTTGATAAATAAATAATACTAATTTTTGAGGATTAAAGGGTGTTAAAAATGAGAATTTAATTAAATTAATTATAAACAATTAATATTTTGTTAATAGCCATTAGAATAAATCTATTGTTTAGTATTGTCATAAAATATTTCACATCCTAATTTAAGATTATTGAATAACGAATTTGAGTGCCTCTTTTGGTAAACACAAAATAAATGAATTTCAGGGATCTTTTGTGGGGTTGTTTAATAATTAATGGTCATTTTGAGATATGAATGTGGTGGAGAAAGTGGGATGTGCTGGAAGGAGTAAATGAATTTATCACTTTTACTATTTTGTTCTTTTGTGCAGATATTTAGGGGGATTCACGGGAATTGAAGGGGGGACAATTTTCTAGAGAACTGGAAGGAGGAGGAATAAGAGGTTAAGGAGCTATCTCTGGAGATTTGGAGTAACATTCAAGGTATTTCTTTACTGGTTATTATCTCTCTGCTAGTCTGTGAAATTGATGAGCATTCAATTGGAAATTTTGTGCTATTAATCTAAATATGTTGGTGATGCTTTTATCAAATCCTTGTTCTTGCAACCCTTCTATTCTACGCCTGTAGATTTTGTTTGCTTATTAGTCTTCATTAATCACCTTAGCAAGTCTCTTTTTTTGTGCAATACCTTGCAAATATGCATTTCATCAGATAGTTCGCATGGCCATTTTAAAAGTTTTAATTTTTTTTTTTGAGAAACTCTTTTTGTGTTTAAACAATGATCAATGTATTATTTGGAATGGTCTTTCTCTTAGAGACATTGGATCCTGTAAATCGCCCGTGCTTGCTAGGTTGCAAAGCCCTGTCAACAATGCCTATGGTTGTATATGTAGTTGAAGCCCTTATTACATTACATCCTTAGTTGATCATTCTGTGTGCATGATTGATCCCCATCACTATGCAGGTCATCTTGAAGACATTCTAAACTCTATCATTGAGATATCCTTTCACTTTGTCTAACCTGCCATTCAACTTTGCATGATGGCACCAAGAGCAAATCGTCCTGTGTATTACGGTGACCATTGCATTTCCAACTGGAATATCTAAAAAGACTCCATTATTTTACACGACGTCGTGATGGTTTGAAAGTCTACAAAGCATTGTTCTTTTTACCAATCCCTTGTATACTCTATGGAATGGCGAACTATCAAACCATTTGTAGGACCTTTTAGCAATGGTTAATGTTTATTTGTCAACAAATTCATTCTAATCTGTAATCATTGCTTTTCTAACAATTATATATTTGAAAGACATTTTATGCGTCAGCCTCCAAGTGTTGTTTATCAATCCATTTCGATCATTATCTCACCCCATGGTACGATTTCCCCAGAGGAGATGTGTTATCAACTACTTGCATGTTTTTTATTTTTCTTACAATGATTTAAGATTATTCTCCAGCGAAAACTCTCTTTCTGTATTCGTTGTATGAAATGCCTCTATAGAGGTGATTTGTCTTTTACCAGCGAATGAATTTCGCTTAAAATTTTTAAGATTTTTTTTTTTTTCTGCTTGGCATTTAAGCGAATGCTAGAAGCTGACCCATGGGTGGCATAGCCAAATGCATTCTTGACCCCAGCATGGAGATACCAGGTAAAACCACCACTTGGTGATTAGTTGCATACCAACGCAGCCTAGATGACTCCTTAGACTCGAAGCTTGGGTGCATACCTTCATCCTCTGCAAATGATTAGGCAGATTAGAACTTAAACAAAAAATTTCATTTTGATTTTTACCCTCAATTCACTATATTTTTATTGGGAATTCGAAGTATTTGTCTTCTCATCTCCTGCCCAATTCGGAAGAAAATCTCAGAAGCCTTATTGATTTCTACAATCTCTTGATGTCAAAATACCATTTCTTTTTTAGCAGATTCTAGTTTATTTTTGCCAGAAAACGTAGAATAGAAAGTTTCTGGATTGACACTTTGAATTGTTTTAGAAAGTTTCTGTGTTAAGAAACCCATGATTAAAGAAATTTCTTTTGTAGTTAAAATTTAAGGATTTGTACCATATTTGACCATTGATTATTTTTTTTAAATTTATTTATTAGATGGTATTTATATATATATATATTTGAAAAATAAAATAATATATATATATATATATCTTTAGAAATTTTAATGTAGAAATCTAATTGATATATATATATATATATATATATATATACACACACATATATATATACACATATACATATATATATATACACATATACATATATATATATACACATATACATATATATATATATACACATATATGTGTGTGTGTGTGCGTGTGTGTGTGTGTGTGGTATTCGAGCAATAGATATACATAGACATAAAATCAATATGGTAGTTAAGGTAGTTGGTTTTTAAATCAAGAAAATTCTATTAAATTTATTTTTGTAATGAAATAAATAGAAGGTTAACAAAATTTATTAGTTTCAATTTAATATTATTGTTAGATTATAAATTTGAATGTGATATAAAATTAGTTTTGAATTATTGATATTATTTTTATTGGGAATAAGATTTATGTTGTTCTTAGTTCAAGTTGTAGTTAGACCATTTGAACCCAAGATGTGTTCAAACTATATTATTGGAATTTATTGATAACATTTGTTAGTAAGATCTTAATTAATAAGAAAGCCTAATCTAGGGTTGAAGGGATCAATTTTGAAATCATATATTTATTTTGTTATAGAGTTGTTGAATTCCAGAGGCCTAGGAAGTCCTATCCTAGATTCTTACATTGTTATGAGGTTTGTTTTGTGTTACCATGGGAAGGAAATACCTTGAAAAGCGTAATAAGAAAGTTGTAAACTTAGATAATGGCTCATGGTTGGTCCTTGTAAATTGTGTTTTGCATGCAAGAAGGAAAATACCTTGCATTGGTTGTATTTTGGTACAAGGATGGTTATTGTTTTGATGTTAGGGTCTTCTAGAAGCAGTTAGGGTAACCCATTGAAAGTGGTTAACAAGTGATAACCTAATAATAAATCTAGGGGGTGGGTAGTCATTCATAGTAAACAAGATAAATGGATTCCTTACCCATGCTTACAGTGCTAGTTTAGACTAAGGATGGGGTGAGAAGGCTTGGTTGGCAAGATCAATTTCCTTGTCTTCACGAAAGGAAAGTTGGTTCTGCATGTGTCACCCTATGGGGCCGGCATCTAGTGAGAGACTGTCAGGGTAACTATAGATGGGGGCCGACGTCTAGTAAGAGACTATCAGGGTAACCCATGTAGGACCATGCGATGACACTCCTCCCTACTGCAGTCTAGCATTCCCTCCTTGTGGCATTCTTCCCCTTGTTGGTGTTTGCCTCTGGAAGTAATGATTGTGATGTTCGTCATGTCTATGTTGTGTTGACATCTGGGATAGTCTTTGCATCTGTTAGTCCTTTGTCTCAGGTATGTTTCTTTTGTTGTGGGACCTTATTGTTATCTCCTAGAACAGGGGGTGGACCTTAAGGTTCCACATGGTCAGGTGGATGTGCCTATTTCCATTGGTTTTCTCGTGCCGTGGTTTGTATGCAAGGAGGACGTACCTCATATGGAAGATTCCAGATTATGTACCTGTTCTAGAGAGAGTTACTTGCTTTAATTGTATTAGCTCTATGTATTAGTTGGATCATTATGTATGTATTTTGATGTATTCAGAAAGGAGATTTTTGTATCAATGAAAATGTGCTCTCCCTCTTGTAAAGGAAACTATATTTGTACTTGTAATCCTTAATGCATATTCTCGATGTTATTTTCTAATGTCAAAATATAAAGAAAAGTTTGTATTGATTCAAATAAGGTAATTGGATTTTAGAATGTGCTATAGTTGTTGTTAGATTATGTTAAAATTTATTAATGCAGTCATGGAATCCCTAGAAGTGATAGCTTAACTCAGTTGTTTTATAGATTTATGTTTATTTTTCATTGCTATTTAAAAAAAAAATTGCCCTTTGTATTGCATAGTTGAGTTTATCTCTAGGGTTTCGTGGCGGGACATTACATAGTGCAAAATAATAAAATCCTACAAAAATTAGAAAAAGATGTTAGCACATAGGAAAACTAATTGCACCAATAAACCTTTCATGATTTTCTATGCAATTTTAAAAATATTTCGCTGAATTTGGTTTCCGTATATAAAAGTTATGTGCATTTGAAGTTTTCAATCAAGGGGTAGGTTCAGGGAATTATTCCTCAAAATTTGGGTCAAATATAGAAAAGTGGTTTGTGCTGCAACGTAGAACTCCGAGCCCTCTTTACAATGCCTATAAGAACATGAAAATCTAATATGTGAGAAAAAAGTAACACGCGATTGAAACAATAGCTTGTTTTTGGCCTCCAAGGGCTAACAGAGTCACTTTGGCGGTTAATGGACTGCTAGAAGTTAGGCACATTCTAGTCACGTGTCACAACTTCCTCCCAGTAGTTAAGTTTATTACTAGTGGTGATTATGAAACTGCTAGCAGTTTAATGCTTCCGGTCACAAGATGAGTTTTAAAGATAGGCGGTTATCATTAGCATAGAATGTTATAACTGATAGTTATATTAATCGGTGATTGTTTACGTTACTTGGTCACATGTAAAGTGTTAAGTGCTGGCAGTTATATTTTGATATTGCAGTTAAAGTAAACCATTAAAAGGCTAATGTTAAATTGGTCGCATGAGGTTGACTAGATGCTGGCAGTTAATAGCTCGATAAAAGCCATGGTCTTTCATGTGACAACGATTAAGTGAACAAGTGCTAATGACCAAAATTAGGGCTTAATCTACAAAAGGCAGCTATGACTACAATTTGATGTAACAATGACTAGTTTTTGCTTTGTTTTGTCAGTTACATGCTTGGTCTATGAGTTATTGCTAACACTAACAGTTAGCGCCTGCAATTAAAACATCACAATTTAAACTATTATCAGTGTGGATAACAGTCATCAAGAATTTCAAACAATAACCATGTCTAAAACTAGTGGTTAATGTTTAAAAAAGGTGAATGTTATGTGTGGCTACTGTTGGCAGTTAACACCTATGGATTGCCGCTAACAACTCAATCACTGTTTACATGGCGAATCAAGTTAAAACTGTGGTTAAAGAACCTGACACAGTTTAAACCTTTATCATTGGCTAGTAGTCGATGCTAAAGTAATAGCTAACAATAAATGCTAGCATGTACTACTAACAAACGTTAACAAGGATGAAGATTAAATGTCGGTAAAAGATTTAACACTGAATAACAACAAAGATTTAAACCGTGAGGTTAATAATTTTCATTAGCCCTTAACAAATAATGACCACAAAAAATAAAAAAATAAACCTTAATGAAAACAACAAATGGTTGCAAATCAACATTGACAGTTAGAAGCTGAAAAACTTTAATGGTTTAACACTAGTGATTAAAAGAAAATTTAACCCCTAATAGTGACAGTTACCACAACCGGTGGTGGTGAGAAGGGTAACCGTTACGTTATGGCTAGAGTGAAATTTAGTGAATGACCAATGGGTAAATACCAAATGGACCAAGGCTCCTGCGATTAGCAACACCAAGGAAATCAATGACAAACCAGTGGACAAAAACACTGCAATTAAATGCAATACACAACTCAAATAATATCATTACACATGATTTAAAATCATGAACCAGTGTATATATTCTTTTCATAATGGACAATATTTTTGTATAAAGGATATAAAACCAGAGGAAAAGACTCTACAGAGAGGCAGAAACCGTACGGTATGGCTGTACTGCCATACTAAGGGCGAGGTCTAAAAACAAAAAAAAAAAAAAAAATTTCCTTCACCAAAATATAGAGTGCTATATGTCGATCTTTGCCTACAAGCTAAGGGAGAGGGCCCAGTGGCCGCCCACGCCCCAATAACCGCTATGTTTTTAATCACTTTACCCCTAATTAAATTTTTAAAAAGAACCAATACATGTGAAATACCAACTTAATAAATTAACACAAATGCACCAATACATGTTCACAACATTTGTACATGTTCACAAATGCACCAATGCATTTGTAAATTAACCAATGAAATTAAGACAAGTGTACAAATGTGATGGCGAGCGGTTACCGGCACATCGGTGCGGATGTATGGGGCGACATGTTGAAATGACCATTTTCGACCCATGTGCACATAACGCGCCCTACAGGGAAATTATAGGTGCCCAGAAGCTGAAAGAATAACTTTAATCTCTTCAGTTGCATACGGAAAAACCCAAAAAAGATCGTCGAAATTCAATATGTCTAGCTATGTGCTTGACGTGCGCGAAGTTAGAGTGGGCGGCTACTGGCCCCTCTCCCTTACTCTGGACGCAACAACGAGGTCGGTTTTAGCCCAGGAGGACTCCTAGAAAAGTCAACCTGCAGGGTTTATCTAAAAATGCACCAAAAACCTACATAAACACAATGAAACACTTACAAAATGAGGATCAAAAGGGACATGGGTCCCACCGAGCATGCCAGAAATGTCAACACTAAAATAAATAAAGATTTAAAATACAACTTTAAACCTTTAATCTACACTAAATGTGACCTCCAATTAACATAAAAACTAAAAAATGCAAATGAATAACCAAAACGAAATTACCCAACTTTCCAATTTTTGTTGCACTGCAAGGGTGGTTTTGCTCAAGATGATATGATTGTGGTTTCTCAAACTGGCAACATGACGTTGCAGGATAGTTGATTCATGAAATGGACTCTTGATGAGTCAATTTATAGATTTTTTGATTGGTTGATGGACGGTGAGGATCTGATGAGAGATTAATGATCAGGATTGAGTTAGTAGGTGGTTGCAAGATCAAGGGTGCAGGATAAATAGATTTTTAATTGATTTTTGGGAGATGGTAAATGGGATAGTTATAGGATGAGTGGATGTGAATCAAAGGAATCTTTAATTTCTTTAATTAATTTTTAGGTAGTTAGAGTGAGATTTAATTAATAAAATTAATTAAATCATGATTTAGGACTTAAGGAAATGATTTCTGGTTTAGGGTTCAAATTAGGGATAATTAGGGAAAATAGGATAAATAATGGTATGATTAGGATTAGGTCCTGAAATTGGGATAATCAGGATAATGCAATAAAATCAGGACAATAAGGGTAATTGATCGAAATTAGGGGATTTAGGATGTTTTAGGGATAATTTAGGTGATTTAGGTCTAAATGGTCGATTTAGGGAATCAAGACTTGAGGGTGAGTGAATTAGGTCCTGGTATGATTTTAGGTGTCTACAACAATATTATGTAACAATGTGCAAAACATGCAAGAGATATCCAAATAATATCCACACAATACATAACTCCAACTCATTAAATATAATAAGGAAGTACAACAATAAGTACATCTCAAATAATATGAAAGTATCTCGGTACATATCTAGTACTCATCAACGAAGATAACATAATTACATAACCAACATATACAAGGGGTCAAATACTACAACCCTCATCAATGATAATGAATACAGTAAGCCATGGACCAACCACAACAAATACAAGTGGCCATATACAATGTACATCATGAATAATATATGAAGAACTCCAAGTTCAACCCTACAAGCTAATCCTCCAAGCTCCAATGCTCTTGTTGCTGATCAAGGAAGGGGTTGAACCCACCATGAGGATGTCCATTTCTTCCCCATCCATCCGTCAAGGCAAAGAAGCACCATCCATAATCCAAAGGTGTGGTATAACACAATATCAGTGATTAACATATAAGAATACACATGAAACCATGGATTCAAAACATTTTAAATAAATGGAAATAAATTTCTCAATGCACATCAGCATATTCTTTCTATAAT
The DNA here is from genome assembly GCA_027924645.1 of Cunninghamia lanceolata. Lineage (NCBI taxonomy): Eukaryota > Viridiplantae > Streptophyta > Pinopsida > Cupressales > Cupressaceae > Cunninghamia > Cunninghamia lanceolata. Next base: position 676,383 of record BSBN01001132.1, read on the forward strand.
CTAATACACATGAATTCAAGGACATAAGCAAGCCAAATATGACCATTAAATAACCAAAAGTCCCTTCAACCCTACAAGGTTTGACTTAGAGTTATACATCCAAGACCATATCTAACATCCACATGAATTTTTACTCGCATCTCATGCTACAAAATCTCTCTTCATATGATGCTATATGTATTACTAAGAACACATGCCCAAAGTATGACTACATGCATCCCATACTGCATGCATCCTAACCTTAGCTGAACACATGTATCCAAACATACATATAAGAACAATTCAAATACATAAACACTCACACAAGCAATAGCATACAATGAAATACAATTCAAATACACAAGTCACACACAAAGCAAACACACATAAAACAAGTACATAGAGCAAATATAAAATACAAGCACATTATACATTATAATATCACAACAACAAAGACACTCATATAAGATAAAAGCACACAAAGACTCCATAACCATGACACACGCTTAGTGCCCAAAACCATTAAGAGGGCATCTCCCAACTGTGTAGTGTACCCAAGTACCATTACCTCACATAAGATAATAAGGTTTAGCACCATAGAGCACTATACCACAACCCCTTAGGGTAGAACAACGTGCACACTAATAAACATGCCACAAGTCTTATCCTTAGAGATCTCTTAGCTACTAGTAATGGATGGCAAAAATAATGCATAAATAGCATATGGACCTTTTGCCATCGAGAGCACTAGGGATTCACATGATGTGGTGCCTATAGCAAGAAAGATCGAGCTTGATTCCTTGGCCAACTTTCTTAAGGGGATAATGTCTGAATGTGTTGGGATCAAAGTAGAGAAGATGATGCATGATGTATCTAGCCATGACAAGGACATCCAACCTCTCCTACTCTTTTAATCTTGTCACCTCCAATGAAAAATCAAGATATCAACCATCCCAACCCTTAGGATAATTAGGTGTCAAGAAGCTCTGGGATAGCTCCCATAAACTACTTATTCATATGACCACCTCCCTACTCTTACAAGTAGAACCATGAAACAGTAGATGCCACATATAAATATAATTAGCCATGACATGAAGGATGTCACATAAATATAATCAACCATGACACAAAGGATGACATATAACTATAATCAACTCCTCAAGAAGATAATACATTACCAACACAAGTTGGATTTACATGAGCATAAACATGATAACTGTTGATGTTTTAGCGGCGGGAGATATCCTTCTCCCAAATTTAAATAATGAAAGGTCACATATGAAGAGACACTGATGCATATGAAGAGTCACCTTGATTTGTATATATACATCAATTCAATCACTTCATTTACACCTCTAGCAGAAGTTTGGTCATTCCTTTAGCAACAGAGTAGATTTCAAGGGGAAGCATATTTATTTGAGAAGTGTCTCCATTCATTGTATATACTCAGCCTTGTGTAAGGCCTGATTTTGTAAGCAGATTTCTACTCCTTTTATTCTGATATATAAGAAGAGATTATTTGCTGGGTTTTTCTCCCTCGAGTAGGAGGGTTTTCCCAGGATAAACATTGTGTTCATTGTCTTATGTGTTGCATTTTTTGATTGCTTACATTTATGATCCTAAAACTAACATGGTATTGGAGCAGGTCTAAGAAAAGATCTAATCAGATTTGTTTAAGCAGTCAAGTCAACTTTTCATCTAGGGCAGATCTTAAAGGCAAAGTATTGCAGATCTAAGGTTGCAGCTAGAGGCTAATGTTGCTCTTGGCAAAGTAAAGCAAGGTCTATCGGTTTGTGGATGCAAGTGTTCTGATTGCTTTTGGAGGTGTGTGTTGGAGAAAGGGCATAGTGACAACCATTCTTGCATTGGGAGTCATTCGTGTGCAGAGTGTTGCAATTACTGTGCCTGAGAAGGAGACAACTTAAACCTATACAGGGATTTGGCAGGGCACGAAGGCTCTCACGATTGCAAAGAGAAAAATCACACTTGCGACGATATCTATTTCTTATTTGAGATGTCTTCAAATTGCAATGAGTTATGTGCTCTGAGGCCTGGGCACTCGGGCCAGCACAAGTACAATTCCAGTCAACACATGTGTAGCACAAAATGTTCTCTTCCAAGCTGCGATAATCCCTGTGCTATGCCAGTTGAGTCCAAGCATGAAATGCATCAATGCCATGAAAGATACTGCCAGAGCAAATGCACAATAAATGGTTGCAGTAGGACGTGTGGAGTCAAAGACCATTTTCATGATTTGGATTCAAATGCATAGCATTTGTGTGGGGATGAGCATGCTTGTCCTGATGAATGCGAAATGTCGGGTGTGTATGAGGAAAATCGACTATTATAAATGATAAAATCAAAACAAATCAAAAGCCCATAACATAAAGAGAACCGATCTAAATAAAAGCCATTACAAATAAATCAATGAAATATGAAATCTTTTACCGAGATTTGTATTGTTCCCTTTGGATGAATGTAGATTGCTCAATAGTGCTGCGAAACCACGAACAAGGAACCACTCCTAGACCTAGGTTAAGGAAAGAGTTGCCCCCATTTTGGTAGAGGAAACTACATAGATGACTGACTAAGAAGACATAGAAATCCTGACCTAGGACCAGACAGTGTTAACTGTTGACACAGATCAAGACATAGGATGACGATGATGGACATTGACAAATTTCTAAGCTATACTAGATAGGGAGATGGAAATGCAAACAAGGTCAATGGTTTTATTATGGATGGATGAAGTGCATTGTGAATAAAAGGAATGAACAAGACTCGATAGATGATGGATGCTGACTCTACACATAGTGCCTGTTTGCCAGGTTTTCACTATGGTACTTATCCAAGGCACCTGTTTGCTAGGTTTTCACCAGAGGATGGATTTTTTTGTTTTTTTTTGTGTTTTTTTTGTTTTTTTGGTATACTCTGAGGATCAGGCATAGAACTTCTTGAGATGGACACTGTTAAGTGGCTCACCTAGAGGAATGTCATCAGGTGTAGCTAAAGTATAAGCTCCTGATCCATATGTTGTTGTGACAATAAAGAGACCTAACTAGTTAGGCTCAAACTTGCCTTTCTTTTCTCGATCTGCTTGATTTCTCTGATTCTCTTTGAGTACAAAATCACCAACCTGAAACCGTCTTTCTTTGATCTTTTTGTTGTAATTACGTTGGAGGCGGTTTTGATAGACATGGAGATGATTAAGCGTGGCAAGGCGCCTTTCATCTAGTAGTTCTAGCTCAGCTAATCTGGAAGTGCGATACTCCTCTCCATCAATCAGGTTCTGCATGGATACTCTGAGGGATGGGATCTCGACCTCTATAGGTAGGATAGCTTTAGAGCCATAGACCAAGGCAAAGGGTGTGGCACTAGTTGGTGTTCTAATACTAGTGCGGTAGGCCCATAGGGCGGGATTGAGTTGCAAGTGCCAATCATGACCAGCTTCATTGACTGTTTTCTTGAGGATTTTGAGAATGGTCTTATTGGAAGCCTCAGCTTGGCCGTTACTCTGCGGATAGTAGGGAGTTGAAAAGCGATGTTGGATATCGTATTGTGTGTATAAGGCACGGACATCTTAATTTTTGAATGGTCTCCCATTATTAGTTACAATGGCTTGGGGAATACCATACCGGCATATGAGGTAGTTAAGGATAAACTTGGCTATTTGCTTACTGGTGATATAGGTCATGGGAATGGCTTCAACCCACTTCATGAAATACTCAGTGGCAGTAATGATGAACTTATGGCCATTGGATGAGGATGGGTGGATTTTGCCTACGAGGTCGAGACCCCATTGAGAAAAAGGCCATGGAGTCTACTTCAATGCCTCTACAAGATACAATATATCCCAACAACTTCCCTGATGTTACACCGAAGACGCATTTCTTTGGATTGAGGCGTACTTGGTATTTTTCGAGCCTGTCAAAGATTTGTCCTAGAACTTGTATGTGATCTGCCCTAGAAGATTTAGCTAGTATGCCATCCACATAGTCTTCCATGATATGATGAAAGAGGTTGTGGAATATCACTGTCATTACTCTTTGGTAAGTTGCCCCTACATTCTGTAGACCAAACGGCATGACACACCAATAATAATTACCCCATGGACAAGTAAAAGTTGTTTTATGTTGATGTTCTTCTGCTATCCTTATCTGATTGTAGCCAGAGAATCCATCCATGAGAGAAAGCATTTCATGGTCTGCTGTCAAGTCTACTATGAGGTCAATGTTTGGTAGTGGAAAGTCATCTTTGGGACATGCTTTGTGTAGACACCCTAAAATGACCAAGTCGTCGCACTACTCGCATTTCATCTATTTCTTCCAATCACCTGCATTTCAATGTTAATTAAATAATCTAATTATTTAATTAATTTCACCAAATTATTCTAAATCACATACTTTCGACGTTAATTGAATAAATCCTCTTTATTTAAGTAATTAAATCAAATTCATCTATTACTCTTCCACAATTAAATAATCTTAGCTTTTTAATTAGATAATTATCCTCTTTCCAAATTTCAAGTCTCCATTAATTAAATAAATCCCATTATTTAATTAATTCATCACAAATTCCCTCCAAACAATTAAATAATTCCCAATTATTTAATTAAATCAAATTCATTCTTCCAAATTTGAATAAATCAAATCAAATTTATTTAAATCCTCTCATTCTCCAAAAATAAAATAAATCAAATATTTTATTTATTCTTCCAAATCATGCACAACAATTAAATAAATTTATTTATTTAATTTGCTTTCTTATCTTCAAATATCTTTCAAAATCTTCTAAAAATAAATCTTTTTCTCTATGCACACACAAAATTAAATAATTTATTATTTAATTTCTTTTAAATCATGCAAAAGCAAATCTTAAGTTGAGTTATCTATTCACTCAACCTTATTTTATCAATTTCTCTTAAATTAGAAAAAAACTTTCTAATTTATGAAAAGCATGTCTTATCTTTAGAAAAGAAAGTGATTAACTCAAATAAAATAGCTTTTGTGTGACACTTGTTTTCTTCTTATTCGTTGCATGTTCCTCAACTATTCTCCTCCATTGATTCTTCTGAATTATCTGGACCGTTGATCGATCTTCATTGTAACCTATATAAACCCCCCTCATCTCCTTCATTACCTCTCTCTTCGATCACTTATTCTCAGGCATCCTTTAACAACGCTTTGAACATACATTGCATCGATTGAGCAACTTTACGATCTTTTGACATTGATCTTTGAGCACTCTACTTGCTTGTTGCAACCATAGTTTTGCAATACTATTGAGCAATCCACATTCAATCCAAAGGGAACAATACAAATCTCGGTAAAAGCTTTCATATTTCATTGATTTATTATTAATGGATTTTATTTAGATCGGTTCTCTTTTGTTATTGGGTTTTTGATTTGTTTAGTTTATCATAGTCAATTTTCCTCATACACATTCTGGCACGCCCGATGGGACCCACTAATCCCTCTTTTTCTTTGAGAAATTAATTTTTGTTTTGAAGTTACAGTACGGAACAACGCAAAAGACACAGAAAAGTGCTTTTGGCAGTATCTTTAAGCGCTCCTGGAGGCACAGTACAGCACCCTCGAGCGATACTGCGGCGCTTCTGGTAGCACAAAGCCACACTTTTGGTAACACAGAAAGGCGCTTTTGGCAGTATCGTTAAGCACTTTTGGCAAAATAGGTTTTTTTTACATTTGTTGGTGTTTTTGCAGGGTTTTATTCATATACATATCTTTGATTTGTCTGACAAGCTGTTGTATTTGTCTTTCAACTATCTTTTGATACTTCCTAAGCTGACTTATTTAGGGGTATTTTCGATATTTGAGTTAACCTATCTATTCGCGACACCTTTTTGAGTTTTATTGATTTCAGGATACAGATCTATCAGATATTACTTCCTAGAACATTAGATCAATCATGAAATCCTATCTGAACCTAGTTATTTTGACAAAGTATGACTTTTTTGGATCTGAGATAGAACAACGCTTTTGGTTACACAGTACAGCGCTTTCGGCATCACAGTACAACGCTTTCGGGTCTGTTGCAGCGCTTCTGATAGAACAGTGAGTCGCTTCTGGTCTGCATCACCGCGGCTTTGGAAACATAGTGCAGCGCTATTGGTATCATAGTAAGTCGCGTTCGGTAAGACAATAGCTCGCTTTTGATCAAATTGATTTATTTTTGCTAACTTGTGGGTTTTTGTGGAACTAATTGACTTATTGCAGCTTCTTATCACTCACACAGAGCAAATAGGTTTTTTTCTAACATGTTCATGCAGGACGAGCGTTGAAGAAATCTTGATTTATCTCACTAAGTCTTAGAAACACATTGCCTTCTTAAGGGATAATTGAACAAATCTTTTTTTGGCAATCTAAGTCTTAGGAACATACTGCTTTTCTTAAGGGACAATGGACATGTATGAGAAAACACCTCAATTTTCTAAGGGACAATGGACATGAATGTCAAACACTTCAATTTCATAAGAGACAATTGACAACTACAATCATGTGTGTGCCTAATTTAGTTGCACCTTATTTTTCTTATAACGGGACAATTGAACCTTTGATTGACGTGCTTGCTCTTACATTTCAGTATTTCCTTTAGAAGGGCCTGCTTTTGGATTGCGTTTCATCCAAAAGGGACAACCCTAAGCGGAGTTTTCCTTTGAACCACTATATAAGAGGGATAAGGTGAAAGCCAAGTCCTAACCGAAGTCAGCCTTACCTTGTGGTGTCAAACTGAAAAGAGGTGTACTAGCTCTTTGTGGAAATAATTTTCACATTGAGCGAAGTGTTTGATACTCTTAGTAGAATTGGTTAAAGATTTTAGTAGCTTGTCGCATTGCTCATAAGGCGTTGGTCCCTCAAAGTTACTAAGAACCATTCTAGATAGAGACTACTCGATCTACCTCTGAACATTACGGTAATCATCAGTGCAAGGGGAATCGATTTAAGCCCTTAAGATACTCACCATTGGCTCCCTTGAGAAGAGATAGTATTCCCTTGGCCATAAAGCTCTTGTGACCTACTTGAGCTTTCCAAGGGGAGGGTGAGATATCCCTACCTATCGTCTCTCACAAAGATACAAAATATCTGACACCTTTATGGAATGATATTTTTATCGATGGAATATTAAGCTATGAGCTGATCTACTGCAATGAAACCTTGTCTCTAGGGATAAAAGTGCTTGTTATTGATTGCAATTGTCTTATACCTGTGGAAACATTGGGCTTTTTTGTAAGCCTCGAACATACACTATATGTTGTGTCAATCCTTTTTTGACCACTTATTTGCTGTGTTTTCTCTTGCCAAAAACAAATCCAATCAAAACCATAACCAAATCTATCAAATTTGCCTTTAAAAACATCAGACACTACTTTAGCGCCTCTGGTATTACAGCAGCTCGCCCTTGGTGGTACAATAGCTCACTTTCGGTAACCTTAGCTCACCTTTGGTATAGCATTAACTCGCCTCTGGTAGCTCAATCCATCGCCTTTGGTATTATAGTAGCACGCTTTTGGTTGCACAGTCTTGCGCCTCTGGTCAAATAGTATAGTGCCTTTGGTCCAGTAACTTGTGCATCAGAGTTTGTTTTTATCAAAACACCATGCAGAATCTCAGCATTACCTTTTGTCCTAGTGTATTCCATGGTAACCAGTAGGCTCCAGCAAACTATGAAGTCCAAGCAAGTTGTCCCTACGCCTCCTCACACACCGCAATCAGGCCGTCTCAACATTACTCCCAAGGTTACCCCTAGAACACATGCGGAAAGATCTACCAATTCTCTCAGCATGTCGCACCTTGATCAACCAAGCAATCCGCAAGAGGGTAGAATCCCATTGGTAAGTACATCCCACTATACCACCGGCTTGCCTCCGAATTTTGTCCCACAAGGTTATACTGCCAATTCGGTCCCGTCTCAGGAGGAAAGAGTTCCTTTGGTAAATACACCTCATTACACCACCGGCTTGCCTCCCGATTTTGTCCCACAAGGTTATACTACAGATCTAGCCCCATCTCAAGAAGAGTGACACTTTGAAATAGGTTAATCCTCTCAAGAAGATGAGAAAGATCTTGATGAATTTTTGCAAGATCCTAGGGCCACAGCCGCCATTGACAACATCCTTAGCGAGAACCAAGATCATTTCTTTCGCTTGCTAGTAGAGCAAGCAGCTAAATTACCCAAATATTTTGATGTATCCACTCTTAGCGAGCCTAACAACACCCAAGACACCCTAACGGCAGTCCAAACCATGTCAACAGTGACCACGTCTTTACCTGAACAAAGTTTACAAGGGAGAACGATTGAGAATCCCCTTTTTCAAAAACCAACAGGCAAGAGGGCCGTATCACCGCTTCTAACTCCTATGGAAATCTACAAACACCAACAGGAGACTCTACATCAGCAAGCAGAGTTAGCAAGACAAGCCGCTCTAGCTAAATCACACACGCAAAACCCTCCTAAAGTGTCCACACCAACTGCAAGTGGAATTTTGGTTACTCCTTCATGAGTAGGTTTCCCACCAAATTACAATCCGGGGAACAACTACGTAGCCATGCACAAGGGTCTCAACAAATACCACCTCCTATATCATCAAACCTTCATGTCTCTCAACCAATTAGAGTCATGCAACCCCCCCACAAAATTCTTCTACACTCATTCCCAATCAACCATCGCAAATCACTTCTACCTATGTCCCTCCTCCGCTATGTTCATCAGTGCTAAATTTCTTTCACACATTGCCTAGCCACCCTCAACATTCCCAACATCAAGTTTCCCAAAGCTATGTGCCGCCATCGCAATCGAATCCAACGCACTTTAGCTTTCCTCCACCCAATTCTTTTCTTCAACCATCACAAAGCCAACATTCTTACCTAGCGCCACCTCCACCTCCTCTAAATCAAAACATCCAATTCCAACCCAATCTAAACCCAACGTACAATGCCTACGACCCCAACCAATCTTACGACCCTTATAATACCAATGCTCATGGCTTACAATACAATCTTCCATATGGGCAGCAACAACCACTTCTAGGACAATAGGAGATGTTTCCAACCCCTCCCACGGTGATGGAGCTAAAAATTGTGGAAGTTCAACAATAGCTATCTGATCTTACGTTTGGCCACACCAAGAAGACCTTCTCGTTAGAGGAAGTGTGTCCTTATCCTTTTGATCGGTCATTACCTATGATCCCTTTTCATCAAAATTTCACTATTCCGAAGTTTGATAAATATAAAGGAAAAGGTGACCCAAAAGATCATCTCAGGGAATTCCATCTTGCTTGTTTCGAGGTCTCACATAATGACACATATCTTATGCGTCTCTTTCCTCGCAGTCTTGGAGGTTAAGCTATAGAATGGTTCTCACACTTACCTACGGGCATCAAGTCTTTTAACGAGCTGGCAGAGAAATTTGCCACCCATTTTTCCTACAACACAGAGCATGAGATTTCCATGACCGATCTATGCAACAATAAACAGAAAAATGGTGAAACTTTCATTTCTTTCCTTCAACGATGGAGACAAATGGCTAGCAAATTCCCTTTCAACATTCCAGAGAAACAGCTTGTTAGCATATTTGTACAGAACCTCAACCAAGAGTTAGGTTTTCATTTGCAAATCCTTAGTGCTACAACCTTCGATGAAATTACATACAAGGGAATCAACATTGAAAAGGCCCTCATTGCTAAAGGTGTGGTCAAAATCTTCAAAGAAATGAAAGACAATGCTCCTCATCAACAGGCGAACGATAAACCCAAATATTGGAACAAAAATAAAAATGTGGTCAATGATGGTGTGGTTGATTCTAAGCATGTCCAAACTTTGCAAACACCGATGTAGCTTTCCAAACCAAGTCAAGCTCCACCTCAACAACAGCAACAACAAAGGCAACCTTATCAAAACTAACAGCAACAACAACAAGAGCGGCCTCAACAAGATTACCCTCCGCGGCGTCAATTCACTCCTTTGGGAGAGCCCATAGAGATAGTCTTACAAAATATTTTACAAAAAGGACTCATCACCCTACATAATGCTCCCCCATATGGTGAACCTATTTACAAAACTGTGCGATACAAAGAAAATGAATACTGTGAATTCCATAGGAGCAAAGGGCATAGAACCGCATCGTGCATGAAACTCAAGCACCTAATCCAAAATCTCATTGAAGGCAATCAAATATCTCTTTAAGATGATCCACCAGCTCAGCACACAAACAAAGACCTCAATATGCACAAGGAACCATTCCCTCATCATGGTCCACCTCCTCCTCAGGATAGAGGTAAAGGTATCAATCATGCTTCCACTTCCTTTGATTCCATTGTAGGTCATTTTGAAGAGAGTCGAGTGTCTACCCTCACAATCAAAGGTAAATCTACGGATTGCGTTGTTACAACTCATCGTGGTCGTGTCACCATTTGTGGTCCTACACCCAGTCTATCAGCTCAATCTGATTATAATCTTGTTGAACATCTAGGGAAAACGCCAGCACAGATCTTTATCTTGGACCTTCTACAGTCATCACCTGCACATAGAGTAGTGCTAGAAAAAGCCCTCCAAGAGTCTTCAGTGCCTAACAACATAGCAGTCGCGGATTTCCAAGCTATAGTAGGTAACATTGTTTCGCCCTATAATGTGGTCTTCTCTAAGAAAGATCTCCCATCCCACGATCCGTGTCACAATGATGCCCTTCATATTGAAGTCCTCATCCATAAGCGCAAAATCAAACGTATACTCATAGATGGTGGTGCTGGTCTCAACATCTGTTCTTTAAAGTTACAAAAGCAATTGGGATACTATGAGGATCATGTCAACATTGATCAAAGTATTACAATCAAGGGGTATGATGATGCTGAACACCGGTCAGAAGGTGTTATCCACTTACCTATACAACTGGGTCCTGTCATGCTTGAAACTAGGTGTCAAGTCCTTGATATTGAGCTGCCTTACAACATTATCCTAGGCCGCCCATGGATCCATGCAATGAAAGATGTTCCCTCCACGTACAATCAGTCTCTAAAGTTCCCATTCAATGGTACAGAGATAACTATCCAAGGAGACCCCAATCCTTTTGAATTCTGTCGTGTCGTGCAAGGCAGTTATAAGAATTACAACCAAGTGCCTAAAAATGACAAAGCCCTTGAATCCCCACTATATGTTGATCCTGAAACTCTGACACAAGCCTCTACAAGTAACCCTAATCCTCTGCCTGAGATCAAAGCTCACATCCATGATATAGGTTTGGATCTTATATCTCAAAATCTTGTTGTGTGGGGCGGATGCCTTTATCCCCTAAATCTTACGGCCAACCGCCCATTGCCAAAGTAACTAAAAAAGCAGCTATCCCTCCCCCAACATTTCTAACCCAATTCCAACAAGGACGGTTATTGGAGGAGGAAACTATTGAGGACATTTCTTCTTGGCTCTATAAGGAGAAAGAACTAGTCACAATACCAGTCAAGCAATATGGTAATGGCTTAAGGATAGTCAAACACATGGGCTATAAAGGCAAAGGTGGCCTTGGGAAATAGAATCAAGGCACTATGGAACCCATTGTTGTAACGAAGAAACTAGACAAGAAGGGTTTAGGATTTGGTAAGAAGGTACCACGCGCCTTGGACATCGAGTATATCCTCGACGAGGCGGCCGAAACTTTTCCTACTGATTCGATATCTACTGAGGATATCATCGATGACTCTTCCCTCCATATGACCAACCTATTTGTAGAATCCTCCATTTTTATGCTCTCCTCCGTATCCTTAACCTCCACCACTAACACCCAGAATGTCACACTTGTCTACCCTGAACTTATCAATTGGGACCAACAAGGGTCCCCCGTTATAGATGTATTTCAGAATGACAAAGCTCTAGCTGAATTCATGGGACTTCGGAAAGGTATCCCTCTTGGCGATCATAAAGCAGGTTTTGTAATGGAACTAGAGCCAACAGCTTATTTTGGTGAGAATGCCAAATCCTCCAGTCACAAAAGTAAAAATAAAGAAAGATCTCTAGGTGAAAACCACACTGTGGCACCTCCCGATCACAAAATAGTAAAAACAAAGGACGTATCCAAAGGTGAAAACCCAACTGTGGCACCTGAGGATGAAGGATTTGACCTTCCCCTACCATCTAAGTATCAAGAGAAGTCAGCTCTCCTAGTGGAAGATTCTACAGAGATAAAAGACCACATTCCTAGCAGCATCATTATCAGAAATAGAGCACATGAATCTCAACACATTCTTCTTACAAAGAACCATCAACTTTGCATGGACCTATGCTAATATGCCAAGGTTAGACCCTAAGCTAGTTGTTCACTATCTCACTGTTGATCCAAAAGTTAAACCAGTCAAGCAAAAGCTGAGAAAGATACACCCACAGATAGCTCTCTTAGTAAAAGTGGAAATACAGAAGCTGTTAGATGCAAAGTTCATCCGACCTATTGATTATTCAGACTGGGTATCAAACATTGTACCTGTGTCTAAACCCAATGGGCGCATCCGCATGTGTAATGACTTTAGAGATCTTAACAAAGCATGTCCCAAATATGACTTTCCATTACCAAACATTGATATTATAGTAGACTTGATAGCAGGTCATGAAATGCTTTCTCTCATGGACGGATTCTCTGGCTACAATCAGATAAGGATAGCAGAAGAAAATCAACATAAAAGAACTTTTACTTGTCCTTGGGGTAATTATTGTTGGTGTGTCATGTCGTTTGGTCTAAAGAATGCAGGAGCAACCTATCAGAGAGCAATGACAGTGATATTCCACGACCTCTTCCATCATATCATGGAGGACTATGTTGATGACATACTAGCTAAATCTTCTAGGGCGGATCATATACAAGTTCTAGGACAGATCTTTGACAGGCTCGAGAAATACTAGGTAAGACTCAATCCAAAGAAGTGTGTCTTTGGTGTAACATCAGGAAAGCTGTTAGGATATATTGTATCTCGTAAAGGCATCGAAGTAGATCCTGCAAAAGTAAAGGCTATAGTGGAGATGCCTCCACCAAAGAACCTCAAAGCATTAAGGAGCCTTCAGGGAAGGTTGCAATCCATTAGGCGTTTCATCTCATAGCTAGCAGATAAATGTCAACCATTGCAACACTTACTCCAAAAGGATGTCTCATTCCGATGGGATGATAAGTGTCAAGCAACATTTGATCAGCTCAAAGAGTATTTGACTACACCTCATGTATTGGTTCCACTAGTTGCTGATAAACCTTTGATATTATACATCTTAACTACAACTTCGGCCCTAGGGGCCTTGCTAGCACAACATGATGAATCAGGAAAAGAACATGCAATTTATTATATCAGTCGAACCTTGGTGGGATACGAACTCAATTATTCATCGATGGAAAGAGCTTGTTTAGCAGTAGTGTTCGCTTCCCAAAAGTTGCGGCATTACATGTTGAACCAACACACAAATAATATAGCCAAAATTGATTCCTTGAAGTATCTACTAGCAAAAGTTGCTCTTACAGGCAGACTAGCTAAATGGGTCATGATCCTTAGTGAGTTCGACATTGAGTATGTGGATCGTAAAGCAATCAAAGGACAAGCCCTAGCAGATCAATTAGCAAAAGCACCCATGACAGATACACACCCTATGGTAGCAGAGTTCAATGGGACATCACAGAATTACAAGTATATGAAGACTCACAGCTAGTCATTCGCCAAGTCACAGATGAGTACCAAACAAAAGATGAAAAGTTGGTCCCCTGCAAGCAACTAGTGGATGCCTATAAACCACACTTTTCTAGCATCACATTTGAGCAAATTCCAAGAGAGCATAACAAGGCTATGGATTCTATGGCTTCTGTAGGGTCACTGATTGACATGCTTGCTAATACACAGAAATGCGAATTCTTGATTGAGCAATTGTTGATACTAGCTGTCGATGTTCTCATTACTGAAATCATCTGCGAACTTGTTGGTCCCAATTCCCCATGGTACGAAGATATCTAAGAATACCTTAAACACAATACCTTTCCCCCTAACCTATCATCCACCCAACGCAAAACCTTTATCCGTCGATCCTCCTGTTACATCATTCTGGGTGATACACTATATCACCGGAGTCTCAATGGTATCCTCTTACGATGTCTTAACGCGGAAGAAGCTGAAGCTACCTTACGAGACATACATGAAGGTGTCTGTGGCACACATTCTACCGGTCCTAATCTCGCTAAGAAGATACTTAGAACAGGTTATTACTGGCCTACAATAGAGCAAGATGCTGCACAGTTTGCTAAGAAGTGTCTACAATGCCAGCAGCATGGAGATTTGATTCACGCACCAGCTCATGAATTACAACCTGTGACAACTCCTTGGCCTTTTTCTCAATGGGGTCTCGACCTCATAGGACAAATCCACCCATCCTCCTCCAATGGCCACAAGTTCATCATTACTACCACTGAACTTTACAAAATGGGTGGAAGCCATTCCTATGACCTATATCACTGGTAAGCAAATAAGCAAGTTTATCCTTAACTACCTCATATGCCGGTATGGTATCCCCCAAGCCATTGTCACTGATAATGGGAGACCATTTAAGAATCAAGATGTCTGTGCCTTATGCACACAATACAATATCCAACATCGCTTTTTAGCTCCCTACTATCCGCAGAGTAACGGCCAAGCGGAGGCTTCCAATAAGACCATTCTCAAGATCCTCAAGAAAATAATCAATGAAGCTAGTCGTGATTGGCACTTGCAACTCAATCTCGCCCTATGGGCCTACCGCACTAGTATCAGAACACTAACTGGTGCCACACCCTATGCCTTGGTCTATGGCTTTGAAGCCATCCTACCTATAGAGGTCGAGATCCCATCCCTCAGAGTATCCACGCAAGACCTGATCGGCGGAGAAGAGTATCGCACCTCCAGATTAGCGGAGCTTGAACTACTAGATGAGAGGTGCCTTACAGCGCTTAATCATCTCCATGTCTATCAAAATTGCCTCTGACGTAATTACAACAAAAAGATCAAAGAAAGACGGTTTCAAGTTGGTGATCTTGTACTTAAAGAGAATCAGAGAAATCAAGCAGATCGAGAAAAGAAAGGCAAGTTTGAGCCTAACTGGTTAGGTCCCTTTATTGTGACAGCAACATATGGATCAGGAGCTTATACTTTAGCTACACCTGACGGCATTCCTCTAGATGAGCCACTTAACAGTGTCCATCTCAAGAAGTTCTATTCCTGATCCTCAGAGTATTCCAAAAAAAAAAAAATCTGCGTCCTCTGGTGAAAACCTGGCAAACAGGCATCTTGGATAAGTACCATAGTGAAAACCTGGCAAACAAGTGCTATGTGTAGAGTCAACACCCATCGTCTATCGAGTCTTGTTCCATGTCCATTTCACACACACTTCATCCATCCATCCATAATAAAACCATTGACCTTGTTTGCATTTCCATCTCTCTATCTAGTATAGCTTGGAAATTTGTCAATGTCCATCATCGTCACCCCATGTCTTGATCTGGGTCTACAGTGAACACTATCTTGTCCTAGGTGAAACTTTCTATGTCTTCTTCAGCAGTCACCCATGCAAATTCCTCTACTGGAATGGGGGCAACTCTTTCCTTAACTTAGGTCTAGGATTGGTTCCTTGTTCGTGGTTCACAACACGCTCTTCAATCTTTTCTCCTTCCCGCAAATAGCATCCTTTAACAGACACATCGCTCCTACGATAAGGCTGTTATCTTTTCAACACTTTTCCTACATCATCATAACCACTAGAACTACATATTATCATCTTCTCAATCTTAAAGTACCTTGATCCCATTTCATCACTCTATCCAGAACTACATATTATCATTTTCACCTTTCCTCGTAATGTGCCTTGATCTCGTGGATACAGGGTATGAAGGCAGTCTGGGATACGAAGGATGTATCCAGTACTCAGGCACATATGATTCATCATTCTCCACCCATTTCAACCCATTAGCACTATCGCCTTTCTTTTCTTCATTCGCCTCAACTTGACTAACTCAAGCAGCAAGCTAGTGCATCCTTTCAAAGCAAACGTTCTTCACAAACTTGAAGCAAAGCGGCTTTCTTCCAGAGTCATATACTATCCTGCTATTCTGATTGCCAACATCAGCTAAGTACCGCTTAACCAAAGCCCTAGATCAACAAGCTTGTCTTCTGCGAAGTGTTCCATTGTCGAGACCAACACACACGTCTCCTGCGACATGTGGCATTTCCTACAGTGAGACATTATCTTTTTTAGGTAGATGGCACCCTTTAACAGACATAGAGTTCCTACGATAAGGCTGTTATCTTTCCTATCCAATCTATCCTGAGCAACCTCTTTGGCAAGAGAATATGTTGGCTGTGTGGTTACTTTGTAAGTCAGTCAATTTGTTTTATGGTTTATCTTTTGTTCCTTTATCCATTACCTATTCAAGGCTACCTTGATTCATCTATAATCTTGGTATGTTGTGATGCAGTCTGGATTGGGGGCATAGTCATTGCTTTTGTGTGCCGTGTTTGAGGAATGATCTTTAGTATCTTTCTTAACATCATATTTATCTTGTGTGTGTTACGACCTAACATCTTACATATTTAATATTCTTCTTGCATTTACATGTATTGAAGTTTATTTTATGTTCAAGACTATGGCTCATTCACATGTTCCAACAAGGTTATATTATGTCTAAGGGATCTAAGTTCAGACCGCTTGCTTGCGGAGTCAACGTCCACACACTCAGATATCACAGCACCTTGGTCTTTTATACCTTGGTAGCAAACTATCCTCGTGCTATATCAAAAATAAGGATTGCTCTTTATATACAAATGTGAAACCATTGCAACAAGCTCATTCACCCATTCGTTCGCCCATGGCCTTATATCATTTTCATTTGCAATGATCGATCAACAGTCTCTGTCTTCCATCTTCTCCTTTTCTTCTCTCTGGTGCTATCTACAAAACCCACATGTTAGATATCACTAGTCATAGCATCTATATCATCATACATCCCTATCATCATACATCTCTATCATCATATATCTATAAGCATCATATACGCAATATACATCATCACATAAATCCATAATCATACCTACATATCATCACATCCATGACATCAAGAAGTACATATATACAAGCATGAACATCAATGAATTGAATAGATCATCATATATATCATGTGAAGGTCATCATAAAATACACAATGTATGTGTCTACATCAATAGTCCATATCTACATCAATATAGTACATCATGGCTATCAAGAGCCCGCCAAGTATACATCAAAATGCACGAAGCATCTGTCCACAATGATACAAAATGATACAATATACAAATGTACATGTTCTAGCGGGTAGAGCTGCCCTCTTGTTGTGGCCCCTGGCCTCCACCTGTGCTCGGCGCAGGTCCCCCTGCTGGTCCTCCTCCTCCCCCCGGTGCCACGAATGGTCCTCTCACTGAGGACAATGACTGCCCTGTCCTACGAGACCCTGATGCTCTGGACCTGCTCCTGTCTCTGTAGCTCGGCTCTCGCTGCGCCGCTGGCACCGCACCTGCGTAAAGCGCCCTGTAGTACTTTGCCTCTCAGCCTGCTGATACTAGCTCTCCCTGCACCTAGACGAGCTCACTGTATAGGGTCCTCTGATCTGCACCCAGTGCACGGTGTGCCTCATCTTTCTCCCGCCTCACTCTATGGAGGGTGGCCTCTGCTGTCAGCCATAGTTGTACCTCTACATCTCTCTCCCTCGTCACCTGGGCTAGCTGCCTGTCATCTGCTACTCGTGCAGCTGGCGCCTGTACCTGTACCTGTATCTGTGCCTGCACCTGGATCTGTAGCTTTGCCTGTGCATGTGCCAGGGCTGTCTGTGCTACTGCTGCTACCTGTGTCTGCACCTGGGCTAAGGCCTCGGCCTATCTTGCCTTAACCCTTGCGGCATCCCTGTCCCTCCTCAACTGTACCATCCAGAGCTCTAGTCGAGTCCTCTGGGCTATCTCCTCCTGTAACAATCGCTCAGTCCTCTGCAAATCAGTCTCTACGACCAGATCCCCCTCCTCTGCCATCTCCACATTTGCCTGCTGGTCGCTGGCCTCCCCAACTACCTGCTGTCTGGCCGCTCTAGCTTGTCATCTGATCCTGGCCTCTGCACCTGGGACTAGTACCTCCCCCACTGCCCCTGCCACACCTGGTGTCGTCAACCGCACCGACCTGTGTGTCTGCCAGTATCTATCATACTCTAGCAGTGTACCTGGGTCTGCCAATCCTGAATCACAATCCCATCTGATGGGGACAAGTCCCTGTACCTTTGCTAAAGCTGTTGCCACTAGAATCTCTGCATCCCAGTCTCCAACCTCTCTCCGTGTCCTGGCATGTGTCGCCTCCGCCACTGGCAGTCCCTGTGGTAACCCAAATTGTCTCAGTACCTGCTCTGGCAGGTATCTCTCAATGGTGTCTATCCGTCTCCCGAATAGATACCGAGCCTGTCTGTAGTACATCAGTTGCTCATGCTCATCCTCCCACTCCTCGCATAGTAACCATGGCCGCCAAACAAATAGGTCCATCTCGTCAATCTGCTGCCTCTAGTGGCTAACAGATCCCAGGCCCCTGTGTGTAATCTCTCCCTCATATAAAAATGCGTATGGCTCTCCCCTATCCCGGTGGCACTGTGTCATGGGTCTGATCACTGGGATGTGCTCCCATGCCCACACCTGTAGTAAAGTCACCCCTGCTGAGAGACTGCGCCCCCTCCTATACACGCAGTCGTGCATATCTCGATATAGCTGTCCCAGCACACATGGGCCCCATGCATACTGAATGCCATGAGTGAACATCCCAGATAGTACAATGCACCAGCCAACCGATAAACCTCTAGATCTCCTGTCTGGGCAGAGGAAGCCGCCAATCAATGAAGACACTATCCACCTGATCCTGTCACAGAGTCTCGGGACATCTGCCCACCGAATCTCTCCGTCATCTATCCTGAGGTCATCTGTGTAAAATACCTCTACCATGCCTGCCTCTCCCCGCGTCGGGTCAAAGTCCACTCTCTCCCCATCAATTTGAATCCTCAGGATGCGATACACATCCTCCAAGGTCATTGTCGCCTCCTCTATTGAAAAGTGAAACGAGCCTGTCTCACTGTGAAACCTCTCTACCACTGCTGTCACTAGGGCGAGATTCGCCCTAATGTGTGTCAAATGCACAATGTGCCATAGTCCCGCGTGCTCTAGGAACACGTCCTCCTCCCATGTCAGCTGTACTACCTCATGTGCTATCGGGTGGTGTCGCTCTCTCGACATCAACGGCGGCATAATCCTCTGCATCCAAGCAACCACTTGTCAGTTCTTTTGTACCATTCCTCTATAGTCCAACCGACTTCTACCCTATGACGACCAGCCCTACCAACTTCTACCCTAGGACCAACTCCCCCTTGCTCTAATCTAAGTGGTTACCTCCACGGTCAACCCTAACTTGACGCCTCTCCTCTCCTAGCCAATAGCGCTTTGTTTCATACAAAAGCGCTGCACTGTAGTCCCACAAGTGCCTTACTGTTCCTACAAATGCGCTTTACTTTCTGTACCAAACGCGACTTGATTTACAAGTGTGCCTCACTCTACAGCCAAGCGCGCCTCACTGCGCTATTAGCCATGACCTAATTTTTGCTATCCCCTCCAACAGCGCTACCCTATCCCACTAATAGCGCTGCATTGCTCCACCAGGAGCGCTGCGGCCTTATACCAATCACGCTGCGGTGCGAAGCCCTAAAACCAAAAGCGCTTTAAGCGTTGAACTGTCCTACCAAATGTGCTGCAGTGCGCCAACCACGCCTAACCTGACTACCAATAGCGCCGCTCTACCCTACAACGCTTTTGGCTGAATTGAAAACCTCCCTAAACCTAGCCCTAAACTGCCCTAAAACGTCAAATTAAAATGAGGTTTTTGGACACTTACCACTGTCGGAGCTCCTGCTTGCCTCCCGTATGTCCGCACAAGCTCCGCCTGATGCCTGTGTGCTGGAATCGACATCTCTCCCCGTTGTTAGCTCCTTCCACTCAACTATCTCACCCTAAGTTTGGAGGCTCTACTCTCTAAATTTGGAAGCTCCTAGTATGCAAATGAGGATTGTGGTCCCCATGGGACCTATTTATAGCATCCCTCCCTCTTTCTTTTGCCTTCCCAACCCATTCTGCTTTTTCTTTCTAACCTCGTCACACGTTGCTCATCGACCGTCAACCCAGTCCTTTTGTCACTTCCCTGTCTTTCCGCTCGAGGGGGCATACGCTGGGGCAACTACCCACACTGGGGCATCAAAAAAATTGTATCATGTCTTCAACAATCATTTTCTTTGATGCAACGCTATAAACTGCATTGCATCAAAGAGGGGCAAAATGTAGACACCCTAAAATGACCAAGTCGTCGCACTACTCACATTTCATCTAATTCTTCCAATCACCTGCATTTCAATGTTAATTAAATAATCTAATTATTTAATTAATTTCACCAAATTCTTCTAAATCACATACTTTCGACGTTAATTGAACAAATCCTCTTTATTTAAGTAATTAAATCAAATTCCTATATTACTTTTCCACAATTAAATAATCTTAATTATTTAATTAGATAATTATCCTCTTTCCAAATTTCAACTCTTCATTAATTAAATAAATCCCATTATTTAATTAATCCATCACAAATTCCCTCTTATCCAAACAATTAAATAATTCCCAATTATTTAATTAAATCAAATTCATTCTTCCAAATTTGAATAAATCAAATCAAATTTATTTAAATCCTCTCATTCTCCAAAAATAAAATAAATCAAATATTTTATTTATTCTTCCAAATCATGCACAACAATTAAATAAATTTATTTATTTAATTTGCTTTCTTATCTTCAAATATCTTTCAAAATCTTCTGAAAATAAGTTTTCTTCTGCATGCACACACAAAATTAAATAATTTATTATTTAATTTCTCTCAAATCATGCAAAAGCAAATCTTAAGTTGAGTTATCTATTCACTCAACCTTGTTTTATTAATTTCTCTTAAATTAGAAAAAAGCTTTCTAGTTTATGAAAAGCATGTCTTATCTTTAGAAAAGAAAGTGATTAATTCAAATAAAACAGCTTTTGTGTGACACTTGTCTTCTTCTTATTCGTTGCACGTTCCTCAACTGTTCTCCTCCATTGATTCTTCTGAATTATCTGGACCGTTGATCAATCTTTATTAAAACCTATATAAACCCCCCTCATCTCCTTTATTACATCTCTCTTCGATCACTTATTCTCAGGCATCCTTTAACAACGCTTTGAGCATACATTGCATCGATTGAGCAACTTCACGATTTTTTGACATTGATTTTTGAGCACTCTACTTGCTTGTTGCAACCATGGTTTTGCAATACTATTGAGCAATCCACATTCAATCCAAAGGGAACAATACAAATCTCAGTAAAAGCTTTCATATTTCATTGATTTTTTATTAATGGCTTTTATTTAGATCGGTTCTCTTTATGTTATTGGGTTTTTGATTTGTTTAGTTTATCATAGTCAATTTTCCTCATACACACTTTGTTAAGATCTCTAAAATCATTGCACATGCAGATGGGCCCATTGGGTTTAGATACAGGTACAATGTTTGAGACCCAATCTGAATAGTCAATAGGTCATATGAACTTTGCATCGAACAACTTATGCATTTCCACTTTCACTAAGAGAGCTATCTGTGGATGCATCTTCCTCAGTTTTTGCTTGACTGGTTTAACTTTTGGATCAACTGTGAGATAGTGAACAACTAGCTTAGGGTCTGACCCTAGCATATTAGCATAGGTCCATGCAAAGTTGATGGTTTGTTGCAAGAAGAATGTGTTAATATTCAGGTGCTTTGTTTCTGATAATGATGCTGCTAGGAATGTGGTCTTTGGATTTTGCTCTGTGCCAAGGTTTATCTCTGTAGAATCTTCCACTAGGAGAGCTGACTTCTCTTGATACTTAGATGGTAGGGCTTCTCCTTCGTCCTCAGGTGCCACAGTTGGGTTTTCACCTTTGGATACGTCCTTTGTTTTTACTATTTTGTGATCGGGAGGTGCCACAGTGTGGTTTTCACCTAGAGATCTTTCTTTATTTTTACTTTTGCGACTGGAGCATTTGGCATTCTCACCAAAATAAGCTGTTGGCTCTAGTTCCATTACAAAACCTGCTTTATGATCACTTAGAGGAATACCATCCTGGAGTCCCATGAACTCAGCTAGAGCTTCGTCATTCTAAAATACATTTATAACAGGGGACCCTTGTTGGTCCCAATCAATAAGTTCAGGGTAGACAAGTGTTACTTTCTAGGTGTTTGTGGTGGAGGTTAAGGATACAGATGATAGCATAAAGACGGAGGATTCGGTAAATAGGTCAGTCATATGGAGGGAAGAGTCATCGATGATATCCTCGTTAGACATCGAATCGGCGATAGAAGTTTTAGCCACCTTGTCGAGGATACCCTCGATGTCCAAGGCACGCGGTACCTTTCTACCAAATCCTAATCCCTTCTTGTCTAGTTTCTTTGTCACAATAATGGGTTCCATAGTTCCTTGATTCTATTTCCCAAGGCCACCTTTGCCTTTATAGCCCATGTTTTTGACTATCCTTAAGCCATTGCCATATTGCTTCACTGGTATTGTGACTATTCTTTCTCCTTGTAGAGCCAAGAAGAAATGTCCTCAATAGTTTCCTCTTCCAATAATTGTCCCTGTTGGAATTGGGTTAGAAATGTTGGGGGAGGAATAGCTAATTTTTTGGTTACTTTGGCAATGGGCAGTTGGCCATAGGATTTAGGGGACAAAGGCATCCGCCCTACACAACAAGATTTTGAGATATCATAAGAACCAAAGCCTATATCACGGATGTGAGCCTTGATCTCAGGCAGAGGATTAGGGTTACTTGTAGAGGCTTGTGTCAGAGTTTCAGGATCAACATATAGTGGGGATTCAAGGGCTTTCTTATTTTTAGGCACTTGGTTGCAATTCTTATAGCTGCCTTGCAAGACACGGCAGAACTCAAAAGGATTGGGGTCTCTTGGGATAGTTATCTCTGTACCATTGAATGGGAACTTTAGAGACTGATGGTACGTTGAGGGGACAACTTTCATTGCATGGATCCATGGGCGGCCTAGGATAATGTTGTAAGGCAGCTCAATATCAAGGACTTGGCACCTGGTTTCAAGCATGACGGGGCCCAGTTGTATAGGCAAATGGATAACACCTTCAGAGCGGTGTTCAGCATCATCATATCGCTTGATTGTAATACTTTGATCAATGTTGACATGATCCTCAGAGTATCCCAGTTGCTTAAGTAACTTTAAAGAACAAATGTTGAGACCAGTACCACCATCTATGAGTATGCGTTTGATTTTGCGCTTATGGATGAGAACCTCAATATGAAGGGCATCATTGTGACACAGATCATGGGAAGGGAGGTCTTTCTCAGAGAAGAGCACATTGTAGGGCGAAGCAATGTTACCTACTATAGCTCAGAAATCCACGACCGCTATGTTGTTAGGAACCGAAGACTCTTGGAGGGCTTTTTCTAGCACTACTCTATGTGCGGGTGATGATCATAGAAGATTTAAGATAGAGATCTATGCATGCATTTTCCCTAGATGTTCGACAAGATTATAATCAGATTGAGTTGGGAGACTAGGTGCAGGACCACGAATGGTGACACAACCATGACAAGTTGTAATAGCACAATCCGTAGATTTGTCTTTGATTGTGAGGGTAAACACTCGACTCTCTTCAAAACAACCTACAATGGAGTCAAAGGAAGTGGAAGCATGATTGACACCTTTACCTTTATCCTGAGGAGGAGGTGGACCATGATGAGGGAATGGTTCCTTGTATAGTTTGAGGTCCTTGTTCGTGTGTTGGGCTGGTGGGTCATCTTCGAAAGAGATTAGGTTGCCATCGATGAGGTTTTGGATTAGGTGCTTGAGTTTCATGCACGATGCGGTTCTATGCCCCTTGCTCCTATGGAATTCGCAATACTCATTTTCTCTATACCGTGCGGTTTTGTAACAGGTTCGCCATATGGGGGAGCATTTGGTAAGGTGAGGAGTCCTTTTTGTAAAATCTTTCGTAAGAACGACTCTATGGGCTCTCCCAAAGGAGTGAATTTACGCCGCAGAGGGTAATCTTGTTGAGGCCACTCTTGTTGTCGTTGTTGTTGCTGCTGTTGAGGAGGATTTTGACTCGGTTTAGAAAGTTGAAGCGGTGTTTATGTGAGACCTCGAAGCAAGCAAGATAGAATTCCCTGAGATGGTCTTTTGGGTCACCTTTTCCTTTGTATTTATCAAATTTGGGGATAGTGAAATTGTGAGGAAAAGGGATCATGGGTACTGACCGATCAAAAGGATAAGGACACACTTCTTCTAAAGAGAAGGTCTTTTTGGTGTGGCCAAACGTAAGATCTAATAGCTGCTGTTGAACTTCCGTGAGTTTTAGCTCCATAGTCGTGGGAGGGTTAGGAAACATCTCTTGTTGTCCTAGAAGTGGTTGCTGATGCCCATACGGAAGATTGTAGTGTAAGCCATGGGCATTGGTGTTACAAGGGTCGTAAGATTGGTTGGGGTCATGCATGTTGTATGTTGGGTTTAGATTGGGTTAGAATTGGATGTTTTGATTTTGAGGAGGTGGGGGTGGTGCTAGGTAAGAATGTAGGCTTTGCGACGGTTGAAGATACGAGTTGGGTGGCAGAAAGCTAAAGTTCATTGGGTTAGGTTGCAGTTGCAGAACATAGCCTTGAGAAGTGTGGTTTTGAGAATGTTGAGGGTGAATAGGCAATGTGTTGAAGAAGTTTAGCGCTGATGATCGCTGTGGTGGGGGAACATAGATAGAAGTGTTATGCGATGGTTGAGGTTGATTGAGGATGAGCGTAGAAGAATGTTGTGGTTGGGGTTGCATGTCCCTGATTGGTTGAGAGACACGAAGATTTGATGAGGTTGAGGGGACATGGGTGGATGTTTGTTGAGACCCTTGTTGCATGGCGACGTAGTTGTTCCCCAGATTGTAATTTGGTGGGAAACCTTGTCGTGATGGGGTAACCAATATTCCACTTGCAATTGGTGTGGACAATTTAGGAGCTTGTTGTATGTTTGATTGAGCTATAGCGGCTTGTTTGGCTAGTTCTGCTTGACGTTGGAGGGTCTCTTGTTGGTTTTTGTATATCTCCATAGGAGTTATAAGTGGTGATATGACCCTCTTTCCTGTTGGGTTTTGATAAAGGGGATTCTCATACTGTGCGATCGTTCTCCCTTGTGAGCCTTGTTCGGGTAAGGGCGTGGTCACTGTTGACATGGTTTGGACTGCCGTTATAGTGTCTTAGGTGTTGTTAGGCTCGCTAAGATTGGATAGATCAAAACCATTGGGTAATTTGGCTCCTTGCTCTACGAGCAAGCAAAAGAAATGATCTTGGTTCTCACTAAAGATTTTGTCAAAAGCGGCAACGGCTCTAGGATCTTGTATAAATTCATCAAGATCTTGTCCATCTTCTTGAGAGGATTGACCTATTTCAAAGTGTCGCTCTTCTTGAGATGGGACTTGATCAATAGTATAACCTTGTGGTACAAAATCTTGAGGCATATCGGTGGTATAGTGAGGTGTACTTACCAAAGGGACACTACCTTCTTGAGATGGGACATGACCGATAGTATAACCTTGTGGGACAAAATCCAGATCCATGCCGGTGGTATAGTGAGGTGTACTTACCAAAGGGACCCTACCTTCTTGAGGATTGTTAGGGTGGTCCAGCTGCGACATATTTGGAGAAGTGGTAGATTTTTCCGTAGGTGTCCTAGGAGTAACCTTGGGAGTAATGTTGAGTCGACCTGATTGCGGTGTGTGAGGAGGCGATTTGCGCTTCCTAGGGACAACTTGCTTGGACTTCATAGTTTGCTGGAGCCTAGTGGTTACCATGGAATACACTAAGACAAAAAGTAATGCTGAGATTTTGCTTGCGTTTTGGAAAAGCCAAACTCTGATGCACAAGTAACTGGACCAAAGGCACTATACTATTTGACCAGAGGCACAGGACTGTGCAACTAAAAGCATGCTACTGTAATACTAAGGACGATGGACTGAGCTGCCAAAGGCGAGGTACTGCTATACCAAAAGTGAGCTACTGTGACCAAAAGCGAGCTACTGTTATACCTAGGGCGCTGAAGTAGTGTTTGACGCTTTAAAAGGCAAAATCTTGATAGATTTGGTTTTGGTTCTGATTGGTTTTGCTTTGGCAAGAGAAAACACAACAAACAAAGTTGGCATAAAGGACTGACACAATAGATAGTGTATGTTCGAGGCTTACGAAAAAGCCTAATGTTTCCACAGGTATAAGACAATTGTAAACAATATCAAGCACTTTTTATCCCTAGAGACAAGGTTTCATTGCAGTAGATCAGCGCACAACTTAATACTCTGTCGATAAAAATGTCATTCCATAAAGGTGTCGGACCTTTAGTATCTTTGCGAGAGACGATAGGTAGGGATATCTCACCCTCCCCTCGGAATACTATCTCTTCTGAAGGGAGCCAATGGTGAGTATCTTAAGGGCTTAAATCGATTGGACCCTTGCACTGATGATTACTGTAACATTCGGAGGTAGATTAGGTAGTCACTATCTAGAATGGTTCTTAGTAACTTTGAGGGACCAATGCCTTATGAGCAATGTGACAAGCCACTAAAAGCTTTAACTAATCCTACTAAGAGTATCAAACACTTCGCTCGATGTGAAAATCGTTTCCACAAAGAGCTAGTACACCTCTTTTCAGTTTGGCACCACAAGGTAAGGCTGACGTCGGTTAGGACTTGGCTTTCACCTTATCCCTCTTATATAGCAGTTCAAAGGAAAACTCTGCTTAGGGTCGTCCCTTTTAGATGAAACGTAATCCAAAAGCAGGCCCTTCTAAAGGAAGTATTGAAATGTAAGAGCAAGCATGTCAAACAAAGGTTCAATTGTCCCGTTATAAGAAAATTAAGGTGCAACTAAACTAGGCACACACACGATTGTAGTTTGTCAATTGTCCCTTATGAAATTGAAGTGTTTGGCATTCGTGTCCATTGTCCCTTAGAAAATTGAGGTGTTTTCGCATACATGTCCATTGTCCCTTAAGAAAAGCAGTATGTTCCTAAGACTTTAGATTGCCAAAATGATTTGTTCAATTTATCCCTTAAGAAATCAAGTCAAAACCCTAACAATAAGTGAGAAACCCTAGAAAACCAAAGTGAAATCCCAAAAATTGGTAACAAATATGATGAGATACAAGAGATTAAATATCACCAATGGATTCCTTATGATTTTCTATGCAATTTAAAAAAAAAGTATCGAATTTCGTTAAGTTTTGAGAAAGTTATGGGGTTTTGAAGTTTACAAGCCTGTTATCCCAACCAAAAATGCTTTACTGTTATACCAATAGCGCTTTACTGTCATACCAATAGCTCTTTACTGTTATACCAAAAGTACTTTGCTATTTTCTCAAGTGCGCTTTACTGTAATACCAAAAGCGCGGTTCTATGCTACCAAAGGCGCTGCGGGATGGCCCGAAAGCATTGTACTGCTCTACCATAGGCACTTTTTCTGTGTTGAAATGCGCTATTCCATACTGTACTTCAAAAAAATCAATTTCTCAAAGAAAAAGAGGGATTAGTGGGTCCCACCGGGCGTGCCAGAATGTGTATGAAAATTTATTTTGAAGTAGAATTTCAATAATAAAAGACATCATGAAAAACATAATTTCAATCCTCCTGACATATAGGTTCAATCTAAAATTAGATATATGTTTGTATTCCATAAATTACATGTTTTGCTTGAATTTCATTAGGTTTGTTCTTCCCTAAGCAACCCTAGTTTTCAACCTACAACAACTAATTTCTTTCCAAGATGAACAATGTGAAACCTAATTGTTTTGATTTAGATTTTCCTATTTTTAAAAAAATATAATATGGTTAACAAATAAATTCATGCTCATCAAAATCTTAAATTCATTGATTAACCAAAGTAAAAATTTATTAAAGCCTTCTATGATAAGAATCCTACCTCAATCCTTGTAGCAAAGTAATCAATGGACATGGATTCAAAAACAATCCACAAACAATAACAATTCTTCAATTCTTCTCAAAGAGTACTTCTAAATCCTTAAGCTTCAATAACCCATTTTTTCTCTTCTTGTAGATTGCATAGTGAAATTGATAAGAAAAAAGAATGAAAATAAAACTAAATCTCTTCTTTAAGCAACTCTTCCTTTTCTTTCCAAAACCTAAAAATTAAACTATGATATTATATTCTTTATAAAATCAAAATAATATTAAAATATCTTTATTCATCTTCATGCACATTCTTTTGAAAGACAATAATATTACAACATTATCTTTTCCAATTCTATCCAAATAAAAGAATTCACTTAAAACTAGTATTAGAAAATATATTTTCTAATTCCCAATAAAATAAATAAAATAATTTATTTTCTAAACTCTTAAAATAAACTTGCTCATTAAATATTAGTTTTCGAAATAAAAACAAGATAAGAAAGATTTTATTCTTTTCTTTTTCTAAATTGAAATAAAATATAATGATTTATTTATAAATTCTAAAATAAGCACTTGCACATAAAAATCTATTTCAATTGTAATAATTAAATAAATGAAATGAAAAATCACATTAATTATATTTCTAAAAATATTAGAAATTATAATTATTTAACTAGATAATTAAATAATTCTAACATAAGGACTTGCATATAAAATCTATTTCAATTATTATAATTAAATAATTGAAATGCAAAATCACATTAAATCTATTTCTAAAAATATTAGAAATCATAATTATTTAACTAGATAATTAATTTAAAATACAAATAAAAGTATTTAATAACCTTAAGAATTAATTATCAAATAAATAAATAGAATTACTTCTGTGCACTCAAATAAATTAACTAAGCCATATATGAATGAATTTGCCCGCGAGCAAAGATGTCTCAGCTTTATGATTTCTCTCATTTTGTACCTGATATGCATTATACTACTTTTCTCACTCATTCATATTCTGTGAGAAAACTATGGCATGAGTAGTTTGGCCATCTCAACTATCACTACCTTCAGTAGCTTAGCACATAGGACATGGTCACATGTCTTCCTTGGATCAATTTTTCAAATGGTGTTTGTTCAAGTTGTGCCTTGGGAAAACATCCTGAGGACAAGTTTTACAAAGGGAAGGATTGGAGGGATTTAGAAGTTCTTAAGTTGGTACATAGTGACTTAGCAGAACCATTTCCATCCTTATCTTTCAATAAAGCTTGCTACTTGCTCACTTTCATTGATGACTATTCTTCATACACATGGGTCTACTTCCTTTGGTAGAAAGGTGAAGTCTTTGATAGATTTCAAGAGTTCAAGGCTCATGTAGAAAAACAATTTGGAAAGGTTATCAAGATTCTTCGCACTAACAATGGCAGAGAATATGTGAACCATCACTTTAAACAATACTATACTCTTGAAGGGATTGATCTTCAGCATTTAGTTTCCTACACACCTCAATGTAATGGTGTTGTAGAGAAGAAACATAGATCCCTAAAACAGATGGCTAGCTACATGATCCATGCTCACTCATTCATTGACACTTGACTATAGGGAAGAAGTTATCGACTATATTTCTCACATCTATAATAGGGTTCCACATAATTCATTGAAGGGTATCACACTTTTTGAAGCTTGGTGTGGTAGGAAACCTATTGGGTGGAATTTTAGAGTTTTTGGCTCTCCTGCATGGGCATACATTCCTTCAGAGAATCAAAGGGCCTTGGATCCTTAAAATTAGCCCTGCATCTTTTTTGGATACCTAGATGGCGTCAAAGGATATCAGCTTTTGGATCCTGAGACACACGAGCTCTTCATTGAGTGTAGTGTGCATTTTGAGGAATTCTCTCCTAGATCATCCTCACATCTTCCTTCCTCGACAATGGATTCCGATGATAGTGATATAGAGGATTTTCCTCCAACTTCCTCTACTCACAGGGTTGATCATGAGGCTCCACCTCACCCTTCATAGAGTTTAAACTCAAAGGTTAAGAACTCTCCTCCTCCATCCCCTTCTATGCCTTGCTGGGCACAACAAACTCTTTAGTTTGTAGGCACTCTTATTGGGGATCCTTTAGATACTTGGAGGACTCAGTCACAACACTATGATATTTTGCATTCCTATCTTTCCACATCTTTAGATCCATGGTCATTTTTTGAAGCATCAAGTATTATTGAGTGGTATTTAACAATGGAGGAAGAGTAGAACTCTTTGATTCATAACAACACATGGGAGCTTTTTCCACTTCCTAAGGGAAGAAAGCAGGTTCAATGTAAGTGGATCTATCAAACCAAATTTGTAGTAGATGGACCAATTGACAAGTACAAAGCATGACTTGTGGCCAAAGGTTTCTTGTAGGTTCTTGGTGTTGACTACACTGAGACCTTTGCCCCCATTACTAAGATGAACTCTATTTGCTTGATTCTTTCTATTGTTGTAGCTCATAGTTGGGTTGTACATTAGATGGATGTGAAGAGTGCATTTCTTCATAAGGATCTATAAGAGGATATTTACATGGAACAACCACATAGATTTATTCAAGAGTGTTCACTGGTTTGTCAACTTGGGAAGTCTCTCTATGGACTTCAGTAGGCCCTATCAGCTTAGTATGCCAAGATGGACTCCTTTCTTCTTTTAGTTGGGTTCTCCAAATGTCACTCAGATCTAAATGTCTACATCTTGAGATAAGAGGATTCTCTTCACTTCTTGGTTCTCTAGGTTGATGATTTGATTGTCCCAAGGAGCACCTCATCCATCATTATGAGGGTCAAGACTAACTTGCATTAAAAATTTTCCATGATAGACTTGGGTCATTTGCACTACTTTCTCAGGATTAAGATCACTCAAACCTCTTCTAGGATCTCTCTTGCATATCCCAAGTATGCTCTTAATCTTCTAGCTAGTTTTTGTATGGCTAATTGTGAACCTACACCTAATCCCTTTCTATCTGAAGTCAAACTTGAGGCAAAGTGTTCCACTCCACTTGTTGATGCCACTTTGTATTGTCAACTCATTGGTAGCCTCATATAGTTGACTCATACTCACCCAGACATTTAATTTATAGTTGGCATTGTTTCACGCTTCATGATGGAGCCACATGAGATTCACTGGAAAGATGCCAAATACATTCTACACTACATATAGGGCAGTTGATGTAGAGCGCACAACGAAACCGCAATACACAGTGCTAGCGAACTCTTACAAACCTTAGCCAATGTGCCGATACACCAATTTAGCACATGCTTGGTGTGACTTGCTAATATTGGTGGTAATACTCTGATTCACCATTACGATCAGTCACCATTTGTATCTGCCGAAATGTACATTCTCAACATACATTCTCGATGTGCATTTGTGAGGTACATTCGCAATATACATTCAGCCAAACCCTAAGGTCTCTTGTTGCCAGTCGATTCCTCTGAAGGATTTTCGTCGGTAACACTGGGCTCCTGCTACCTCAATACCCTCAATCACCCAGACTATCCTTGTCGGCCAATGCTTATCAAATTACGCCGATGCACCAACGAACCAGCACAACGACACAATGATACGTCGTTAGGGTTTTCCACTCTTGCACAGTCTGGTCTACACTCTACGCCTAGCACATAGAGATGCTAAGGCATGCTACTGTGCACACTCCTCAGTCTGGAACGTCTGCCCTGTCGAGCTGGAAAACAAAATTGAAAACAAAAACAAAATACTATACAATGAAGCCATTCCACTGATTTCGACATAAATCTTATCAGTGGAATGCTTCATAATGCCATATCGCAGCAATGGAAAAACACAAACGGGAAAAGGAATCTACAACTATGCAAAGTATTTGCAGAGAACATAAAACAAATTGACAGAATAGAAAAGTCTTTATTTCTCCTTAATACACTGCGCGATTACATTCAATTGATCTGATTACAATGAAAATGATGTCTGCATTTGGTTCAATCCTCTGGGTTTATAAACTCGCCCAAAGTAGTACCGAACTGACTCCAAGCAGCTGGGAAACACTACTGCCTATTTTTGGCATTATTGCTATTTTTAGCATTATGCGATTACAATTGACAAATGTCACTTGGGACTTACAAAATGAGGGACTTATAAAATAAACCTAGACATAAACTGAAATGAAAATGCATTGGTGAATAGACCTTATTACAAAAGAGAACATGATTTTCTAGGTGTTCCTGCACCATACTCCCGGAGTTAACAGAACTCAAGTCCCTTGAGGAACCAAGTCTGAAATAGTAACCCCATGCTTGATGATGTCCTCCTCGCTCATCTAGGTTGCATCTTCATTAGGAAAACCACGCCATTTGACCAGATACTGCTTGTAGATTTTATGTCTGGTCTTCTTCTGAACTTTGGTGTCCAAAATACATTCCAACTGTACTGGCAGTGGAAAATCAGAAATCCATTCTGCATCCCCTGCTCCTGTCACATCTGAATCAACAACATTGTCTCCTCTGAATGGAAACAGGTCTGACACATTGAAAATGGGTGATATTGCTAAACCTGGAGGAAGTTCAATTTCGTATGCATTAGGCCCAAATTTGTGTACAATCTTGCATGGACCTATTTTCTTCATAAGAAGCTTCGTGGGCTGCCCCTTCGAAAGCCTTTCCTTCTTCAGATATGCCATCACCAGATCTCCAACTTTGTATTGGGCATCCCTTTTCTGTTGATCTGCTCGCTCTTTGTATTTCCTTGTGTTCTTCTGTATAGTTTCTCTGACAGCATCATGGATATCCTTCATGCTGACTGCAAAATCTTCTCCTTGTGCACTCCTTTTCTCCATGTTCTAGAGATCCCGGAGCTCCAAAATTCCCCTAGGATGAATCCAACTTCAAAAGGACTCTTTCCTGTGCTCCTATTAACAGAATCATTATATGCAAATTCTGCCTGTGGGATGATCATATCCCATGCTTCTCCATGCTGTTTGGTCAAACATCTCAAAATATTACCCAGTGATCCTCAGTTTGTCCATCTGTCTGAGGGTGATATGCAGATGTGAAAGACAATTGGGTGCCCAGTTTCTTCCACAGTGTCCTCCAAAAATGACCCACAAACTTTGGATCTCTGTCAGTAAATATGTTCAATGGTAAACCATGAATTCTTACTATCTCCTTGAAGAAAAGACCAGCAATATGTGAAGCATCGTTAGTACATTTACATGGCACAAAATAAGCCATTTTAATAAACCTATCAACAACCACAAACACACTGTCAAATCCTTTTTGAGTCCAGGGAAGACCCAAAACAAAATCCATACTGATGCACTCCCATGGCCTTTGAGGAATTGGAAGTGGTTGATAGAGACCTGCATTTGACGAAGTCCCTTTGTCTCTCTGGCAAATGTGACAACAGTCTACAAATTTTTTGACATCTATTTGCATCTTAGGCCAGAAGTAAAACCTTCTCACTTGCTCCAATGTCTTGTCCAGTCCAAAATGACCCCCAAGAGTAACGCAATGTTTCTCTTTTATGATGTTCTCCCTTATGGAACACCTAGGCACACACAGCTGGTTGCCTTTAAACAGTAGCCCTTGCTGTAACAAATATTCAGAAAAATTAGAATGATAGGAATCTAAAAATTGTGAACAAACTGCATATATCTCCTTGAAGTCCTCATCATCCTGGTACATATTCTTGAGAGAATCCACTCCCACACTTTGCAACTAGATTTCCTGTATAGTGCACACTCTTCTGTTTAGAGCATCTGCCACCTTGTTGGCTTGTCCCTTCTTATGTTTAATGGAAAAAGTATACACCTGGAGTTGTTCGACCCACTTCATATGCCTGTGATTTAGCTTCTCCTGCGAATTCAGAAAACTCAAAGCATGGTTGTTAGTATAAACAATGAATTCCTTGGGCAAGAGATAATGTCTCCATTTTTTCAATGCTTAAACCATTGCATACAATTCTAGATCATATGTGGAATACTTCCTTTTAGCATCATTCAACTTTTCACTAAAAAAGCAACAGGTCTGCCTTCCTGACTCAAGACAGCACCAATGGCAAGGTTACTGGCATCACATTCCACAGTAAACAACTTATTAAAATCAGGCAAAACCAAAATGGGTTTCTCTGCTATTTTCTGTTTGAGAATCGCAAAAGATTCATCAGCTGCTCTATTCCAAACAAACTTACATTTCTATCCTCCTTTTATGGTATCCAGAATGGGTGCACAAATATGACTGAGTCCTCTTATGAATTTCGTATCAAAAGTTGTCAACCCATGAAAACTCCTTACATCACTTACTGTTTTAGGTGTTGGCCAAGACAGAATAGCATTTATCTTCTCTGGATCCATTTTCAAACTGCCCTGAGATATCACAAATCCAAGGTATGTGAGTTCTTCCTTCATGAAGATACTCTTCTCCATATTGATCATCAATTTCGCCTCATGCAGCTTCTTCAACACCTGTTCCAAATGTTGCAAATGTTCTTCTTTTGTCCTGCTGAAAACCAAAATATCGTCAAGATAGACAACAACAAATTTACCAATAAAATCCTTCAATACCTCATTCATTAGATGCATGAAAGTGCTTGGAGCATTGGACAGACCAAATGGCATCACCAACCACTCATAGAGACCTTCATTAGTCTTAAAGGTTGTCTTCCATTCATCCCCTTCTCTAATCCTGATTTGATGGTATCCACTCTTGAGATCAATTTTAGAAAAATACCGAGCTCCACCCAAACAATCCATAAGGTCCTCTATTCTGGGCATAAGAAACCTATATCTGATGGTGATCTTATTTATGGCTCTCGAATCAGTACATAACCTCCATTTTCCATCCTTCTTAGGAGCTAAAACTGTGGGTACAACACATGGACTAAGACTTTTCCTCACCAAGCCTTTATCCAACAGTTCTTGTACTTATTTAGCAATCTCCTCATTCTGATTAGGTGTCATTTTATAAGCTGGTTTATTTGGTAATGTGGATCCTGGGATGAAGTCAATCTGATGACTTATGTCTCTCACAGCGGATAGTGCATTGGGCATATCCTCCACCATGATACCCTTATATTTGTCTAACAATTCCTGCACTTCCTTAGGGACTTTTTCCTTGCTGTTTTCAAACAAATCAGAATTGTCTTTAGGTTTCAAAATCAGAGCATACCCCTGGGTTCCCTCTTTTTTTAGAGTATGGAGAAACTCTTTCCCACTCATTAACATGATACTTGAGCCTACACTCTTGTCTACACCCTCTTCTGGTAAAGGATCCATCTTATACTGTCTACCATTGTTAGTGATCACAAAGGAATTCAACTTACCATCATGCTGGGCTTGTACATCATACTGCCAAGGTCTACCTAATAGTAAATGACATGCATCCATGGGAATTATATCACACAAAAGTTTATCCCCATATTCCCCTATCTGAAATTCTACCCAAGCTTGTTCATCAACCAAGACTTGTTGCCCTTTGTTCAGCTATGACACTTTGTATGGACTAATATGTGGCAATCTTTTCAAGTTCAATTTCTCTACCATTTCTACTGAAACTAAATTTTCAGTTGAACCAGAATCAACAATTACCTTACACTTTTTGCCAGAAACTTTACACAGAGTTCTGAATAGTGTCTTCCTCTGGGGTGGTTCCTTGTTCTGTGGCACTTTCAACATTGTTCTTCTCATCATAAGACTCTCTCCATCTTGTGCTGGAGCTGCGCTTCTCATAGGTGAAGTCACACTCTGACAATCTTCTTCTTGAATCAGTTGGTTCCTTCTCTCTCCTCCATGAGAGCTTGAGGCTTTTTCTGGACACCTGCCTACTGTGTGCCCAATTTGGTTACAATTATAACATCTTCCCGTGAAGACATTAGGACCTCTGCCTGGTCCACCAAATTTGCCTCTCCCATTGGGTCTCCTTCCTTTGAAACCCTCTCTAGAACCAGATTCTCCACTGTGTTCTTGTTGACTGGACTCCCCTTGATTTTTCTGGAACTGGTTTCTGCCACCAAAGTTGTTTCTGCCTCTGAAATTCCTTCCACCTCTGCCTCTATTCTGCTGGTCTCCCTTTCTTTTTTGCTTCTCTTCTACTCTCAGTGCCACTTGGAAACACTTGTCCACGGTTTCTGGTGTCAAGATGGTAATCTCATCTTGTATACTATACTTCAGGCCATTAATATACCTGGCAACTCTTCCTTTCTCATCCTCAGCATGTCCACACCTTAGAGACAATTTATGAAATTCATCAGTATAGGTGGATACATCCATATCCTTTTGCCTGAGGTTCTGTATTTTCCTATATATCTGCACTTCATAATCCGCTGGTAGGAACTGAGCCTTGATCCTTTCTACCATCCGACTCTAGGATGAGATCATGCTCTTGCCACTCTTCACCCTTTCCCCTTGGGTGTAGTTCCACCACGTGAGTGCAGCGCCCTTCAATTTCGTCTTTTCAAACTTGACTCTTCTATTCTCCGGTACCTCCTTGTACTCGAAGTAATTGTTCAAAGCCTCGACCCATTCGATGACTTCATCTGCATCCATCTTTCCGCTGAACATTAGAATCTCCATTCTTGCCTCGGATGACTCCTTACCAAGTGATTTTATGGCCTCCAAAAATTGTTTTTGGTCTGCAGATATACTTGTTTGCCCTGGGGTTGTTTCTGCTTCCCCATCTTCTTCTGCTTCATTAGAGTCCTTGTCTGATTGCTTGCCTTTTCCTAAGGTCTTCAACTCAGCCTGGAGTGCTTCCTTGACTCCAGTCTTGATCATCTCTTCCATCTCCTTGAATTTCTTGACCACTTCGATGGTCATTCCCTTTGGAGGCATATCGTTCGCCCCTCCTTTGCTCTCCCTGTCAGACATAAACATTCACAGACAACACCAACACTTCTTTCGCTGGCTCTAATACCAAAATGATGCAGAGCGCACAGTGAAACCGTAATACACAGTGCTAGCGAACACTTACAAACCTTAGCCAATGTGTCGATACACCAATTTAGCACATGCTTGGTGTGACTTGCTAATACTGGTGGTAATACTCTGATTCACCGTTACGATCAGTCACCATTTGTATCCACCGAAATGTACATTCTCAACATACATTCTCGATATGCATTTGCAAGGTACATTCACAATATACATTCGGCCAAACCCTAAGGTCTCTTGTCGCTAGTTGATTCCTTCGAAGGATTTCCGTCGGTAACATTGGGCTCCTGCTACCTCAATACCCTTGATTGCCCAAACTATCCTCGTCGGCCAATGGTTATCAAATTACGTCGATGCACCAACAAACCAGCACAGCGACACAGTGATATGCGTTAGGGTTTTCCACTCTTGCATAGTCTGGTCTACACTCTATGCCTAGCACATAGAGATACTAGGGCATGCTACTATGCACACTCCTCAGTCTGGAATGTCTGCCCTGTCAAACTGGAAAACAAAATCGAAAACAAAAACAAAATACTGTACAATGAAGCCATTCCACTGATTTCAACATAAATCTTATAAGTGGAATGCTTCATAATGCCATATCGCAGCAACGGGAAAACACAAATGGGAAAAGGAATCTACAGCTATGCAAAGTATTCGCAGAGAACAGAAAACAAATTGACGGAACCGAAAAGTCTTTATTTCTCCTTAATACACTGCGCGATTACATTCAATCGATCTGATTACAATGAAAATGATGTCTGCATTTGGTTCAATCCTCTGGGTTTATAAACTCACCCAGAGTAGTACCGAACTGACTCCAAGTGGCTGGGAGATCGATTCCAAGCGGCTGGGAAACACTACTGCCTATTTTTGGCATTATTGCTATTTTTAGCATTATGCGATTACAATTGACAAATGTCACTTGGGACTTACAAAATGAGGGACTTACAAAATGAACCTAGACATAAACTGAAATGAAAATGCATTGGTCAATAGACCTTATTACAAAAGAGAACATGATTTTCTAGGTGGTCCTGCACCAGCAGTCATAGATACGAGATTCACTATGCAACATGCACAAGTTCAGATGTGATTGGATATGTGGGCTCTGATTGGGCTAATGATCTTGATGATCACAAGTCCACATATTGCTATAGTTTTCACCTTGATTCCAGTCCCATTTGTTGATATAGTAAGAAGCATCGTGCAATTGCTCTTTCATTGACTAAGATTGAATATAGTGGAGTTATTAATCAAGCCACCAAGGCTATTTAGCTTTAAATTATTCTCTCTGAGCTTGGCATCACTTTTTAGAAGTCATCAATCATCTAATGTGACAACCAGAATGCCATCCAGATCTCAAAGAATCCAATCCATCATCAACGAACCAAATACATCGAGATCCACATGCACTTTATTCGGGAGCTGATATAGGAGCAGGTCATTGATTTGTGCTATTATCCTATAATAGAGTAGGTTACAAATATCTTCACCAAACCCTTAACTAAGAGCAAGTACATTCATCTTCAGTCTCTCTTGGAGGTGCAAGTCATTTCTTTAGGGGGGTCACTTAGCCCTTCTTGCTTCATCCTCTCACGAGGGGGGTTTTTTCCCATTGGGTTTTCTCCTCTTTTTTGTTTGAGGTGGTATTTTGTACATGGGTTCCTCATCAGGCCTTATAGTCAGGACTCATCTTTTCTTTTCCCCCTAAGTTGTACTTAAGGGGGGGTATTAGTGTGAACGTGGTATATTTCTTAATTAGTTTATTTCCTAGCTAGTTATCCACTTAGGTCCTTTTCACACTAGGTTAAGTTTACTTAGGGAATTTTTACACATTATCCCACATTGATTGTGTTTTTAGTCTTCTAGGTGATATATATCCTATATATACTCCCCTATAGTTCTTTTGTAAATATACATTCTGAATTGCTTTGCATTCTTGATTGAATAGAATACAATTTATTCTTTCAATTCTAGATTTCTACTCTTGCTTTCCTTCAGTCATTTGATTTTGGGTGGCTTTACAACCAAATCTTACACAATATAATTATGCTCTTGGTTTGCTTCACCATTTTTACATGGCTAATTGCAACAACTCCTACACCATTTCAACTAGATATCACAATGTCTACCAATTGCACTTCACTTAGAGTTCTATTGGTAAACAGATTTCTCACTTTGAAAAGGTTAGGAAAACTATGACTTGCCCAAGGAATGGTGACAAAATTGCCTACAATAGTTGGAGAGATCACCAATGGGATGATGATCTTCCTCTGTTTTTGAGAGGGGAAGCTCCCTTGTATGATGGGAGGTTTTTGGGGTTTTTGTGTTTTTTTAACCGAGGAAACACAAAAGGGTACAAAAATAGAAAAAGAAAAAGGAGAGAAAACCTAGATGAGAGACATAGGAAAATCACCTAGAATTCTCAAGAATAGATTTAGAATAAAAGTGAGCAGAAATAACTAATGACACAAAGTTCAACAATTTTGTGCCCACAAACAATAACTGATAAACTAAGAAATTACCCCTTTTTGACATTCAAGAAAAATGAGGAAAGATTAATAAATATCTTCTTTCAAGTCCTTGTAATCTGCTTACCATGATTTCCCTTATAGTGATCTTTGAGATAAACTTGGTTGCAGAGTGGTAGTCACTACATACATGAAGGTTCTTGACAACAATGGTAACAGAGAAATATTTATCTTTCCTCCTCTTCAACATTATTAAGTAAATATCTTGAATCTGGAAAATACCTTGCCTTCATCTCCCAAGATAATTTCTCCAACTTTGCATAGATCCCCTCTGTCTGTGAATGTGGTCTGTTTGGCTATTCTTAAACATCATCCACTTCAACAGTCAAAGGTCAATTTTGGCCAATAAAAATAGGACAAATATTTACCATTTTTTGTTATGAATGAAGTGTAAAATTGCTATTACCTGTTTGACCATTGAAGTGGATGATGTTTAAGTAGAGTGGTATGTCTCCTCCATAAAGAGCATATACTGTTTTATGGCCTTCAATCCAACTACATCGAGGGATCTTTTAATTCTTCTATATTTCATCAATGTCCTTGCCATTTGAACTTCATGTTCCCTGTAGAGGGTGTTTGATTGAAAAATTTTAAATTCTTTTCCACAAATCCATTTTGTGTGTATCTTGCACTCGTTGCATTTCATGAGACCACATTTCATTGAAGTAATCTTTTAAACATATCATTTGCCTTGTCTATGCTTCCATGCTTGGCATTCAAGTCTTCCAAAGTATTTTCAACCCTAATATGTTTATATTTTTTTATGGACGCCATATCTGGTTCCAATCTCCCATTTTCGAGACAAGCAAGAAGGATACTAGCGTGAGCTGAGCAATTCGCCTACACACCTGCCAATTGCCTTTTCTTTTTAAAACTTTCTAAAGACGCCTTCAAATAGATCTTGTTCCAAAACTCCAATTTGACACAGGTTGAGAGAAAGGAAACGGGTAAAGATCCTTGGATTCAGCTTTGCACATGCTGTTTGTAGTAGTTTAAAGGTTTCCAATGCCTCTTCCAGACCTGTAATTATGGCATTCCATGAGATACATTTTTTTGAGGTGTCATGTAGAACAATTTGCATTCCTTGTATGTGTTGAGCTTCCACATTTTTCAAGTGTGTAATATCATAGGAATATCTGATCAAAATCCTGTTTCCATGATGCTTTGATGAACATCAACCCTGCATATTATGTTTGCTTGAGAATTTTTGAAGTCTTCTCAAAATATTCCTTATGTGCGCATTCTACAACCATGGTGGTTTTTCATTTCATCTGCAGCCGACAGGATCTTTCAACAGAGTGTTGGGAGTTTGGAGACATTCAGGAACTTTTTGGGCAAAAATGTGAAGTGGAGGTTCCAGGTACTATGGAACTCTCTAAATAGTTCCTATTCTCCTTATAAACGCCGACAACATAAAAGTAATTTCGGGACTTGAGGAGTCATCACAAACTTTTTGGGGATTTAGCACTTTGTGGGAAGTTCAAGTTTCTGAATTGGACAAATGCCATCAAGTGCAATTCCAAAATTTTGATGGATTTTGAGTACATAAAACTTTTCAAGGAACCCAGAAACCATGGTGAAATGACAATCCATGTATAACTGTCGACTGGATTATTATTTTCTCTTGAAAACTTGCCCCATTGTCAATAATAACGTTATAAGACTCCCCCATTAAACCATTTTGCTTGAGCTCCTATAAAACTCTTTATTTAATTATTTCCGCAAACTACCTAGTGAAAACTTAAACTTTTAATATCTCCCAAATTGGAAGAATTTATGATCTAAAAACTTGCCACATTTTGTTAAATGGACTTAGAAATAATCCTATGAAAGGATTTTATTCCAGCTCTTACGGATTGTGACATTTAATTGTTTCCATAAATTGCCACTTTGCGCAACTATTTTGAAGGCTTTCAACTAAAACAATGGAGGATACTCCATCAATATGAAGTACTCCTTATATGAACAAAATCAACTATGACATTTCAAAGGTGAATGACTATGACGACTAGTGTGAAAAACATGTGATACTAATACTTTGTGACTAAGAGCGAATTGATGCTTTATAATGATTAGAACCTTTGCAACAAAGACTGATTTGACAGAGTGTTTAACACATGATAATGCTTGTCAATTTGACACAAAAACGTTTAAATTTGGTGATGTCAAAATGAGGCTAACAATTTTATGGTACATTGTATCAACAATTAGTTGGTAGTCTTTTGTACTTGACACATAATTGTCCTAATATTTCCCTTGCAGTTGGCCTTGTCTCTCGTTTCTCCTTAGATCCTCATGAGAGTCATATCTTGAGGTACATTCAAGGAATTTCACATTTTGGCATTCACTACCACATTAGGATCTTCTCATATTATGGGCTTCATTGACTCAGATTGGGCTAGTGATGTTGATGATTAGATGTCTACTTTTGGTTTTGTCTACTGCCTTGGTTCTTGTCTAATTGCATGGTCTTGCAAGAAGTAGTTTTCTATTGAATTATCATATATAGAAGTTGAGTATCGATGAGTTGTTCTTGCTAGCTAAGAGGTTCTTTGGCTTTGATAGTTGATGATAGAGTTTGTTTTTCATCCTAATCATCCCACTACTCTTTGGTGCGATACTCAAAATTCCATACACATTTCTTGCAACCCAATGGAGCATCAATAGACAAAACACATTAAGATCCACATGCACTTCATTTGGTAGCTCATCTAGGATGGTGTTCTCAACTTGGAGTATTTTCCTACAGAGGATTAGGTTACAAACATCTTTATAATCAATGCTTGGGGTGAAGGAGGTTGTCCTTGGGTGGTCATCTTGACTCCTTTCGCACATGTTTTTTTCTTATTTTCTCTCTTTTTGGGAGGAGTTTTTTCCTTTAAGTTTTTCTCTATTTCTTAATTTGTGAGAGATCTTTTGTACACTGATACCTCATTAGGCCCAGTTGTTGGGACCCATCTTTGAGTCCTTTCCTCTTTTCTTTCCTCCCTAAGTTGCACTTAAGGGGGGTGTTCATGTGAATGGGTCTATTACCTATCTGGTTTCCTTTTTAGTTCCTTTTCATGCCTAGTTAGTTAAGTTTACTTAGGGATAGATTCTAGATGTATCTAGTCATGTACACATGATACTTGTTAGCATAATTGTCACATGCACATGTGAGGACCTCATCTACACCAACCACATTTTGGTTTCACCCTTGCCTATATATATTGTGGAAGATTATATCTTTGTGTACATTTATATTGTGTTGTATTAATATTGGAAATACAACATTTCTTTTGCATTTATCTCTTGTGGAAGATTATTTGGTGTTGCAAAGGATTCCTACTCCTATGAAAGTTCTTTGGCAGCTTCAACAATAATAAGAGATAAAACAAGACTAATGCTAGTCATGTGGCTGCTATTTCTAATGTTATCTCTTTCAAGTCTCAAACAACTCAAGAATTCACAAGATTGAGTGAACCTCTAGATCATGTGCTTCAAAAAACATTTAATACTAATTTGATTGCATTTCCTATGATTGCATTTCCTATCATATGTACATTGGATCCATCTAGATGACTCCCTGGAGGATATAATAAACATGTTTTTTGCCACTACCATAGGGTTAATGGTCATCACATATTTGTATGGCTCTAAAGCATAAAGTACAAGATTTTATAGATAATAATAATGTCATACATGTTGATGGTAGTAATGATGGGAACAATTATTATGTTGTTCCACCTAATCAAAATTTACAAATTCACACAAATCCTTTTTCTTTGCATACTTAGTCACAATTTATACTTTCAACAAGTGCTTGAGCATCTAGATAATAACATAGCACACATGTACATGGACAAAGATGTTATTGAACAACACCATGTTTGTTCCTCTTCACATTCACAAATGGATATTTTTGTGGGCATGGCCCATGGTAGAGCCCCTTTTTCTTGCACTACTCCTATTATTTATTTTATGATGAAGAAATCCCTAATAACAATTATAATGGCCCACTATATGCTCAAGCCACTATTTGTGGTCATCCATGTGATGACATTCTTATTAATTTGGGTAAATAATTTAACATTT
Organism: Cunninghamia lanceolata; assembly: GCA_027924645.1. NCBI lineage: Eukaryota > Viridiplantae > Streptophyta > Pinopsida > Cupressales > Cupressaceae > Cunninghamia > Cunninghamia lanceolata. The sequence continues at coordinate 719,953 of BSBN01001132.1, forward strand.
GTATGGATAAAATTTTATATAATCATCATTTGCAATATGATAGTTATACTCATTCTGGTATTTTTTTGAAGATGACTAATGACATGCTTATTGATACATTAGGATGCAACATTTTTCTCTCTACGTAGGGCTTAAATAAGTTAATGTTTTATTTCAATTTGTTCCATCTTTTGTCATGTTTTATGTCACTTTTATTGGCAAAAGGTGTCTCAACCTTGCACTCCTAATGGTCATTTTAATACATTTTGTGTGCATTCACTATTTCGTCTTTTATGTATTTTGTCTGCTGTGGGAGGGTTGGCATCCTATTTGGAGGTGACATGGATTTTATCTTTTGTGTATTTTGTCCTCACATGAGGAGGTAGGTGTCCCATATTGAGGTGACATTGTCTAGCCATGTGTCATCATCTTGTGATGTGTGTAAGGTCATCATGATGAGAGTTACATATGATAGATTCTTATGACATGAAAGAGCATGTAAGAGGAAGGTTACATTGGAATCTTGACCAACATTATAACAGGTGTGGATACTTATCATGGAACATATTTGAATAGGCTAAATGAGGACAAATTGGGGAGCCCAAGTTGGGTGGTCAAATATGATGGATTATGACAATGTAAGATGTGTAAGGGATATACTAAAAATAGCCAAGAGGACCAAGACAAAGAAGGGGCATTGGAATTTGGACCCACGCCTTGGGTACCATATCCCTTATGGTTTTGCAAATAGTTTTCCTAAACCATTCATGGTTTCCAGTTTGATCCCTTACCTATAAATTGGTGATCAAAGTTGTTTGTATGAGTTAATTTGCAGGTATCGTTATGCTATCGAAGTCACTGCAAATTTTTATATTGGTGATACTCCTATAAAGGTTTTCTTTGCAAGTGTATTGTATCCTTGTTTAGATTACTGAATAATAAATTGGGCTACTTTGGAGTGTAGAGTTTTTCTCCTGTAAGAGTTTTCCCCATGTACACATGTGTTGTATATTATTCATTATATGTGTTTCTACTTTCTATGATTGTTAAAAGATTGAAAATTTACACAATATCCTCCTCTAAGATTAGTGTAGGAAGTGTTTTTGTGTACCTTGATTCCTATTAGTTGGTATCCGATATTGATCACCTTAGATCCTAGGTGTTGGGTAGAGGGTTTTTGGCACCGATGTTCATTTGAGTGGAAGCTTGTGTAGAGTGGGTTTTGATCTTATTGTAGGAAGAGATGGTAAGCACATCTAGAATAGAGATGGAAAAGTTTACTGGCACTAATTTTGAGTTATGGAAACTCAAAATGTTAGATATGCTCATAGATAGAGATCTATTGGTTGTAATATCTGGTACAAATCCTACTGTGACAAAACAAGAAGACTAGGACTTGATGAATAGAAAGGAAAAGGGTACACTATTTAGTGGATTTAGTTTTGTTCAATGTTCTTGAAGAGACCACTGCAAAATATATTTTGAAAAAGCTCATAGAAATTTATCAGGATAAATCCCTAGTGAATAAGTTATTCAGGCTAAGAAATAAACTTTACACTCTTAGAATGGAGGATGGTGGATCTATATCTGATCATATGAATGCCTTCAATATGATAGTTGCCTATATGAGCTCTGTGGGAGTAAAAATGGAGGAGGAGGATCATTGTATGACTTTGTTGTGTTCTTTTCTAGATTCTTGGGACCACCTTGTTATGGCCATTGGGAGAAATACCACCAAGTTGAAAATGGATGAGTTGGTTGCATTATTGCTTTCTGAAGAGATGAAAAGGAATACTTTTGAATCAACCAAGGAGGCCCTAGCTATTCATTGAAGATCAAAATAAAAAGTCAAGTATAAGGACAAGAGGTAAGATAAGTCAAGATCTAAATCTCGTGGGAGATCCAAATCTCTTGGTAAGTCCAAGATTAAATGTTGGAACTGTGACAATCCTAGCCATTTCTGAAAAGATTGTAAGGAGGAGAAGAAGAAGAAAAAAAAAAGAATTATTCTGATGATGAGTTTGATAAATCCTCCTAGGATGATGGTGATGCCTTTGTTGCAGGGTTGGCTACACATGCATCAAAAGATGCATGGTTGATTGACTCTGGTGCATCTTTTCACATGACCTCACATTGGGATTGGTTTACAAAATATTAAGAATATGATGGTGGGGATATGTACCTGATGCATCTTTTCATAGCACTGGACAATACCACCAAGAACAAAATGAGGTTAGTTTTTGCCCGCTTTTGTGTCAGTGTAGACATAAATAAGACCTCCCTACTTCAATCAATATAACATCTAAATATGGAAGTTGGGAGCAACAATTGGTTTATGAAAATGCCACTATTTTTTGTCAAAACTATTCCAAGAAAGGCCACTTGATCAATGAATGCAACCTCCTAAAAAACCAAAAACCTAAAGAGGTGAGAGAGGAGGAGGTTGATGTGGAGGAGTATCCCTTCAAAGATGATATTCTAAACATCATTAGGTCCTCGTCCAAACCATCTGAACCTAAAAGGACTAAAGAAAAGTCCTCTCCAGTGATTGAACAGAAGTTGGTGGAGCTTCTGAACACCAAGCCTAAGGAAAATACTGTAGGAATAGAAGAGAAAAAGGGGAGTTCTAGGATCAATCCCTTAAAACTAAAAACAACACCCCTCAAAGGGAGAAGGTTGTTGCAGGGGAGCAAGTGCTAGAGCATGTCCTTCACGGCCCTCTGGCTATCCCAGAAGGTGAAGAAAAAGGGAAAAGGATGGAGTTGTCTTCACCTAGAGTTTTAACCCTTGGGGCAGGACCTAGTTCCTTGTGGAGTAACGAAGAGGGATGGGTGACACCCAAGAGGAAGAGCAAAGGCCATTTGAAAAAGTCGACAGATGTGGGGATGAATGGTAAGGTTGGAAGACCCTCGCAGAGGGAAACCAAGCATAGGGAAGCTACCAAGGAAATAGCTAATGGGAGACAAAGTACTCTGGAGGCTCACTCCAGGCGAGGTCATAAATGAAGTTCCTCTCCTGGAATGTGAGGGGACTGAACAGTCCTCAAAAGAAAATTTTAGTCAAAAACTGCATTTATGAAAATAAACTAGATATTCTCCTTCTCCAAGAAGTCAAAATGTCGGAAGAAAGTTTCAAAGAAGTTGCTAGAAAGTTATGGCCCAACGTGGATTACCTCATTAGCTCCTCCTTTGAAGCTTCTGGAGGTCTGGTTACCATGTGGAATAAACACCACCTCACTGGTTGTTATTTCTCCCATAGTAGGAACAACCTTGAAGTGAAGTTCACCCTCAACAAGAAAGTTTGGAAACTGATAAACATTCATGCACCCAACACTAGGAATGCCAGGAAGGAGCTTTGGGAAGAGATGGCCCCTAGACTGAATGTCAAGAAAAGAGCCAATTGGATGCTAGCTAGTGACTTCAATACCCCCTATTCCCTTTAGAAAAGTTAGGGGGCATTATAGACTACTCTGACAGCATGGCTGACCTTGTTGACTTTCTTAGAAAAGTTAGGGGGCATTATAGACTACTCTGACAGCATGGCTGACCTTGTTGACTTTCTTAATTAGACTATCTTAATGGACATGGATGTAAATAATCAACTCTTCTCTTGGACCAACATGAGAAGGGGAGATCAACTGATTCAGGTGAAACTCGACTGATTCTTGATATCTTCCAATTGGGACATCATGCAACACTCTAGTTCGACAGCTCTGCCTTGTATCATCTCTGACCACAACTCCCTGTTATTTTTTTTTATCAGTGAACGCTTTGACCGAAGCTATGAATCGATGAGGCCACAACACGGTGGACCTCATCCCTTGACATGAACGCCTTTGGCATGAAAGCTTGCTTTAATGTTGGTGGTTCAAACCCGTGAGCTTGTTGGCCCAGTGAGGGTTTTAATCCATGAGCTCATTGGCTCAACAGGGGCTCTGCGAGGATGCAAGGCCCGCAAGCTCATTGGCCTAGTGGGGCTCAAAGCCTGTGAGCTCGCTGGCCCAATGGGGGTTTGAACCTTGGTGGCACGGATAACAACACCATGCTTTAACCATCACATTGTGCCATGAATGGCATTACTCCAAATATTTTTGATCAATAAACGTCTTGGCATGAACGCTTAAGCATGAATGCTGGTGGTTCAAACCCGCGAGCTCGTTGGCCCGAGGATTTGAACCTTGGTGGCATGGATAATAATGCCATGCTTTAACCATCACATTGTGCTATGAACAACTTCCTTCATAGCATTATTACTCTTCCTTTCTTTTAAAAAATCCTAGAAAAGGTTAGCACTTTAACTTTTCAACTAATAGTAGTATAAATGAATTATATTAAATTATTTTTTTTTGCTATTATTAGTTAAAAAAAGATATGCACAATTTAATCATTTAAAACAACCCAAAATAATATGTAATTAATTGAAAAATATGTGAAATGAAATATTTGTTAAATAAATTTGATTGCTATAATTGCCTTGCATGGAGTGATAAAATACATTATTATTAATATCTCCCTTTGCAATACTATTGTAACCAAAACTACTTAAGTTATTATTATTGTACTTATTAAGCAATTATATATTACAAATTTTTTACTTAAAGTAAATATTTCAAAAATAAAAATACAAACTTTTTAAACAAAAAAATAAAAAAAATCAATTATTGGCATTCCTATTGGTTAAAAAATTTCACCTTTTATTACAACCTTCACCTTACTCAAAACAATTAATAATGAATTTTGTACAATTCTAACTTTGTATAATTCTAATATTGTGATAATTTTATTTGATTTTGTATAACTCTATGATAATTTTATTTAATATTTTTCAAGTGCTTTAGCATTTGAAGGTTTATTTTCTCTGTAAGACACACTAATGATTATAGATATGTTCTTTTTCCAAAGAAGAATGATTATAAAGGGTAACAATTATATATTTTAAGTTAAATTTGAAAAAAACAAACCCAAATGAACCCAAATGAGTATATAAGCATTAGTTACATAAATAACATAGAATAGTTGCATGTTTATAATCAAATTTTTTGTTTGTATTTAATATTTTTTTATATCTATTTTTGGTAACACTATTGTAACCAAAACTACTTAAACCATAATTTTTTTACTTATTAACCAATTATATGTTACAATTTTTTACTCAAAGTAATTTTTTTTTTTTTTTGTTGGTAAATATGCAAACTTTTTGTTATATTTGATTTCATGGACATTTACACATTTCAATTTTAGAAACATTTGCATGACTAGATATTGTTCAATTTTGAGGGATTGATGTATGTGAAAGCATCCTTGTAAGGATAATTCTTTTTAAAGTATTACAATTCTTATTTAGTAGATAATTCTTTTTAAAGTATTACAATTCTTATTTAGTACAAAGGACTATTATAATCATAAAATAATCAACATTATTGATCAAGTATTACTTGAACTACACTTCAATAATAATTTTAATATATATTAATAATAATAAAGATAATATAAATTCAAACACATTACAAACATTCTTCAACAACAACAATATATATTTCCTATTAAAAAAACCAAACAAAACAAAAACAAATTATATTGTTAATAATCTCATCATCTTATCTTGATTTTTCTTCGTGCCTTCCCATTAACCATTTTCATTTCTTTAAACAGTTGGCTGTCACCGTCTATAAATTCATACACATCCGATATAACCCATACACGCATACCTCAAAGCTCATTCTCTTTATATAGAAATTTGAATCTACCTATGTCTCATTTTCGCATATTCAGAGCTGGTTTGTATTTGCATTATCATCATTGGATGCATCCATCGCTTCGTCTTTCTTAATCCTTTTCTTTTGTAGCAAATACAGTCTCTCTGCTTCAGGCATTGCCTGCATAATTGCTCCGAGTCTGGAATTTATTTCCTCAAGCCTTTCCACAACACCATCATTTGTAAGCATGCCTAACAGCACAGTCTCAATAGTTTTCCTGCTCTCAATCAAAGGAAGTATGATAATGACCAGGGAAGCAATACTGCCCCAAGCAATGGAGATGACAGCCCAGAATGTGAAGTACCCAGAGCTGAAAACCTTAGCTGGGAGTGAAAGAATGGGCCATAAAATCACAATTGCAACAGTAAATCCCATGCCCCACTTGACAATCCACTTTTTGGCTCTGCTGAGCCTTTCCTCGTCGAGTTCCTCTGCAGGTAAGTCTGTCTTATCCATCTCCACCATGGTAATGCATTTGGTTGTTTCCCAGTCATAGTTTTGGGGCCAAAGAAAACTACAAACTGCATGAACTAGTCCCCCTGTTAGTATCGACACCAGGTTCCCAGCAAGCATGGGTGCATTCCTTCCTGTTGTGTCAATGTTTACCCTTCCATATTCTATACTTGTCACAGAGAGCCATGTAGTTATTCCCAAAATACAGCCTCCTATTGTTCCTGCTATTGCTCCCACTGCATTGGCCTTTCTCCATAGGAGTAGGAAAGCTATGGGCAGTACAGCTGAACCAATTAGCACTCCCATGGCTAAGTACATCCATCCCAAGGAGATTCCAGCCTTGTTCAGTATCACTGCCAGGACACCCATAAGGCACCCAAATGTGAGAACCACTGTCCTGGAGACTTTAAGGATCTGCTTCCCATTGGCATTGGGATTGACATAGGTTCGGTAGATGTCGTATGTGCATAGTGAAGACACTGCGATGAGCTCTGAGGAACCAGCAGATGTAACAGCCCTGCATTGCATAAATTGGGAAATCAGCATATTTACCATGTTTGAAAAGTAGGGTAGGTTGAAGATTTGCAAAATTCTGAGATTTGGAAGTGTCTGGAAAAGTTCAAAACCATGGAAAATGTAAAATCATTCGCATACTTGAGAATAATTGCAAAAACATTTGTGTGGTTTCATTCATTTATTTTCTAATTCTTGCTAAAGAGCTTGGAGTCGAATTCAAAACAAATGATTTTTTGTTAAGAGCAAAACCAACATGTACCCTTAGAAAGTTGAGGATGACTAAAATTGAGCACAATGAAATATTGAAAATTAAAGAAAAAGAATTGGATCCTAGAGGGGCAAAATTGTCAATGCATTGAACATTGTAGGTTTCCATGGACTATTTGAATCTCTCTCTCTGCTCTGTCTATTTCTTTTTCAGTGGTCCCCATACAATTGTTTACAATCTTTAGCCACCTTATTCTCAATGCATTGTTCATTGTAGCTTTCTATGGACTATACTCTCTCTCTCTCTCTTTTCTGTCTATTTCTTTTTTAAAGGCCACCCTCCCATTATCCTTTTCAATCTCTGTCCATCTCCTCAGACTGCCTTCAGATCAAGGATTACACACTCACCAGGTTTGGAACCTAGGTCATTATTGCATTAAGTGCCCTATCTGACCACTATACCAGTCTGTCATAACTCTTCTATGTTTATTTCATTTTTTTGGACATAAATTTTAACTTACTCGTCATCAGCTAAATGCGGGGAATGCACCATCAAGCTTGGAGCACCTTTTGGCTTAGATGCCATGTCTGAGGGGTTTCTCTTCCACCAAAATTTGTCTCTGACTTGCACCCAGCTTCGTCTACATGGCCTGCTTTATTATGACCGCTTTAACATCAGCAAGGCTTGAACAACAGGCCATGAGAATGGCAATTGCTTTGCTTTACCATTAGACCAGGATCACTGGACAATCTTCTATATTTATTTCATTCCTCTGAAAACATATTAACAATTTTTATTTATGACGTAGTAGTCTAGGTTATTCCTACCCCCTATTAGTGTGTAATGTTCCTTAGTAGTAATAACTGAAATTTTATTGCAACTTAGCTAAGAATACTTGCAACCAATTAGCCTACTCAAATGAAATTGAACAAGTGCACAAATGCTCAATGAAACCCAACTTCAAATGCTTTATTCCTTCAATAAGAATGATGCAATTACAAATCAAGAGTTCGCTGTCCACTGTGACAGTCATACACTGAAATGAAATCAGACTTTCAACCTATTACAAATGGCTTCAAATATAAGATCTAATGATAACCCAATAATGAAAGATGACTGCCAAGTTGTTGCCAATTGACCCCAGCTCTTAGTAGCCCTTACAACACCCCCAAAAGTGATTGTAATATGACTGTAGGACCGTTGCAACAGTATGATGTAAAACAGCCAATAAGAATGCCTTCCAATGAGGGCCGAATCTTCTCCAAACACCCAACGATGGAGCTTAAACTTGGGCGATGGGTCTTGGATGTTGTCAATGATGTGTGGAAGTGTTGTAGAATGATTACCACTCCTTCTCTATGACTGTAGTGATCTTATAAGTGGCTGCAATGACTGTAGTAATACCCTTGTGGCTGGAAAATAATGAAATCTTTGATGCAAACCCTCCAACATGCACCTCAATGTTATCCAATGATTGTAAAGCTTCTCCAAGGCCTGCAATAACTCCTAATACCTTCAAATTGAATACCAATGGTGAAATTAGAAGCAATATCACCTCATAATTCATAGGGGGTCATCTCCCTATTGGCAAGGGCACATCTCCTTGCAAGAAAGCATGAAAATCGGAATCTTCAAGCTTGAAATGAATAGAAAAAAAGCACACCAAATCAGTCATATCTTCAAATGTCGTGAGCTCCTCTATTTATTCTTAGCTTTCATGGCCGATTGGGCTTGTGCATTGGTAGAAGTGATTCTCCTTGGGTAGATGTGATTGCATTATCATTGATTTGTCCCTTTATGGCCGAATTCCTTCATGTCAAGGCAAATGGGCATTAAATGCTTTTCTTCTATCATAGCCTTGGCTGAATATATTCATGGTGTTAGGCGAATCTCATCCTTTTCCTTGGTCGAGTGTTTCCTTTGGCAAATGAGCATGCATTATCATTAATTCAAGGTCGAGTGTATTAAGTTTCCATCTTGGCGAATGTACCCTTGTTTGGTGAATCTCCTTGTTGGGTGAAGTCGCTTAACCATGGGCGAATGTGTCATGCATCTTCAAACTCCATTTAACCCTTACCTTCTCGGATGTAACACTTCTTGGGCTGAATTCCTCCTTTGAGGCCGTTGGCATATTTAGCTATGCAAATGGATTTTGTGGTGCTATTCGCACCCATATGCCTTGGGTGAAATGATGATACTCCATGATTAGGCTAGGCCGAATATCCCCTTCTTGGCAAATGTGTTTGGAGTCTTCTTTGACATAGGCGAATGCATCCTTCCTTGGCGAATGGCATGCTTCATGACATCTCTTTAAGCTTGGCCGAATATCTCTAGGCAATTCAAATGAGCATTGGGCGAATATCCTCATCTTGGCGAATGATGTTTGATGTGTCCTTCTTCTTGGGCGAATGTAATTGGAATCCTCTTTAGCATAGGCGAATGACCCCTTCTTTTCAATTTTGTTTTCAACCGTTGGGAGAGTCCTCTTAGGCGCATGAACTCATGAATCGTACTTTGCTTATCTTGGACCTATTTTTATTATGGGCGAATGATCCAATTACAATCGGTTGCTCTTCTTTGAATTTGAATTTGAATTTGGATTCCCTCCTTGTGCATTCGTTGGGTTCTTCTATGATGACCGATTGCCCTTTTGAAGGCTCATTTGAATTTGCATTTGATCACCTTTTAGCTTGGACCTATTCCTTCAAACACACTCAATACATATTGTCAATAGGTCCTATCTAAGAAATAGATTTAGAGAAAATGTAATTAAAGATTTCATTTTCCCTTTTACAATTTGGCCTTAGAAAATACTTATTAATTTGGCCCCTCAATTATAGGTCCTACCCCCTTGGATATGAGAAATTACAATAGGAATTGTAATTCCACATGATGAAGCCCTTATGATTTTGGCTTACATGAAATATACAATGAAGATTATTGAACCAAAATCACTTCCATTCCCTTACCATGTGTTTTAGCCTACGGGAATGATGAATAGGCTAAACACTTATAACATTTAGTGATCACTCCAGAAATGAGGACATGACAGTCCTCCCTTCCCGTGATTGCTTGTCCTCAAGCAATCAAACATCATTGTACTTCAACCCATAGAAGCAGAAATCGCAATTTCTGGTAAAAATCGTGAATCGTCAAGTTTTGCGATTTTTTCCCCTAGAAAAATCATATTTCAAAAAATCGCAGGTAAAAGTGTAAAATATTTCGGATTTTCCTCTATAATCATGAAAATCCATGGTTTTTCCTTGCCATTCGGTGACGTTTCGTTGCTGTTCGTCTAGGGTTTCAGAAAAATGACGTTTCGTTTCTGTTCGTCTAGGGTTTCAGAAAAATGATATAAAAAAATTAAATGATATATTTTTAAGTTTATTTGTTACTGGCACTTCACGCATAGGAGGTTCAAGGAATACGTCGATAGGAACAACTGATAAGTTCAGAAAATTTGCCGGCGTGAAATTTTTTTAATGGCGCAAGACAATTTTCCCGATGAGTTCAGAAAATTTGTTGGCGTGAAATTTTTTTATGGCGCGAGACAATTTTCCAAGCAATATAATGCTCACATATAAAAGCCGGATTATTATTTTTCATTATACATTACAATTAGAATTAAAGTATATAATTATTTTTTAATTTTTTTTAAATTTGTGGCTTTTGTTTAAAATCTTTAATATATATATTTTTAAAGATTGCCATTAGTAATTAGTAAAAAGTTGATTTGTTGTTCTAATGATTTAAAAAACAATTAAATGATATTTTTTTAAGTTTCTCTATTATTTTTATTATTTATTATATATTATAATTAGAATTAAAATATATAATTAATTTTTAATTTTTTAAAATTTTTTTAAAAATTAATTTAGAAATTTGTTTTAAATTTGAATACATATTTTATTTATAAAATTTTATAATAAATTTAATTTTTTGAAAATGTATAGTATGTAAGATCCATTTTTTATTGAATATAATATATTATATTATTAATAATTATATATTATAGTATTAAAATATAATTTTTATATTATTAATATATTATAATATGATATTATTAATATTTATAATATTTTATACATTAATATATAAATATATTATTATTATTAATATTTATTATAAATATTAATAATATATTATAAATATTATTATATATTATATTATTAATAGTTATATTTTATAATATTAAAAATTAATATATTCTAATATAATATTAATATATAATATATTATTAATACTTATTATTCTATTATAATATATTATATATAAATATAATAATATTTATAATAGATTATTATATTTACATTATAATATTTATATTATTAATATACAATATATTATTTTATATATATATAACGAACCCAACTCCAAAGAATTTAAAAAACTAAGGTTTTTTTTTTTTTTTTTTCATTTTTTACATTTTTTAGAAATCCGATTTTTTCACGATTTTTTGAAAAAATCTTATACTTTTGATTTGCCGATTTTATCTCCAAACGATTTTTGCTTCCTTGCTTCAACCTATAAACGATCCTGGGACCTCCTCCTCTGTCAAATGATGAAGTGAACATATCCATGTACACGCTCCAATGATGATTCCAAAATTCAGAATCAAAGATACCAATGTCAAACCATGATCTCTCCAAAATGCAAAGTGATGTCATGAATTCACCGTATGTGCCAAGTGTAGCCATGAATGGAGGTGCAACTTTCCAAATAATCTCGCTGTTTGAACTCAGACGAGTCAGACCAGCAACATCCAAACTGAAAATATCACCAAAAATGTGGTGAAGAGTGCCACCAAAAGCGATTGAAGATAGAAGACAAATATTAGGATCTTTCCCTACAAAGATAGCCCACTTTTCTTCATTGAAAAGTGCTCTCAATTCTGCTGTACTGAAACTGAAATTACAAATATCCAGCAATAGAACATCATTAGCTTTCCATGAAACCATCATGTAAGTGGCTGATCCACTAAGTGTAACCTCAAAAGCCTCATCAAACTCCCAAGCAGCTGTAGCTTGCCAAAACTCTAGGCCCCCTGAAGTGTAGCAGCCATTGCTTATCAATGTGAACAATGAGGTCTTATGAACTAGGACTGGAATGACACAACTTAGCTGGTACATATGTATTGGCATCTTCAAAGCAACCATAATATCTTCATACCTTGTGACATGACCCAGCTGTGCCACCCTAGCATGTCTAGACAAAGTCTCCATGGTATGCATCCGGAATAAGGCAGCTAGGTGCTCCATCCAAGAGTCATCAACACAGGGTAGACCACTAGAAGCAAGCTCCTCATGAGGGTTCACAAATGCATCATACTTGCCAAACATATGAGTATGCACAATGATATCATCATATCCCATGATGTGGCTCTCCGTAAGATGTGATATAAGCTCCATGTGAAGTGAAGAAATGAAGAACGCGGAGTCATACCCTAGCTTGACATGGAAGTCATCATGTAAAGATACCACTATCAGCTCATGCTCATGTGTGAGGGCTGCCAATGGATGATCATGCAAGTGCCAAGGACTGCTGCTCCAAATCAGAAAATCAGACTCTCTATCACACCTTGCTATGGTGTCTTCATCCTCCTTGAGCCTTGTCATTAACGTTGTTCCATATTCACCATTCAAAGCTGATCCAACACAGCATTCTCCATGGAAGGCACAAGCCTCAAAACTGATCCTTATGTCTGATATGAGATGATGAAAAGGACTGCTGTTATAACTCAGAAAATCAGACCTGTCCCTGTGTCTTGGGACTGCCACTTCAATCTGATATCTTTCATGGATAGTACATGCTCCGTGGTTGATCCAAAAGGCTGAAGTAATATGGTGGAGTGAAGGTAAAAGACTGCTGTCATATTTCAGAAAATCAGACCATACCTCATATCCCTGGAAGATGTTTTCGCAGATCTGAATCTCCTCTTTCTCCTCCCCTCGGTGACCATCAACTAGGCAAGTCTCCAATGAAGACTCATGTGTAACTAGTTCAGTCCCATGGCTGCAAATTAGGTTTCCATGTCTTCCATCCACTCCAACAAGCTGTCTCATGCATGCGGCTGCTGTAGAAGGCTGAATGTATGATGTGTATGACATGTCTTCCTCTTCTTCCATCGGAATGTCCATATCATGATTGCTTCTTCGTGAGTCAACCTCTCTATGATGTCCAAATGTGAAGTCTTCATGATGCTTTATCAAGGGATCTCCATCAAAGTAGTGAGTGGAGTCTACTACTATATGATCCTCCTTAATGGTTGATAAAAATGTGTGCATCATTATGACTTGTTTGCCTTGCCATGCTGCATCAATCTCATCCCATATACTTGGATCACATCCTTGATGAATGACAACCTCCATGATGGCATGTTCTTCGTCCATACGATCCTGGTGAATCCATATGTTATCCTCCAATGAAGCTTCTCCATACAAGTCCTTGATAGTATCCTCTAGGGCTGGGTCTTTATCATGTATAGGCTGCAACTCTTCCAACTCCGTTTCATGGGGCTGATGTGTATCCAAGGTCTTGACTTCTTCAACATATATGAATTGATCCTTGTCCTCTTCATGTTCATCACCTATATCTTCATGGGCTGGTTCATGGTTGATCATGTCCTTTTTATCTTCAAGTGTCATAAGCTCTTCATGTGAATCACCTTCCTCGTGGATGATCTTGTAACAAAGACTATGTCTTCTCCTTGCATGTATGATCGAATACCAATAGTATGCCCTTCATAATCGATTGTAGTTTCAGATTCATGCTCAAATGTATTATCACTCGCCTCCATGTGTTCTTCTTCAGTTCTGGAATCACCATGAATAGGCTGCAAACCAACTGAAATCAGCTCATCTTTTGTTAATTGATCTTTAATTTCCTCAATTTTCTGCTCCACCAATCTATTTGACAACTCATATGTTGTTGATAAAACATCTTGTTCCCTCCAAACAGCCAACAAGTTAGATAACAACTGCTTAGGAATATCATCTTTCTCATCCAGGATTAGAGACAAAATGGTGTGCATTGCTGATTTAACATTTGCTGCACGATATGTTCTGATTTTGGCAAAGAGACAATGGAACATTTTCATAATTAAATCATCCAAAGCCAAATCCAACATGAGGTTATTCAATCTCAATTTTGCAAATGATTCCAGTATAGTGACTCTCCTAGGGAAATGAAAATTTGTGACATCACCCAAGCCTTCAAAACTTTCCACCAATAACGAAAATATTTCTTTCATTGTGTCATCCTGATATGGAATGTTAGGAGCTGCAATTCTCAGAATCTCACTTAAACAAGAAGTGATAACCAATCTCACCTCATAATCTTTGTATCTCAGCAACTTTGTCTTACCCAAGGAAGACACTATAGGAGTTATAGCTGCTTGCAATACCTTAGAAGGTGACTGATCCACCATAAGTAAACAAGCCTCCACTTCCTTCAAAGTGCTGAGAAGTGCATACCTGGACTGAAATGAATGTTCAAGTTTATTGCCTACTTTGAAAAGCCTTCTGCTCAACTCTTCCTTGTTCAATGATGCCATCTCTTGTAGTATTTGCTCCATAGCTCCTCTACGAGGGTTGCCTAGTCTTTTATCATTCATGGCTTCAGCTCTTCTTCAAAAAAACCCATAGGCTGGCAAGATCATAGCTCTGATACCACTATAATGTTCCTTAGTAGTAATAACTGAAATTTTATTGCAACTTAGCTAAGAATACTTGCAACCAATTAGCCTACTCAAATGAAATTGAACAAGTGCACAAATGCTCAATGAAACCCAACTTCAAATGCTTTATTCTTTCAATAAGAATGATGCAATTACAAATCAAGAGTTCGCTGTCCACTGTGACAGTCATACACTGAAATGAAATCAGACTTTCAACCTATTACAAATGGCTTCAAATATAGGATCTAATGATAACCCAATAATGAAAGATGATTGCCAAGTTGTTGCCAATTGACCCCATCTCTTATTAGCCCTTACAACACCCCCAAAAGTGATTGTAATATGACTGTAGGACCGTTGCAACAGTATGATGTAAAACAGCCAATAAGAATGCCTTCCAATGAGGGCTGAATCTTCTCCAAACACCCATCGATGGAGCTTAAACTTGGGCGATGGGTCTTGGATGTTGTCAATGATGTGTGGAAGTGTTGTATAAGGATTACCACTCCTTCTGTATGACTGTAGTGATCTTATAAGTGGCTGCAATGACTGTAGCAATACCCTTGTGGCTGGAAAATAATGAAATCTTTGATGCAAACCCTCCAACAAGCTCCTCAATGATATCCAATGATTGTAAAGCTTCTCCAAGGCCTGCAATAACTCCTAATACCTGCAAATTGAATACCAATGGTGAAATTAGAAGCAATATCACCTCATAATTCATAGGGGGTCATCTCCCTATTGGCAAGGGCACATCTCCTTGCAAGAAAGCATGAAAATCGGAATCTTCAAGATTGAACTGAATAGAAAAAAAGCATACCAAATCAGTCATATCTTCAAATGTCATGAGCTCCTCTATTTATTCTTAGCTTTCATGGCCGATTGGGCTTGTGCATTGGTAGAAGTGATTCTCTTTGGGTAGATGTGATTGCATTATCATTGATTTGTCCCTTTATGGCCGAATTCCTTCATGTCAAGGCGAATGGGCATTAAATGCTTTTCTTCTATCATAGCCTTGGCTGAATATATTCATGGTGTTAGGCAAATCTCATCCTTTTCCTTGGTCGAGTGTTTCCTTTGGCAAATGAGCATGCATTATCATTAATTCAAGGTCGAGTGTATTAAGTTTCCATCTTGGCGAATGTACCCTTGTTTGGTGAATCTCCTTGTTGGGTGAAGTCGCTTAACCATGGGCGAATGTGTCATGCATCTTCAAACTCCATTTAACCCTTACCTTCTCGGATGTAACACTTCTTGGGCTGAATTCCTCCTTTGAGGCCGTTGGCATATTTAGCTATGTAAATGGATTTTGTGGTGCTATTCGCACCCATATGCCTTGGGCGAAATGATGATACTCCATGATTAGGCTAGGCCGAATATCCCCTTCTTGGCAAATGTGTTTGGAGTCTTCTTTGACATAGGCGAATGCATCCTTCCTTGGCGAATGGCATGCTTCATGACATCTCTTTAAGCTTGGCCCAATATCTCTAGGCAATTCAAATGAGCATTGGGCGAATATCCTCATCTTGGCGAATGATGTTTGATGTGCCCTTCTTGGGCGAATGTAATTGGAATCCTCTTTAGCATAGGTGAATGACCCCTTCTTTTCAATTTTGCTTTCAACCGTTGGGAGAGTCCTCTTAGGCGCATGAACTCATGAATCGTACTTTGCTTAGCTTGGACCTATTTTTATTATGGGCGAATGATCCAATTACAATTGGTTGCTCTTCTTTGAATTTGGATTCCCTCCTTGTGCATTCGTTGGGTTCTTCTATGATGACCGATTGCCCTTTTGAAGGTTCATTTGAATTTGCATTTGATCACCTTTTAGCTTGGACTTGTTGATGTTTGTTTTTCGACAAGTCAATAATAGAGTGAAATACAGAGTATCTAACCCTCTCTTGAGCAAAGCCTCTCGGATGCTGAACAAAGTGATCAAACAAGATGACTCCAAGGTTCCTTTCTTATGATTTTGTAAGAGATAGCTCAGTGACTAAGTATGATTATACTTGTAAACACAAAGGGACTTACACAATTGTTCGACAAGTTGTTGATTCGATGAAAGAAGTGGACACTGGAATATCTAAGTACTACAATCTACGACGTATGATATGGCAATGAAGTACTTGATCCTATCTCTAACCAAATTGATAAAAGAAAAGACAAAAGATGAAAGGTGTAGTGAACTAATCTAATCCTAGATGCAAGGATTATTACTGCTCAGGTGAAATCAAACCAAATCTTGCTTCGCCAAGTCAGACAACTACACAAGATTGATGCAATCTTCTAAGGTTATACAAGATATTTAAATCACTTATGCTCATGAAGGATTCAACAAACATAGAGATCAAATTTAAGCTCAATTTTGTTCAGGCTAACCATGCACTGCAATTTGCAAGCCACAAACTACAAATGGTGTGAACATAAAGATTTCACCACAAACAGTAATAAAGCCTTCCACCAACTAACATATACTTAAAGAAAACTTAATCTAATTTGATATTCGTTTGAAGAAATCCAAACCATGCAACACTTAGAAACATATATAGAATCACCAAAACAATGAGTCTTATATTATTCCAGAGAGCTCTTGCAACAATTTTCAGAGTCTTCAACCATACAAATGAGAGCAAAAGGAGCCCTTTTACAGACCTCAAAATGCATGAAGGGTCAAGATCGATCGGCCAAGCCAATGGACCAGATCATGCCACATCACAAGTAGTTATAACAAACTCCCATCTTTATTAAATGAAAGAGGCTATCTTTAGTAAATGAAGGAGGCAATGAAGGCACGCTTCCCAAGAAGATAAGGATAACATATCATCAGCCTATGAGGAGTCTCCATGTGAATATCCATCACTAGAAGCTTGACATTCAATGATTCTAGACAATATTTGCTTGACATCATCCAAAGGTACACTTGGCGCGTTTTGAGCGGTTCCTTCAGCTTCAAGTACATCACCTGAATAAAGGCCAAGTGTCTTCTCCCAATCAGTCATCCTCGCTTTGTTGGTGCTAAGGTGGACAGCAAGTGAGAAAATACTATCAAGCTTCTCATCAGAAACATCATCTTCTTGAAAGTAGAAAGCTTGAACTTGTTCTTTCATGTTATCAAGAGTCATCTCTCCAAATGGATTACATATCTTCATCAAGGAGGCATGTACTCCATCTTGAATCCTTTGAAGTACACTTCTTACTCTTGACATATCTGTTTCTATCTTATCTAGCAACTGTCTCTTAATGCAAAAGCCATAATACCAAGAAGAGAAGTCATATGCCCTACCTTCTTCAGTCACTTCAGCATGTATCAACTCATCAACTGAAGTCTCCATCAAGCCCTTCAAATGTGGCATGTATTGTTCCTTGATAACTTTAAACTCAGTACAAACTGTCATCAATGCAAGTACCCTTTCTTTGAGATCAACAATCTTATCATACACTTGCATGATATCTTCCAGGTGTTTATATGTAGCTTCCTTTGATCTTTTCATCCAATCTCTCATCCTGTGAGATGAAGACTTCAACTCCTCAAGATGTATAACTGTTTCTGGAGGAAGAAGAGATGGAGGTGTAGACACCCTGTCCTGTTGACGAATAGGATGAAACAAGTGCTGAATATACTGCTCTAAGGCTTGACACCTTTGCTCAGCTTTAATTCTACCTTCTGTTTCTTGCCTTATGATAGCTCGAGTATTATCAATTGAATCTTGAAGTTCTTCTTCTACTTGCATCCCAGTCAATGGACCCAAATTAATTGTATTGATGTCATAATCCTCAGGTGTTATATCCTCTATATTCTTCTCAAGCCTGGGAACTGCTACATGAACTTTCCTTACACCTGTTTCATCTTTAGTGATCTTTGAAAGGATAGTGGCCTTCTTTGGTTTTTCACTAGACATGTCTAGAAGTAACTCATCAACTGGAATAGGAGGATATTTCTCAACCTTGTAATTTTCCCTGATTCTTTCCTGCAGCCACTCCGACAATGATGAAAGATCTTGTAATTGTTGTAATTGCTTTCCTTGTGCAGGCAATGATTCTTCTTCAGCTTCATCCTTGTCTTCGGTGTTAGCTTCATCAATGATCTTAGTATTATGTGGACTCGAAGGCATTTCTTCAACTGGAGTCTCTGGAACTACATCCTCAACATGCACCACTATGTCTTGATTCAGTGGAGTATCACCTGGCTGTCTGGAAGAAGCAGTTTCAATACTTATCCTTTTCTTCTTCTTACTGGATTCTCCTCGTATAGATTCAAGTTGTTTTCTTTTCTTTGCTTGACCTGAATCTCTTTCATTGTCCTTACTATGTGAACTTCTACTAGGTACACTATGCTGTTGCTAATGATCAACTTCTCCCATTTTAGTATAAGTGAGTTTCTTACCCTCATCAAGCAATGCTTGTACTTGCTCCTTTATTTGCTCTTCAGTGATAGCAATAATAGGCTTTATTAATCCTTCATCATCAACCCTTTCTCTATCAGCCCAGTTGATATCATAAGGTAGGTTCCGGATCTTATTGTACTCATCACCCAAAAGAGTTCTTTCATTATCTAACTGATCAGGAATCCTTGATACCTTAGTAGCTCTTACTAAATCCCACTTTAGCCTTGAGCACTTTTGCATCTTGATATCATCATCATCAATAGCATTAGCCCAATGATCTTCTAGCTGCTCAACATGTTTGTAAGAGGAATATGACTGCTTAATGGCTCCATGTGGATCGAAGTTCTCCCTCCTTGAATCATGAGGATGTAGATGGATATGCCTGAAGCTCAACCTCTGAATGCTCAGCTGCTTGAAGTGATGGACAAGAGTAATACCTGCCAAGCTGGAGAGGAAATTGAACTCCGGCTTTCTTTCTTGCCCTTTGCATCTTATGAAACTCTAGCAACTATCTTGAAACCTCTAATAACACCATCCTGTTGGTAGGATATCTTGGCAGTCTGTATGGAAAAGAGGTGAAACCCTGAATTCTGATATAAGTAAATTTGTCATATTGAATGTAGTACCTTCCATATTGTTTGATGAAGTTCCTAGCAGCACCTGTTAGTCTTCTATGCAGCTCACCTCGCAACTTTCTCACTATGAACATGGCAAAGGCATCATTGAACCTCTTGTAATGATTGATGTTCTTCAGGTGAAGCTGAGGATAACACTGATGTGAAATAATCTGTCCAGATTTTGTACCTACTTCTCCTTTAGATGTTAAACCTTTATAAACGACATTTCTTGCTAGGATGTATACAAGATAAGAAGTCATGAAGAATGACTTTGTTTCATCAAACCTCTCAAACTGCTCATCAAGGCAATGGCTTATAAGGCCAGCCTAGTCAACCATCTTATTCTTTGTAAACACATGATCAAAATAAGTATACATCCACCCTTCAAAAGTAGATGATTGAGGCCTACCTGTTACTCGATTCAGGAACATGATGAAGTAACTTATCTCTTGTTTGAAGTCTGCCTTGTGATACTTTGGATCTTCGGAGTTGTATATCTTGATTGATGGATCAATCATCCACTTCTTTCTCACTTCTTGCATATAGTGCTTAGGATCGCCTTCAAAAGTACATTGAGCAGTTGTAGGACAGATGAACACTCCCTTCCGGCTTGGGATGTTGAAGATCTCCTGGATGGCTTCTCTTTGCAGATAGGTGAGAACAGTCCCGTCTTTAGCTATGATCTGTCTCTTCTGTTTGTCATAACGCTGAACACATTCCAACACTAACTCAGCACTAGGTAAGGTAGGTGGGAAGCATGTTGCTTGTACAATCCCACTCTTCGCAATGGCCTTGATGTCTTCATTCCTTGTGATAACGAGCAAGAGGTCCTTCACCTCCTCCAAGTTGACGTGTCCCATGTTGGTGTCTCCCACGTTCTTCCACTGAGTTTCGATCTTGGAGTCAGGTATGTTAGACTTGGCATCCATCTTGATCATCACCTGCCTCTCCTTTGCCATCATGCCCATTTATCTACAAACAAGACTCGAATAAGTAACTTGAAATAATAAATTTTACCCTCATAATCCTAATTTTCAGATGATAAAATCATGAACTTCTGCAAAATTAAATACATTAGAAGGCAATTTTATGAAGAAAAAAAAAGTGATTTAGAACATACCTTGCATCAATTTTTGATCTAGAAAAAGGTAGATTTCTGGATTTAATGATGAAAATTAGTTAAAAATGGCAGAAATCAGAAGTAACATGTTAGAATCAGTCCTCTAAAATATAATTCTGCCCTCAAAATCTGCTTTCTCCTTGTAATTTCGCTGCCCTTATTAGAAATTCGCTCCACTTGCAATTGAATTATGACCAAATGAAGAGAGGGCGCTCATGTTATATAGTGGTCTTTCAAGCATTTAATGCTGGTCGACCAGCTAGAGGGTCGGCATTTGTTAGCATTTAATAAAATTTTCTACAATTTTCAAAATTCGAAGCCTACTTGGGCGCCAATATGGAGTTCTTTGAAGGGCGCCAAAACTACTTGAAACATTTACCTCCTAGGCGCCAACTCTTTAACCCTTCATATACCAAGGCACTCAAAGGTAGTGGTAGTGAGTAAAATTGGCGCCCTGGCTACTTTGGTCTTAAATCTTGCTATCTTGATGATCTCAAACAATCGAACATGCCTTATAAGGCTTCCATCATTCAAGCGCCCATTCGGAGATGTCTTGGAAATGAACTTTCAATCTAGGCGCTAAGATTGGATGAGAGGGATGAGGATATGCACCCACACCAACTTAACTTAGTATTTATAACTATGGTGATTCCAAACCGTTTGGGAGTTTTAATAATGTTCCTCTTCCTTCAAAATGCATACTTATTGACTTCAATCATGATTTCCTTCAAAGGCGCCACCTGGAGGTCTACTGAGAGGCAAAGTGCGCCTAAGGTTCAAGACAGGCTTTATGCACCTTGTAGTATGAATTTGCGCCTAAGTTCATACAAATATTTGCTTCACTTCTTATGGATTCAAGTTATCAAACAAGCTTAAGGAAGTGTTCAAAACACCTCAAGTTTCCCACAATGATAGATTAAACATGCTCTTTGTCTAGGCGCACTATATGGTGGTTTTGAGTTGAATTTGGCACCTAGATGAAGTGAAGACTCCTTTCACCCACCTTATCGTTCAAAAAGTCACTATCCAAAATGTACGTTAATTCCTCTCAAAAGCGCCAAAACTAGACAATCTTGAAGGCAAAAGGCGCCCTGAGTTCAATAAAGGCCCATTAAGACTAAAACTCCTTCGAATCGTTTGATGAATGTCTCTTTGAGTTTTAGGCGCTCCAACTCATATTTCATATGCCAAATTTCCTTGCTTCCTTCATGTGAGGCGCTGAAATGGATACTCTAAGTAAGAGATGGCGCCTAAATGAAGTTGAAATAATTTTTTGCTAAGTTTGAACCTCCAGAATGTTTCCAAGCACATACTATATGTCTCCAAACGTAATTTTATCAATAAAAATGATGATCTATAAGATTCTCACCATAGGCGCTTATGTAGAGTTGTCTAGGTGATAAGATGGATGAAGGCGCTAAAAGGAGGTAATTCAAACAAGGATTAGCGCCCAAGGTCTTAAGACTTACTTCCTTATTCCTCTATGCGCCATTTGATGATCCTTCCAACTTAGGGCGCCCTTTTGAGACTTTATGAGTTGCAAATTGCTTCCTAACTCACTTTGCTTGTTGCTGACCTTCTAGGCACATTTTTAAGGTTCCACAAGTTGATATTTATGACACTCAAGACCTTCTATGTAAGGTGCCAAAAATTGGTGATTGTATGCATGAGGAGCGCCTAAAACTCATATGGAGCTTAGATTGACATCTTTAAGGCTCTTCAACACTTGTTATACCCTTGTGAGATTACTTTACCCTTAGGCGCTATCATTTATTGATTTAAACCTTATCCCACATCAAGGCGCCTTAATATGGTGGTCATAGATGCAGAATGCGCCTAGACTTGAGTTGTTTTATTTCTATCAAATTTCCAATGTTTAAGGTCATTTGGCTACTTTTCAATCAAGGCGCCCATTGTTTGAAGTGTTTGAAACTTATTCTCCTCTAGGCGCTTGTTTGAGTTCTTACCTTAGGCGCTCATTTGGATTGGTAGAGGTAGGAAAACGCGCCCAAGATCCTAGAGCAAATTCGCGCCTAGACTTGGAAGTCCCAGTGAGTAAGGTATATTGAAAAATATTTAAAGTATAAGAAATTTTATAATCTCTAAGCTTATACTTTAAAGTAGAGATTATAGAATTTCTTATACTTTAAATATTTTTCAATATACCTTTCAAGATGTTTGAGATAGGTCTCAGATCCACCGGATTTAACATGCAGATTATAGAATTTGGAGGATCCACCAGATTTCAGACTTAGACAATTTTCAAGATTTTTAGGATCAGAATACCAGCCTTAGTCATTTTCAGGATCTCAAACATCAGGATCAGGTCATCAGAATGAAAGCACATGCCACTTGGATTAGAACTAGACAGAGAACTCCAAACAAACCACTGATTCTATCACTCAGTCAACCTAAGGCATCATACAAGACTCGGGAAAGCACTGGAATAAAAAAGAACAGGACCTATTCCTTCAAACACACTCAATACATATTTTCAATAGGTCCTATCTAAGAAATAGATTTAGAGAAAATGTAATTAAAGATTTCATTTTCCCTTTTACAATTTGGCCTTAGAAAATACTTATTAATTTGGCCCCTCAATTATAGGTCCTACCCCCTTGGATATGAGAAATTACAATAGGAATTGTAATTCCACATGATGAAGCCCTTATGATTTTGGCTTACATGAAATATACAATGAAGATTATTGAACCAAAATCACTTCCATTCCCTTACCATGCGTTTTAGCCTACGGGAATGATGAATAGGCTAAACACTTATAACATTTAGTGATCACTCTGGAAATGAGGACATGACAGTGTGTGCCAACAGTTTCAGAGTTATGTCTTGTGGATCTTCTCTAGCTTGTAGTTGTTATTATATGATGCAACACAAGGTTTTAACTATAAGCAGTTTAAAGTTTTAAACCAAGAGGCATATTCCACTAGTAAAGGATTTCATTCTATGACAATTAAATTTGTTAGGGGTGTGTTAGTAATCACACATGTATAACAATTGTGCGAAAGAGAGAGTTTAAAAAGCATTACCAGTACCAAGACCATTGCCAATTGGGAAAGAGGCTAGAGAGTGAAAAACCCAAGGTAGTTTAGGTGACCTCTTCCCTCCCCACTTTGCCTCCCAACACTGGCATTTCCTATGGTTTCACAGTCATGGTTTGTGGGACTTCTTTAGCTTGTAGTTGTTATCATGAGATGTAATCCAAGTTTCTAATTACAAGCAGTTTAAGCAAGTGGAATATTCCAGTAGTTGAGGATTTTGTTTCACTATAGTACTATACTAACTGTATTCCTTCAATATTTGATGTTTTTTAATTGTGTTTTGGATATTTAATTTAAATTAAAAGTTTGATCGGGTTCTATCCACTTTAAAAGTTTGAGGTTCAGCATACCTGTGCTTGGTTTGGCCAATCCTGATAATTTGGCAACTATGCCTTCCACAATGCCCTTAACTACCATCCTAAAAGGAAAAATCATCTGTGGCTAAATGACTACGCCTAAAGTAAACAATCCATAATCATTATAAATAAGGAAATTGATTAATAACTAGAAATATGCTTATGTATATAAATTCCAACATAGGAATTATTCCTAGTTCAACCAGTTGTCATGCATAGGAGCAGTTTGTAATGTATAGGGCCGTTATATTTAAACTGAACAAGAGTTCAGTATTAATAGAGGCTTTATGTAAATTCAATGGCTAGGATGTAAACAGAGGCAAGGAATGTACCTTCGTAATCTAATAACAAATTTAGCCATGAGTTAGATATTTAAGATGAGGCAACATGTTTTCTGATCATGGAATATCATAGGCTCGTAGAAGGAGTTTGTGAGCCTCCTTCAATAAATGATAAAGATAGAACTGACGTAGCAGACTGATTTACACAATTAGAATGTACGTAGCAGAGATTAATGGGAAATAGATTGAGATTACTACAGGAGGCCTTTAAAATCAATTACAATACAATATGCAAATCACTCAAACATGTCCCAAATGCTGGGAAAACACTCTCAAGTTAAGAGGGTGAGAATCCCAAAATAGTATAGCCTATTCCTTTCCTACCAACATTGCCACCAGTTTCAGGGACATGCCTTTCAGAACTTCTCTAGATTGTAGTTGTTATCAAGTGTTGTAATACAAGTTTCTAATTACAAGCATTTTAAGCCAAATGGCATATCCCCTTATTTAAGGATCTTGTTCCACTATAATACTCTAATCATACTAACAGTATTCTTACAACATTTGATGTTTTTTATTGTGTTTTCAAGTTGTTCTTTTAGATTAACAATTTGATTGGGTTCTATCCATTTGAAAGTTTGCGATTCAGCATACTGTGCTTGGATTGCCAAACCTGGTAAGTTGGTAACTATGCCTTCCACAATGCTCCTAGTTACCAACTTACCACCCAAAATGCAAAACCATCTATTGCTCAATGACTATGCCTCAAGTAAACAATGATTTTGTAATAACTCTATAGTTTTGAGTTGACCACATTCTGCATTGTGTTGGAGCTCAACATGTTCTTCATTAGGGTGTCTCAAGGACAAGACAATGTTTTCAAGTTTGGGACAATGTTGGTAGGTTTGTCATCTCAATGTTTTGGACCTTATAGGTACTGCTGAGCCAAACAGGTATGGGCATGACAAATAGTCATGCCTTATTGTACAGTAATGTAACTTGCCTGCATATATGCCATGAAATTGAAATACAAGAGAAGGAAGCTGTAGATGAGATGTGACAGAAAGGAGTATGGAGTGTAGAGCAGAGATAGATAAGACCTTGGGCTGTGTATATGTGTATATATGATATGGATAAAGAGAGTTAGTCAGGGAAATCTATGTGTTCATATGCATGAATGTATATGAGTGTTCTATGATATCCCCTTCATAAAAGTTTAAATAATCTAAATAATATGGTAGGCATACTTCTTTCTGAGTAGTGTTAGCTGTAATCAGGGTCAAAGGTCCTGTAAGTTGGTATAAAAGATACCTGACTTATGCCAACATCGTATTTGAGAGGTTTGAGTTTTCTGTTCAGTCCTTTTAGTCTCTCTTTCAGCAAATACAGCTATACGTTGTCACCAACTTGACAATGATGCAGTACCCTATGTTTGTCATGATGCTGCTTGTACTTGGTACTGGTCCTTTGCAAAATGTCATGTACCTATTGCTGAATATGCTGAATCTATTAAACAAACTTTATTGCTATGATTTTTCTATTGAGGCCAAAGGGAGAGCTAAATTAATTGTGGCCACTGGTTGGAACACAAGACACACTTGAAAAGATGATGTATCCAATCAAGTTGTGGAGGGCTCAGTTGTAGCTATGCTGAACATATGGCAAGCTATCATCCCATGTGTGTGGATGTTTGTCATGTCCCCATAATAATTTATAATTATATATGTATTAATATTTAATAAATATAATAATATAAATATAAATATTATTATTTTTTAATATATATATATATTAAATATTAATAATATAAATATTATTATCAATACAAATATTATATTATTACTATATAATAATATAATGGTCAATATAAAATAAATGATATTCAATATAAAATAAATGTTAATATCATTATTGTTATATAATAGTATCATTAATAAATGCTAAGATCAGTTATTATCATATGGCAGCACTTATATTAAGAAGAATAGTGATTATCTAAAATAGCGGCGATTCCTATAAAGGATGCAAGTGAATACATAATGGTTAGACCATTGAATAGAATAAGAGGATGGATATCTTATGATGGGTTCCCTCCTTAAATACGCCGATATTAAAGATTATAGCTATTATAAATTATATCATAAACAGATCGATGACAATGAAAGTGAATGAAGGGAATCGCCGGTTGGTCAAAGGTAGATTAGTGTTTGTGAAAAGACATCCGGGAGGGTGGCGACCAATGGCCACAACACCCCGCTCAGCATATAAGTAGTACCTCATCAGCGAATGATGGAGGCATGAAGAAATCGAATGGGAAAAATACCAAGTATATATTGCTGTTACAAATAGATGTGAACATACCAGTTTATGATAATACAATAATGAGAATGTCAGTTGGACTCAACTAATTACAAAGTCCTCAAGTGGCTGTTCCCTTTGCAAATTGCTGCCACCCAAGCAAGTTCGCTATCACAAGGTGCTGTTCGCTGGAATGATGGAAGGCAGATCGCTGTATTAATGATTCAATGATGTGACCAATGATGAATGCTGCCCACAGTTGTATCAGTTGGCTCCCAATATCAGATCACTGTATGCAATTGATGATTCGCTGCCCTTGATGATGGTTCGCTGAACCTTGATGATGAAATATGATCCAAGGAATTAATTCTGAGTATAGAGAGGAGGGAAATCAGCAACATCAGATCAGCAGAACAAAAACATATAAAAATACAAAGGAATAGATCAGTGGAATTAAAGAAGAATAAAAAGACAGATTTAGGGAATAAGAAGAAAGCAAGGGAAAGGGATCATTTCAGGCAGCAGCGATGAAGAAAAGAGTCTTAAGAGATGATTGATTCAATAAAAGACAATGTTAATCATTTCATCAACTCAGAAATCCTCATCGGATCTCTCGTCAACCAATAATAATCCTCAAGGAATCTTATCAAGCAACGAATGTATCATCTCTCATCAATCATTGAACGTTCAATGGCACCATCAATCTTAAACACATCTGAACAACATTAACCATTCCAAAGCAATCTGCATTGAATATCCTCCATTGCATTATCAAAACAAGAATTGAATAGCAATCAGCATTGGCGATCTCAGCAAGGTAATAATACAAATCTATATCAAGGAATTCATCATTCATTCTCAGCAATCAAATAAACAATGAACTCAACGATCTCATCATCAACCATCCCAATCATCATACTAATATCATCTATATCATGGAATCAATCTACTCTTCAATATAGTGACCAGTCATTGAATAATCTCATAAGAATACCTCATTATTCAGAAATAATCTTATCTCATTTGATTATCTCACCCTCATCAAATCTCATCTCACATATGCAACCATCAAATAAAAATCAACTCAACAAGAACATTGATACTCATTCAAGTCATCATTCAAGTAAAACTCACAAACATCTTTTATTCATGCATTATGATGATAAACGGTATAATAGAATTCCATCTATAGTACAAGGGAATATTAAAATAAAGATCATATTTCCATAGCCCCTATTACTTCATCCAATGAGGAATCATGGGTATTGTAGGGAAAGGCGGAGTAATTCCATCCTCTGTATAGACCCCAATGGCTGGGATATAGTTCCCAAAGCCGGGTCAAGAGATCTTGTATCGATCCCAATGGCTGGGACATAGTTTCCCGAAGCCGGATCGGAGATTCCGTATAGGCCCCAATGGCTGGGACTAGTTTTCCGAAGCCAGGTCGGAGGTGGTTTCAGTGCGCCCTAGTCATGTAAAGCCTAATTCCTTGATGAAGAATAGGAGGGGAAGATAGGGATCTTGAAATATGTTTAATATTCACCTTAATGTACCTATGGAATATGTTATAAAATAATCATCATTAGTGAATGACAAGAAAGAAATGAATAATCCTTTGTCAAGAATGAAATATTTATATTATCTTTGATTTCATTAGATATTATCACTGAAATTTCTTGATCTTTAATGTTTTTAATGTCTCCTTGAGAATCACTTTGAATGCAAATTTAGGTTTTAGTGTTTCTTCTAGGAAGGGGACATTACAATGGTTGTCAATGGTACATCCTAAGGAGGTAGATGACCATGCAGTTAACTACCTTTGTCTATGCATCTATTTGCAGATGGAAAGTTGTTGACTTCGTGATGTTGGTACCCATCATGGACCAAAAGATGCTAAAAAATGTGGTGTCCATGTCTAACTGTAATATCCCCAACTAATTTTTTTGAAATTTTACAACATTTGAATGATACAAATGCAAACCCTCGCACTTTTTGATCACCTAGATCCCGATGTGGGCAAGGTGAGAGCATACGGTGTTTGGAAACACTATCTAGATGAATGCAATGTTGGAAAGTAAATAGGCAGCATAGCCGATCAGATCAACACCTCTTCGGAGAACAAGTATGCTTGAACGCACAAAGCCACTGGCAGATTACAAGAAGGTCCGATCAAGCCAAATTGGCCGATAACAAGAGGACATGATCAAACGGATGGAAATGAAATGTAGATGCAAAGGGGATCTTGAGGTAAACCTTGTAGGATCCTTACAATTATGAAATGCAATGCTATTTGGCGGTACTGCCATCTAGATTTACAATAAACATGAAATATAAAACTACTAATGAATTATCTTTGGAAACACTAACAACACACTAAAAAATTATTCTAATAAGCAAATTATCATTGCTGCAACAAAGATTAGTCCAAAAATGAACAACAATATAAAATATTGTCAAGCCAATGGTGCGGCCTAACTAGAAATTTGGTAAGATGCAAACAATTGTTTTTTTGAAGGTTGCAGTTTGACACAGGAAGCTGATGTAGACTGAACTGACTCCCAAATTGTTGAATATCACTGAAAACTGAACTGAACAGCCCAAAAATGCAACTGTATGGCCCCCATAAATCATTACTCACTACTGTAATACAAATCAGAACTTATGGCAGCTTGGTATAGTGGTACGGTAAAATTTTGTCCCAAATAGTAACGATTCATTCCACACATTCAGATGCCTCTTCTTGACATTGTACGGCCTGAACAAAGGATTAGGACAACCAACAAACTTGAAAAAAAATAGCAATCAGTTTTGCATAAGAGAATAAATTCATGAAATCTCAACAACCCAATTGAAACACACCAAATATCCACACAAACACATTGAAATATAACTTCACAATAATTTGAAACTAGAAACTACAAATATTCAGCTCACTAGGGATTCTTGAATGAAACCACTCAATTGGCTAGGAGGGTTTTCGTCCTCGAAACCAAATCATGAAGCACACAGGTAATCCCTGGATGGAATTACTCAATCAACTAGGAGGGTTTTTGTCCTCGAAACTGATCTTGCCAAAAGAATTTTCGTCCTTAGGCAAAAGAAGATGAACATAGTTCAATCTTTGAAACAAGGGTTTTCACAAATTCAACAATAGCCTCTTTCTGTTCTAATTTCCTTCTTTTATAAGCATTTTTAGGGCAACCAAATATTATCTCATTTATTTTCATCTTTCCCTTCAATAATAAAAATACAGTGACTTTCGAATCTTTTAATTTGATGATACTTTTAATTCCCATTTTCAATGTCACTTTTATGAGCCACTTTTAAAACAACTTTTTAATTCATCACTTTGTACCCCATGCCTAGTGTTATCACTTTTGGCCCTTTTTTAAAAATACTTTATGACGTTGGCCACCCTTGTTTTAACTAAATAACTAAACATAAGTTGCCTCTAAGAAAATAATAAAGTTACCTTAAGACAACTTAAGTTAATTATTTAATTATTTTCCACACATTCCCAAAGTCTACAGAAAATATTAAAATGGGCCAATTATACTTTCCTGATAACTCCACCAACACCTTAAGTGCATAGGTCTTCCGTCCACAGAAAGTTGGTGCTCTCCAAGGGTGATGAAATTCTCCAAGAATGTTGAAATGGACCAGAAAAGGGACATTCCAAGTCCTCCCTCCCCAAAATTGGCTGACAACAAATAACGAATTCGCTCATCAACTTCATCTGACTGAATTATTATTTAAATTCCAGGGTCCCAAACAACTCTCAAAAATTCCTCTTCAGACTTCCACTGCACCACTCTGTTAGGATTGATTCTTGAAAAATTGGTGCTTGAAGATGCTCTTACAACTAAGAAGTTCTTTGCCAAACACTTTGTTTTCAATATCTTAGTTTCTATTGTACTTGTGTTTGCACCTTTTTGAATCCTCAAGCAATTGCAAGCCCAAAGGCTCAAGTATCACTGTGCCAATGTGACAAGTCATGCTGTAATGCCCAAAAATCATGGATTCTACACCTATTAAATGAAGCATTTCCTGCCAAAGAACTCTACGGAAACCATTATCCCAATCATCCTTATACAACTCTTGTAATTTAATCACCTCTTTGAAATACAGTTGGACCTCGTGAGGATAAACAAGGAATTGTGCATGACTCCATACTACAAATGCAAATCTTTTGTCTTTGACTTGAAGATAAATGATGTTTTCTTCCCAAAGTTTGAAAACATCCATGCACTTGTAGAGTTTGGTTCCCATGCTTGATAAGTGAAACAACTTGGGCCAACAAGTACATCTTCCAACTCCATTGCCCCCACTGATTGTATGCAACTTCTGCAGCTTAAGAAACCATTTGGCCAACAAGTGTGCATGATCCACAACACAACCCTCTGAAAATTTCACCTATGTGGTTGTAGATGATGTTGTGTGATAGCTAGGATTGATGAGGATAGCAAATCCAAAGCTGGAAATTAGGTGGACAGTAGTCTTTGCCCTATTCTTTGTGCAACATAATTGCAAAATGTGAACAACACTTCCTCCTCTTCTACCTGATTTGTATTCTTGAGAAAATGGATCTGAATTTGAGCTTCTTTCATCAAACTCATTGGCATCCTTAAGGTGCCTCTGTATTGTGTCAACAACCTCCTTTATATGAAAGATGCTGGAAATGTTGAGAGTAGCAGATGTAAGATTGGGAACCATATTCATAGTGGCCCTTGGTTCATGTTTCTTGCAGCCAACACTTATTCCTACCATGGATAGTTGGTGACTTCTAACAACAAAACCCCATTTTGCAGATATCTCATTTGATGACCACCTTAGGAGTGTAATATTGAGTATGCCCAAAACAAACCAAACATGATCATAATGAAGTATCTTACCAAAAGGTAGATCCTTGGTTGTCTCTATGCCTTGAGTGGCATGAGTTACTTGGTTTCTCTGAAAATATACCTCCCTTCTTTTTGCTGTAGCCATGCTTGATACTTCATTTGTTGTACCTTGGTTAGTCATAAAATCATGACTATCAAAATAAGAACTCTTTTGCTTACCAACTTTCCACAACGAGCATCTTGTTGTGACTATGTCCATTTGGCTATCATCTATGATCTTGTCTTTGAGTGTGGTGCTAGGTTCCAAGGAATTCCCCATGAAACGTGAGCATTGTGTAATGTCCCTTTTTTCGGAGTGATCACCTAATAAGGAGATTTGGAGCCAATTTTCACACTTGGCTAATTTTGTGAGAGATTTTGAGTGTGGGAGTTGGTTTATCATATTTTTGTGGCCATTTTGGTGTATTCCATGCTAGTAAAATAAATGGCCTTGAGGAGAAGCGACCTATTGGAGGAGGTAAGGAGATTTGGGAATACATATTTTGTGATTGCTCTCTTTGAGGGACGACATGGTTTGAGTTTGTTTCATGACACATCTTGTGATAGGGTTCGCTCCCTTTTTGTGAAGGAGAAATAAGGCTAAAACATAAATGAAAACATCTTTTAAGGAGCACCTCACTTAGCCTAAGGTCGGCCTAAGTGAAGACAAGAGTTGGGTCGGTCCTCTTTATGGGAAAACTAATAAAATAAAGAAAATTAAGGCAGGTCGGTCTCTTTGAGAGGGAAAAACAATAAATTTTTTTTATAAAAGATTGCCTAGGTCGGCCAGATTGAAAAAGGCAAAGAAAACATGTATAAAAGCAAGTTATTTTGGATCATTTCAATCATCATTCAACTATCATTTTATTCCTTTTGGGTCTGCAATTTAGAGCAGCATATTCCAAGGACGAAAACCCTTGAATATGAGGTGAATTGGACGAAACCCTAGTTCATCTTGGGAAGACTTCATAACGGGGGTCTACTTGCACTTCATTGGAGGATTACGAAGTTTGGAGCAGAATTCTAATCAGCTTTTGGAGCAGCATTTCATCACCTTTTGGAAAAGAATTCTAGTCAGCTTTTGGAGCAGCATCTCATCACCTTTTTGAGCAGAAAACTAATCATTTTCAGAGCAGAAAATTATCATCTTTGGAGCAGCATTTGGAGTAGACTTGTGCATCATCATTTGGAGGAGATTGCTAGGTTATTGTGAAGACATTTTGATCATTTGGAGCAGCAAAATCCTAGCCGATTTGTAGTAGACCTGAGTGCACCTTTTGGGATTGCATTCTATTGTGTTTTGGTGATTGAAGACCTAGGGTTTCAAGCCCTAGTTGGAGTGCAGCCTTTTGGAGATCTTTCCCATCATTTTTCTAAGGTCTATTTGCTATTGTTTTGATTTGTATCAGCTTATTTCAAGGTCTGATTTGTAACAGCAGAGATCTGATTGGAGTTTGGTATGATTGTGTCTATGCTTTGGATGTAATTTCATTCAGTTGTAACAGCAGAGTTACATCAGACTTGGACATTGATTTTGATTGCCCTAAAATGTGTATTTCATGGTGTAATTCATGGGAGTTGTGAGTTGTAATGTTTAGTTTCATTTGCCATCATGTTATGCCATGTTTGGATGCATTTTTGTGTGTTATAATTGCAAGCTTAAGTGCAGAAAACGAAATAAGAGATTAGAGTTTTGGGCAGAAATCTGAAGTACAAAAACTAGGGCAGAACTCCAAGTAAGAAAAATCAGGTATTCCAAAGTTTAAAAGGTTGGAAAGCCCGGAAATCCAAAATTGTCCAAAATATCGCATTTTGGGATATTACAGTGGTATTAGAGCTATGATCTTGCCAGCTTGGAGAGTTTGATCATACATGGAAGACAAAGAGATGGAATCATTTAGACAAAGCCAATATAAATCAAAGAAGGAGATTGATAGATGGTTGTATGAACAAAAGGCCACTCAAATCCTTGAAGAGAACAACGCTTCATCACTTGATTTCAGGTTAGCAACTCCTTTTGGATTTTTCTTGAAGGTTCGTGAAGATGGAAATTCAAGGAAGGAAGATCTATATGCCTACATCCAATCGGTAGTCATATGTGGAGAAACGTTAGAGAAGAAAGAAGAATCACTTGTTTGTGACTTGCAGCCTACAAGTGACCATGAGGAAGGCAAAAATCAGTCAACATGCATTGAAGAATGGACTCCAAGCTATAGAGAAGATGAAGACAAGAGTTCACTTCAGCCCTATGAGGATAAAGACGAAGGAGAGTCACCTTTTGAGGTTACAAGTGAAGAGTACATGGGACTTCATGATAGCTACATGTGTGAAGAAGGCACCGCCATGAAGATTGCTAAGATGGATCAGCTACATGAAGGTATGAGTTTTGATGATGTCCCATTACTTGACCATGGCATTGTTTCACTTTCTTTACATCATAATGGCAAGGATTCAAATTGCACTTTGGGAAATCTTGAAGAAGATATTGTTCATGCATATGAGGGCAATTCAGAAATATTGTTATGTAGTGGACAAAGAGATGTTGCTAAGGTTGAAATGACATGTCAAGAGTTGAAGGATCCCTTGGTGGATAAGGAGGTCATAGTTGTTTTAGCTATTGTGGAAGATCATGAGGTAGAAGATTCTACCCACTGCTTTGATGGAAATCCTTGGATTGAGCATGATGATGACTTAGCACATGGGCGCAATGGAGAAGATGTCAAGAGGCATGATCGTGATATGTTGCATGAAGACCTTGGGTCTCATTAGTCACATCACTTGGAAGGACAATTGAAGACAAATGGAGGTAAACTTGTGGTTGCCCTAACTCATTTTGACCACGTTCATAAAGTGATGGCAGGTTTGTGTTGGAAAGCTCTAGAGAGGCATGAATACTTTGAAGAAGATCTATATCTTGCTAGTTTTCAAGAGCTCCAAGAGGCCTTGGTTATGGTGAAGTCAAACTACTTGCATCTACTTGCAGATAGAGATCATCTCTTCAAAATTGGCGAGATATATGCTAATGCTTTGAGAAGGGAGGAAGATGAAGTGGATAAGCTCACCTTTGAGCTTAATGACACTATGGATTCCTTGAAGAGCACTCAAGAGACCCTTCAAGAATCGGAAGATCATGTGAAGAAGCTTTGTTGGGAGTGGAGCATGACACATTCCTCATCATACCCAACAGAATTTTTGACTTCTATGGCAGCCACATCCGATGGAGAACAATGCAACATGAAGGTGGCAAAGAGTAGAGGCATGAAGGATGGACTTGAAGGATCCTATGATGAAGTCATGAAGATAGAAGAGACTTATGCGCATGAGGATTCAGCTTGCAGCCATGGGACAGAAGTTATGGCACATGACACACTTGATTTTCCATTGGAGACTTCCCTTGAACCTGCAGTAATTGATGAGCACTCACTCATGGAGGAAGAGGAGATTAGGGTCTATGAAGACATCACTAAAAGGCATGAGGTAAGGTCCGATTTTCTGGTTTGCAGCAACAGTCCTTTGTCTTCACCTCATCATGACATGACAGCTAAGAGGATCAACCTTGTGGCATGTGTTTTCCATGGAGAGACTCATGTTGGATCAGCCTTGGATAGAGAGCATGCAACAACGATGAAGGGGATGTTTGAGATGGTTGAAGGCACTATAAAAAGGTATGACAACAGTTCTGATTTTATTTGGGATAGCAGTCTTTCACTCTTGCATAATCATATGTTGGCAGCCCTTACACATGAGAATGAGATTGGGAAGACCTCTTCTATCATTGGCTCTCATTTTGGAGACAAACATGAGGTCTTATTTGGGTGTCCAAGACCCAAGAGGATCAAGTTAGTACAGCATGACATGGCGGAGGCAAAGAAGATTCAAAACATGTGGCATATGAAGCATAAGCATTGTATAGTGGCCAAGCAAGTGGAGCAATCAGTTTTGTATGGTGAGAGGTATGATTTAGAATTCTTTGTTTATTCACATAGCTTGCTTCATGAGGATATGGTGTCACCTCTTTTGAAGAGCCATTTGAAGGCTCACATCATAGACTTGGATGGCATTATGGAGCATACACTTTATGGATCAGCCACTAATGTTATGACTACATATGTAGAGGGAGGTATGAGTAATACGGATTTGGTTGGGCCTTTGATTATTCATGGAGTACTTGAGGAGTTTGCTTGTGATGAGTCCCATCATGTTGATGATTCTTTGGTGGAGTATGAGGCTGTCCTACTTAAGGGATTTGAGACTCATGTCATGGAGACACTTGTTTTTGATTGGCATCCACTTGAAGGAATGGAGTTTCAGCTGAGCTATGACACAAGGTATGGAGGTATTGTTATAAGGATGCTTGATTTTGAGTTACTAATGTTTATGTTTCAGTTGGGCTATGGCCTAAGATTTGGAGATGAGCATGAAGACATTGGTGTTCCAGCCCTAATTCATGGGATTCTACTTCAAGCATTGATTAGAGATGGTTGTTCTACTTTATTATTCGGGGGATTATTACAGAGAACTTGGAGGACAGAGGCTGTTTGGGTGATTTGGAGAGGCTTGGATCATCTCTTCATCATTAGAGGATGGCATATGGATGATACTCTATCATCATATGTCATTAGAGGCATTTTGAGCATCCACATAGGTCTGATTTTCAGATTTACAGGTGCTGTTCTGATCTACATCAGCAGTCTAGGAGGAGTTGATATGATTTTTCTTACACCTATGATGGGTGTTTTACACATCCATGGGCGATCTATAGGAGTTGGAGAGTTGTTTGGCATTGATAGCTCTTTGAGATACTTCTATCTCCTCATGTTTGGCGGATGTGATGATGTGATAGTTTGGGATCCGGGTGGTGGCATGCTTGACACATCACTTTATTGGGATATTGATGAGTTGCTTCACAACTCATGGGACATTGATGATGACTGTGATAGAGTGGAGCAGCAGAAGCTTGGAGACTTGTGTTTGTATTTCAGAGTTCATATTCTTCATCATTTGTTGACAGGCATGGTTTCCTTCAGGGCTTTGGGTTGGCATGGTGTTTGGTCTTTGTTGGACTTAGCACTCATAGATGGTGGGGCCTTTGGAGGCTTGGAGGCATTGGTGCTTGTGGTTGTGAGCATATTTTCAGAGTTTGGAGAATGGGGCCAGGTTGAGTTCGAATGTGTATGGATTTTGCCACCGGAGCTCACTTCGCATAGCATTCTTCATATTCTTCTTGGGAGATTCAGCCACAGGTCGAGGTTTTACGTGATCATAGGGCAGTTGGACAGATGGAAATACATGTCATTTGACACTATCTCATAGGATGCATGCTTGCTATTGCTTGAGGACAAGCAATCTCAGGAAGGGAGGACAGTAATGTCCCTTTTTTCGGAGTGATCACCTAATAAGGAGACTTGGAGCCAATTTTCACACTTGGCTAATTTTGTGAGACATTTTGAGTGTGGGAGTTGGTTTATCATATTTTTGTGGCCATTTTGGTGTATTCCATGCTAGTAAAATAAATGGCCTTGAGGAGAAGCGACCTATTGGAGGAGGTAAGGAGATTTGGGAATACATATTTTGTGATTGCTCTCTTTGAGAGACGACATGGTTTGAGTTTGTTTCATGACACATCTTGTGATAGGGTTCGCTCCCTTCTTGTGAAGGAGAAATAAGGCTAAAACATAAATGAAAACATCTTTTAAGGAGCACCTCACTTAGCCTAAGGTCGGCCTAAGTGAAGACAAGAGTTGGGTCGGCCCTCTTTATGGGAAAACTAATAAAATAAAGAAAATTAAGGCAGGTCAGCCTCTTTGAGAGGGAAAAACAATAAATTTTTTTTATAAAAGATTGCCTAGGTCGGCCAGATTGAAAAAGGCAAAGAAAACATGTATAAAAGCAAGCTATTTTGGATCATTTCAATCACCATTCAACTATCATTTTATTCCTTTTGGGTCTGCAATTTAGAGCAGCATATTCCAAGGACGAAAACCCTTCAATATGAGGTGAATTAGACGAAACCGTAGTTCATCTTGGCAAGACTTCATAACGGAGGTCTACTTGCACTTCATTGGAGGATTATGAAGTTTGGAGCAGAATTCTAAGCAGCTTTTGGAGCAGCATTTCATCACCTTTTGGACCAGAATTCTAATCAGCTTTTGGAGCATCTCATCACCTTTTTGAGCAGAAAACTAATCATTTTCAAAGCAGAAAATTATCATCTTTGGAGCAGCATTTGGAGTAGACTTGTGCGCCATCATTTGGAGGAGATTGCTAGGTTATTATGAAGACATTTTCATCATTTGGAGCAGCAAAACCCTAACTGATTTGTAGCAGACCTGAGCACACCTTTTGGGATTGCATTCTATTGTGTTTTGATGATTGAAGACCTAGGGTTTCAAGCCCTAGTTAGAGCGCAGCCTTTTGGAGATCTTTGCCATCATTTTTCTAAGGTCTATTTGCTTTTGTTTTGATTTGTATCAGCTTATTTCAAGGTCTGATTTGTAACAGCAGAGATCTGATTGGAGTTTGGTATGATTGGTCTATGCTTTGGATGTAATTTCATTTTCAGTTATAACAGCTGAGTTACACCAGACTTGGACATTGATTTTGATTGCCCTAAAATGTGTATTTCATGGTGTAATTCATTGGAGTTGTGAGTTGTAATGTTTAGTTTCATTTGCCATCATGTTATGCCATGTTTGGATGCATTTTTGTGTGTTATAATTGCAAGCTTAAGTGCAGAAAATGAAATCAGAGATTAGGGTTTTGGGCAGAAATCTAATGTACAGAAACTAGAACAGAATTCCAAGTAAGAAAAATCAGGTATTCCAAAGTTTGAAAGTTTGGAAAGCCCAGAAATCTAAAATTGTCCAAAATATCCCATTTTGGGATATTACACATTGATCCTTCACAACTTTGCTAGATTGTGCTACATACTCAGTACGATCTCTCATGAACTTCCTTACTGTCCAAATGTAAGGGATGAAAAATTCCTTAGCGGTGACAAACCCTCGATTCTCTTTATCCTTCAAAAGATCAGCTAGACGATTGATGCAAATCCTTGGATGCAAAATGTACTCAAAAAGAATTTCATACAAACTTACCAAGGCTGAACCTTTATCTTTAGTTAAGTGTATGACATCAGAAGGAATCTTATGTTCGGTGCACAAACTAAACTAACGAAGTATAGAAATCTTGTTTCTTCCATCATCAGTTTCATCCAAGTTGTTCTTGAGTGTATCAATGGAGTCAAATACATTACGAAATCCATAATCATTTGAAATGATGACATGGTGGACAAGCAATGAACCTTTGAGCTGCTGCATTTTGTGAAAAATCATTGCTTGCTCCACTTCAAAATTCAGAACCAGTTGTCTCATACAATCACCTAGATCCCGTATTCTTATGCATAGACAACTTTGAGCGAAAGGACTAGTGTTCCCTTTGCGACAAGTTGTGTACTTTGCTTTCTTTCTATTCTTATGGTGCCTTCCATGATGATGAGAGTTTTGCCAAACTAGCAAACCTCTACAAAAATCAAAACTAAAATCAACATTGTCTTCAACATACCTTTCCATAGAATCTGTCTGTGAGTCAACCTGAAAGGTTTCTTGCATAGGAATGTCTGTCTCTTAATCTGAACTATCATCTTTGGAAAGACCCAAGTTCTTATCTTCTTTTGTTGATGCTTCTGATGAATCCATTACCTTTTCTAACTTCATAATCTGCTCTTTTGACTCTTCTTCCTTCAAGAGTACTTTCTTGGACCTGGCAGCTTCTTGTAACTTTTCTTCCTTGAGGAATGTCTCTTTAGGCTCTTGCCCTTTGGTCTCCTTCCTAGCAATCTTTTCCTTAATTTTTGACTCCGAAACAAGGTAGATCCTAACTTTATAAAAAATAACATCATTGACCACCTTGTACCTTTCATGTTGAACCTTTCCCTCCATGATTTCACAAGAAAATGTATTTTTAGAATATTCTACCAAAAGACGAGCCTTCCAATCAGCTAAAATCTCAGTTTCATTTTTGCAACTATCCTTCGAATCACTCATGTTTGAATCAGACTCAATCTTTGGAGGATTGATGGTTGCTTCTTGAATAGGAATCTCTTTTTCTTTTTTTATTCAGTATGGTATATTTTCTTTGCTCTTTCTCCATAATCTACTCTAATCTTTCTTCTTTTTCAGATTTTGACTCCTTAGCAACTTTTGACTTCTTTTTGGTTCGAAAACCATTTTTGAGTTTGATTTTATAGAAGACAACAAAGGTTAATTCAGCCCAATATTTTCGATCCAAAGCTCTGTATTCAGATTGAAGGGCTGAAAAAGCTTTTTTTAGAGCAATTACTTCTTTGTCTGATGGTTCTGCTTCCTTAGGTTGAAAGGGATTGGGTGATAGTCCAACCATAGATTGGTTAACCACTATTGTACTATGCAACCGATCTAGCATTTTACTTTGATCTTCTTGTTGCTTGTTCAATTTCTTCCTCAAATTCTGCAAAGATTCTTGTAAGTCTTCCATTTTTCTGTCTTTCCATTTATTGTTACAACTCTATACATCGATATGCAATACGGGAATTGACTTGCAACTATTATAACTCATGCAAATACTGAATACTCACATGCAAGTGCTGATTGCTGATCACTAACATGCAACTCCTGAAATTGAGATGCAAACACTGAATACTGACATTCAAGTGCTGATCACTAACATGCAACTCTTGAAATTGACATGCAATTACTAAATACTGACATGCAAGTACTGATCACTAACATGCAACTTCCGAAACTGACATGCAAGTGATATAAGTTGCAACAAATTGCTAGCTTCTGAAATAGGCTGGCAAGACCACCAGCTCTAATACCATTGTAATATCCCCAACTATTTTTTTTTTGAAATTTTACAACATTTGAATGATGAAAATGCAAACCCTCACACTTTTTGATCACCCAAATCCGATGTGGGCAAGGTGAGATCATATGGTGTTTGGAAACACTATCTAGATGTATGCAATGTTGGAAAGTAAATAGGCTGCATAGTTGATCATAGCATACAAACGGCATAGCCGACCAGATCAACACCTCTTTGGTGGACAAGTATGCTTGAATGCACAAAGTTACTAGTTGATTACAAGCAGGTCTGATCAAACCAAATTGGCTGATAACAAGCAAACCTGATCAATTGCAAAACGATTGGAAATGAAATGCAGATGTAAAGGGGATCTAGCAGTAAACCTTCCAGGATCTTTACAGTTATGAAATGCAATGCTATCTGGCGTAACTTCCATCTAGATTTATAATAAGCATGATATATGAAACTACTGATGAATTGTCTTTGAAAACACTAACAACACACTAAAAAATTATTCTAATTAGCAAATTATCATTGTTACAGCAAAGATGAGTCCATAAATGAATAACATTATAAAATATTGTCAAGCCAATGGTATGGTCTGATTAGAAATCTGGTAAGATGCAAACAATTGCTGTTTTGAAGGCTGCAATTTGACATAGGAAGCTGATGTAGATTGAACTGACTCCCAAACTGCTAAATATCGTTGAATACCGAACTGAACTGCCCAAAAATGCAATTGTAGGCCCTCATAAATTTCATTACTTGTTGTTGTAATACAAATTAGAATTGTACGACAGCCTGGTACAGTAGTACGACTAGGCCAAAGATTATAAAATGCTGTCCCAAATAGCAATGATTCATTCCACACATTCAGACGCCTTTTCATGACATTATGTGTCCTGAACAAAGGATTGGTACAACCAACAAACTCGAAAAGAAATAGTGATCAGATTTGCATAAGAAAATAACTTCATGACATCTCAACAACCCAACCGAAAAACACCAAAAATCCACACAAACACACTGAAATATAACTCCGCAATAATTTGAAACTAGAAACTACAAATAATCAGCTCATTGGTGATTCCTAAATGAAACCACTCAATTGACTAGAAGAGTTTTCGTCCTCAAAACCAAATAATGCATATAGGTAATCCCCGAATGGAATTACTCAATCAGCTAGGAGGGTTTTCTTCCTCGAAATTGATCTTGCCAAAAGGGTTTTCGTCCTTAGGCAAAAGAAGATGAACAGAGTTCAATCTTTGAAACAAGGGTTTTCTCAAATTCAACAATAGCCTCGTTCTGTTCTAATTTCCTTCTTTTATAGGCACTTTTAGGGCAACCAAATATTATCTTATTTATTTTCACTTTTCCTTTCAATAATAAAAATAAAGTGACTTTCGAATCTTTTAATTTGACAATACTTTTAATTTTCATTTTCAATGTTAGTTTTATGACCCACTTTTAAAACAATTTTTTAAGTCACGACTTTGTACCCCATGCCTAGTGTTATCACTTTTGGCCCTCTTTTAAAAACACTTTATGACGTTGGCCACCCTTCTTTTAAATAAATAACTAAACATAAGTTGCCTTTAAGAAAATAATATAAAGTTACCTTAAGACAACTTAAGTTAATTATTTAATTATTTTCCGCACATTCCCAAAGTCTACGAAAAATATTTAAATGGACCAATTATTCTTTCCAAATAACTCCAACACCTTAAGTGCGTAGGTCTTCCATCCACAGAAAGTTGGCACTCTCCAAGGATCATGAAATTCTCCAAGAATCTTGGAGCTTTCCGAGAATGTTGAAATGGGCGAGAAAAGGTGCATTAAACTAACACAATGGTCTATGGCAACCCGAAGGGAACCTACATTTGCATGAAGAAGAGTTGGCAGTGCTTTTTGTTCAGGTGCCCTTCCTTTAGGGTGTTAAAATTGCTATCTTGGAGACCTTGTCAACCACCACATAGACATTGTTGTGACTGTGCTTTATTGTGGGAAATCCTTCTCTGCAATCAAGTGAGAATGTCCCAAGGTTACTATTGTGTACATTCCCTATTTCTTGATAATTGCCTTTGCAATGGTGCATGTGATCCATTATCAAATGTATTGGGAAACTTTAACTAGTAAAATTTGTGTAATACTAACACAATATTTTCCACTTGGAAGTGTTTTTCCATTTGACTGTAATGTGCCTTCTACATGACAAAAATTATTGACAAGGAAATATGATCCCAATTGGTTGAGCCACGATACATTGGCATCGATTTTCCTTAAGAAAGATGGATATCAAAATTGACTTGTACAACGAATTGTTCCATTGTCTTCCTTGTTGTTTTGAGGTCGATAAGCAATAGAAGGAAAGGAGATCATATTCCCTCTTTTTCTACTATATGAGATTATTTGAAACAACAAAAAAAAAGTATGAATGGAAATTGTATTTTCTTATAGTATGACCATGTTCAATGGGATATACAAA
Organism: Cunninghamia lanceolata; assembly: GCA_027924645.1. NCBI lineage: Eukaryota > Viridiplantae > Streptophyta > Pinopsida > Cupressales > Cupressaceae > Cunninghamia > Cunninghamia lanceolata. The sequence continues at coordinate 762,864 of BSBN01001132.1, forward strand.
TAGGGGACAAACCACTCTAATACCACCAATCTAGATTTAGTTGGCAACTTGGTGGACAACATACAAAATAATTAAATCCTATGTTACACCAAGTTTCCAGGACGAAGATGGCAAGGGATGGGGGAACACATTTCGAGGATGGATTTTTTGGGAGGCCATTTTTTAGGGGATGACTATTAAAAAAGTAGGGAAAATTTAAAAATATAGGAAATTTCAAATAATCATAAGATAACATTGATAAGGCATTCATCATATACGTTATTATAGAGCCTTAATACATAACATTAGAGTTGAATTGAGATTTCACACGAGAGTCGACAAACAAATTAAAAAATTTAATTGCTTTCATTATCAATGTGCATATATATTATATAAAAATTACAACAAAATTCCCAAAGGCTGCAAGTTTCAACTACAAAATGACAAAAACATAGAAAATATGCTGCTACCCCTAATTATCATTTGCTGACATTGCATTAAAATTGGAGTCTAAGTCTGAGTCATTGCCACTATGAGGGGCTACCTCATTCAATGGAACCACAACCAATCCCTCTTGTGTCTCCTCATCAATCTATGTGGCCTCTTCAGGATCAACATCCCACTGTAAAGCTAGAGTCAGTCGATACTCTGGACTCTATCAATCTTGAAGTTGCAAGGCACTATGCATAACCACCAACTTCTCCGCTCATCTAGAGGTAAGCCTATTCCTTTTGATAGATTGGATGAAGTTGTATGTGGACCAATTCCTCTCTACCATAAAGGAATTGACAATTTGTGAAAGGAAGTGAATGGCAAGCATCCTCAACTTTGGTGTATCCTTGGCATGCCATGTCTACCATCCAATAGGGTTGGTTTGAGCTAATGTAGCTCTATCTACCTTTGCCTTTGGTTTGTTGAATGTTGAACCACAAAGATTAGCAAAGGCAAGACACTATGTGCAAAGTAAATTTGACTCCTCACTGAATCCATCTTTCAAAGAATCTTCATTAACCTTTTCACCTCCTTATTATTAGCAGGAGGCAACCTCCTAACCTTTGATGCATTCCATTTGGGATTTAGAACAAAGGCTGCCATATGAAGTGGGTTGTTCATAGTGTTCCAATGTTGTGTCACAATGGGCCTGATATGCTACTCATATAATCCCAAATTAGAATCCCTATCATAAATTGCTTGCTTTGTCCATTCAAGCATGCTATCAAATGTTCCATAAATCTCTCCAAGACTAGGAGAGTCCGTATTAACATATTTAATGACAGCTACAATAGGTGAGATGAAGGAGCAAACATATATGCAAACAAAAATTTCAAAAAAGAATAAGATTATAAGACTTAAATGATAAAGTGAATGCTAATACAAAAAAGAATAAGATTATCAATTTACAAAGATTAATAAATTAATAATATAATTAAAAAATAGAACTCTCTTACCTCACATTGGACCACCAATCGTCATCAAGGATCTTTTGTTTCATAGTTTTTCCTTCAGCAGTGTTTGCATTAGGCCATCTACCCCACTTTAGATTAACCATCATCAACTTTAGAGCCTCCTACACCTTAAGCATCCTCTCTAACAAAATGAAATCTGGCATATCTAGTCTCCATAGGTTTGAGGAATTGCTTCCTCAAAAAAGTCCTAAAGAGAGCAAGTGAGGTGTGATGGTTACAAATGAACATTTGGATATCTGTAGCTTCTACCACCGCTTCACCCAATCTATTTTCCCTATGTCTTTCAATACATTGTTCAACACATGAACACAAAATGGGGTCCAAGAGATGTGCTTCTAAGCACTCTCCACCATTATGCTAGCTAATTTGCACACATGTGCCAAATCAGTGACCACTTGTACAACATTTGAGGCCCCGACCTCCTCTATGGATTCTCCCAAAATCTAAAATTGGAAGTCTGCATCCTTGTGCTTCCTTGTGTCATGTCCCAATATTAAGGCATTATGTATCATCATCAAATTGGGCGATAATTATGTATATAATAATATTTAATAAACATAATATTATTAAATAATATTATAATATATTTATTGTATTTATAAATAACAAATATAAAGATAATTATAATATTATATATGATATATATATTATATAAATATAAATATGTATATTAATATTAATATAAATATAAATAAATGCCGATAAGGGCGTGGTTTGGTGGTTAAGTCGCTCGGTTGTAGTGGTGGCCACCAGAGTTCAAACCCCCGTTGGGCCAACAAGCTCGCAGGCTTTACGCCTTCGCTGGGCCAATGAGCTCGCGGGTTTGAAGTATTCTTGCTAGGGGATGAGGTCCCCTGTGTTGTGGCCTCATCGGTTCATTGCTCCGGGCAAAAGCACTCGCGTGGAGCTAGAGGGCGTGTCGCACCAGCGTCGCCGGTCACGTTAAAAAGTTTACTAGGCGCATTATCTTTTAAAAAATATATATATATATAATAATAGTAATATAAATATAAATAAATGTTATTATAAATAGTAATATAAATATTACTTATTTAAATATTATAATCATAAGAATATAAGCTAATATAAATATATTAGCAAAGTCAGCAAGTAAGACAAAAACTATCTTATTCATATAAGACCAGCGGTCTCCTAATAACAACTATAATATAATAATGATCATAAGGGAAGTCAAAGAATTAGTAATAAAGTGCTGCCTAAAGACCAGTGATTACATGAATAAGACAAAGACAACGATTTTTATGATAATAACTTGATTAAAGGTGGCGATCCTAAGGGAAAGATGCAACTAGTCAAGAAGGATGCAATTATTCAAAGGTATATGAAGAGATCGTGGGCCTTCAATTGGGGGGGGCATCACACACAAACAATCAATCATCAAGGGAATTAACTCATTGCATCCCATACAAGCAGATCCCAACAAAATCTTCATTGATTTATAACACATACAGATCAGCACTTGAAGATATAGGAAGATCATGGAAGAGGAGTTTTATAGTAAATTTGTAAGAGAATATATGCAGATTTAGAAAAAAGAAGCATCGATTAGTATTCATCTCAGACCAGCCTCAAATTATATATATCAAGTAATACCAGTCATAAAACAGTCTACCTGATCCAGATCAACGAATACACAAACAAGTATTCCATCGAGGCAAATTTAAGAATAGTAAGACAATATATATATCAGCAGCAGCCAAGAAAATAACAGATCAAAGAATCGATCAAACCAGGTATGTCATCTTGTCATAAGATAATATGTTTGTAATCATAAATATGTGAATGATCTCTCTAACATAAATTATAATACAATGAGAATACGTATAATGATAATGTCTTAGTATGAGGATATTACATTGAACGAGAATATATACGTGAATAGAATGAAATGAAAATATTATAAGTATAATTGAAAGGAATAGTATAAGAGTAATGGTAATGAAATATAATATCATCATAGAATGAAATGTATTTCCTATGATAGAAATGATTATCATGTCTATAACATATGATATAAGAAAGCTTATTAGAATGATGAAATATGATGCCAAGGAATGGCAATCACAAGATAGCAATGTTGAATGATTGATAACTCACAACTCATGACATATTCGAAAGGGGTGTTCGAGCCTCCTCCTTAATCATCTTACCAACCTATGTGTATGGGGTTAAGTTAAGGATGTGAAATTGGACCTAGGTGACCCTCAAGTAGATGAAGAACACCGGGTGTGTGTGAAGTCCCTTGAGCCAAGAGACGAAGAACTTCGGGTGTTGAGTGAAGCTCTTGGGCCTATGGTATTATGAGCTCATAATAAATGTGCCCGACGGTAGGTGACTCTCGATGGGATGAAGAATGCCGGGTGTTGCATGAAGTCCCTTCGAGCCAAATGGTGAAGGACACCGGGTGTTGTGAGAAGCCTTTGGGCCTCCGTGTGGGATGGATAACGCCTTAACAAACCATGCTCATATGGGAGATAGGGTTGATTAATGATAGGGCTAACCGAGAACTCTCTCAAGATAGTGCATGGGAATTGTGAATGAAAGAATGTGAATATGAAATGTCTATGTTTATTAATGTTAAGATGAAATCATTGTGATTAAGATCATAAGGTTATAAGCCTTAAGGATAAATGAGGAAAAGTATATGGACTGATAATTGATTAGTGAACTCTAATGATGATATGGAAAGAAGAATTGAATAGTAATGTTCTCTTTTGTAAGTTGAAATTTTGTGCCAGGTTGTGAAAATTTTGACTTGCTAGAAGGGGACATTACACCTTGAACAATCAACAACTTTAAGAAAATAAGAGCCAATTGCACATGTGACTATGATGATGAGTGGCTGATGTCTAATATTGGTCCACCCATCAATGACAATAGAGCAACCCATCCTCATCCAAGTTTGTCTCATGTCCTCCACCAAATTCACCTTAGAATATTCTTTATCAAGGAAGGTAGAGGCGGGGTAGATGAGGGACCAACAAAGTGTGCATCTTTGAACATTTATTTGAAATAAGGAGAATGTGCCACATGAAATAGAATGGCATGGGCAAAGAAAATTTTGGCAATGGAAGACTCGACAACTTTCCATGCATATTGAAAATACTTGCAACTGTCCTTGCCCTCTCACTACCACCAACCGTTCTCTTTCCTTGTGTAGAAATATCACTAGTAGCACTAGCAACTATGGATGGCATAACTGATTGTCTAGACTCTACTGGCATTGGCATACCCTTAGACTTTGCTTCGCTCTCCATAAACAATCTATTAACCTTTGTCTTTTCAACTGATTTTATATTTGGACAAACCTTAACCCTTTGTCCTGCAATGCCCAAGAGGTGACTATATACCATGTTGTAGCTCCCTCTAAAATCTTTGTTGCAAATATGACACAACCACACTCTATTGTAGAAGGAAGAAAAATCATATTTTCAAGAGATTGAAAGGAAGCAAACCTTGGAGGAAGTTGCCATGCAGGTGGAAGGTATGGAATTTGATGAAAAAAAAGTTATCTTATTGACTTTTGAGTTTACAGATCAGCAAAAGAATTATTTTAATGGAGTCAAGGAGAAGACATCACTTGTTGAATGCACAAGTGAGAAGGTTGTTCCTTTTCAGTACACACCCATCAATCCTCCAATGATGATTTGCAGGATATTTGTGAAAATGAAAGTGAGAAAAATCTTTTGAGTCATCAAAATAAAGGTGCTGGTTTTTCTGAAGACAACTGCACATCATTGTGTGGGCATGAAGATTGGTCTAAATAGGATAACATAAATAATTTTCAATCTTTTTTAGATAACCCACTTTTTGAGATGGATGTAGAGATATCTTATGATAACCCACTTTTTGAAGGGAAGCATCATAAGAAGGATGAAAGAATTCAAATATGTCTACACATAAGAGTGTGGGACCCGAATGTTTCATTGAAACATCTGATATTAAGAACAAAGGGCTGTCCTCCATATAGAGTTTGTAGTTTGCTAGTTAGGACAACAAAAATTCTCATCTTATGATGATTTTGATTCAGTTTTATCTCTTAACATTGATATTTGTAATGAGGTAAATCTATATGGAACTGATAGCACATTTTGGAGAAGATTGCTTGATAGCATTATGAAGGACATGAGATTTACAACTTCTTGTTGTATAAGAGTGGTGCAATGAAAGCATGGTGAAGAGTTCTTGAGATTGATTTGGGATCTTGGTATCTGCAGAGAAGTTTAGTTGGAAGGAGTTGGAAGGTTGAGTTAGCATTGCTTGAGGACAAACAATTTTGGAGAGGGATGACTTGTAATGTCCCCTTTTTCGAGACCTTGGAAATAATTCAATAATTGAAAAATTAAGTTGTCGAAAAAAGTAACTTTGAATTATAAATTAAAAGAGGACTTATTTTTAATTATATGAAAGGTTGTAAAAAGTGATTTTGAAAGGCAACTTATGTTGTTTTCTAAAGTGTCGCTAGGTGTTGGGGTACAAAAGTGATTATTTTAAAAAGTACTTTTAAATTACACTTTTCGAGGGAAAAGAAGAAAATAGAAAATAATATTTTATTTTTCCAAAAGTGTCTATATAAGGAGGAGTTGGGCTTAGAAAAAAGGTTATCCAATTTCATAATCAAATTCAATCTTTTGGAATGAACAAGAGTTATTTCTTCCGCTTGAGGATGAATACCCTCTTTGCGTAGAAATTTGGAGGACGGAAACCCTCTCGATTTCCTTATTTGGGATTTGAGAACGAAAACTGTCTTGTCTTGCTTGATGATTTCATATAGAGATCACAGTTGTGCTAAACGAATGAAGGCATTTTCAATCGCAGTTTGATTTTGTAGATTTTTGGGTTGCAGTTGTGGTTATGGTTCAGTATTTTGGATTTGCTTCAATATTTCAGCTTGATAGAGTTTTTCAGTTTATTGACGGGTTTTTCATGTTATATCATTATTTGGGAAGGATTTGTGCTGGTGTGAATAGGGGTATTACCTATCTGATTTCCCCTTTGTAGTGTGAACAAGGCACATTATTTAATTAGTCATTAGTTAGAACCTATTCACACATGTTCACATGTTAAGTTTACTTAGGATAAGTCTAGATGTTTCTAGTTGTCATGTGATCTTATACTATAGTTGGCATCTTATCCTTTAGTTGTCTCATGTCATAGGATTAAGACACTTGTCATTATCCTAGCGAGTCCTACCTCTCAACTATAACATACACCCCCAGATATATGTTTGTTCTGTGCCAAGTTTTTTTTTGTTATCTGACTGTTTTGGGTTTAGGGTTTCATTGCATGTTTTGATATTGCATAGATAACATGGAATATAATGCATATATTGAAAACCCAGAAAAACTAAGAGAGATATGAACAAACTAATGAAGACCCAGATTGTATTATAGCAAAATATGAATTACAGTGACATACCCATGTTGGGATCTTCAACTTTGTCCGGCTGTTGTACTTGGGTCAGCTTACAATGCAATAGAAAATCACCAAAAATCAAGTACAATGCAAGTTCTCCGTCAATGACAAGTTGCAGCAGTAGATACAGTCCTAGAGGCCAATGTTGGTAGTGTTAGGTCACACGAAATGGAGTAGAAACCCTCAGCTGCAAACCCACATCTTTCCCTAACTGGTACGGCCCTAGCAGTATGCTAATATCAGCTATAAAAGCAACAAAACTCTCTCAAATTCCTCTGTAGAAGACTGAATGCTATGGCTGGTGTGCAGCGACCAAAATGGAATGAGAAATGACAGCAAATCACCATACAATTTCCATGAATGTCCTCACAGGTGTACGACCTGTTGTAGGAAAGTACGGCCCAACAATAAGATAATCTCAGCCACCAAAAAAACTCTTCTAAACTATCAAATCTGCTCCTAATCAGTCTTTACATCTGCAAATTGAACTCCCTCAAATATGATCAAATCTTCATCAAAATGTTTCCGGCGAATGCACAACTGAGGCCTCTGGATGAAGCCTCCAAGAATCTCTTCTTGATGTGGTCTCTCATACATGAAGAAGAGGACTATGCAGGGGTTTTCGTCCCAGCAAAGCCAATATCAAACCCTCAAGCTCCAATGCTCAAGAAATGCATGAGAATGCAAAACACAAGAGAAATCAATAATCCAACATATGCAAATGAGTTCACTTTTTTCCGTTTTGTTGCTCTCCTTCCTCCAACACTCAAGAGGGATTAAAATATAATTTTATTTTATTATTTCATCCCCTTATGTCTCCCATGAGCGCCCATCTCCTAGGGGAACCACTTTTAAGTTATGACTTAACTTAATATTAAAGGTCACTTTAGAAATATAAGTCACTTAACCTCCATAAAAATATATAAGTTAAATCTTTAATTTAACTTATGTCTCATCAAATATCGCTCTAGGAGTTTCGAAACCAATATTCTCGTGCAATGGTACCCTGCATCTACCCTGCTATAAATAGCAAGGTTCTCCACTCCGACTTACTATAAATAGTAAGTCACCAAGTTGACCCCCTAACCATTGTTATTAGCCTACGGGAGTCATGTGATAGGCTAATCTCCATCCATCTGACTGGGCTAAATGGGGGACATTACATCAACTTTATCTTTATAAGTAAGGCATATCATGTACATTATGTAATTTGCATTCTTTGATAGAATAAAATTATTCTTTCATTTTGGATCTCTTGTGCTTTCATTGAAGCTCCTAGATCTTGGGTGGTTACCTTCATAGCCAACACTTACATGGTATCAAAGCTATTAGAATTGCTTTATGTTAGTCACTTTTTTTAGAGATCTAGGATGCAAATCATGGTAGATCTTGAAAGGTCGACTATGCTCTTCTCTTATATCATATGATGACCAGGAGAATCAGAAAAACTTGATAGAAATACCAAATTTGGGAAGGTTTTCTATTTGTGGCCTTATATTGTAGGTTCTGTTATATCCCTAACTTTGACTATGTTTTACTTTTCACATTTGAAGTAATTAGTAGATGATTACGCGTGATTCAATGATTTGATGTTTAGTAAAAATGTCTGGAAAAATCAATGTTTTCATGAGTTTTGTTTATTTGACTAAAATTGACATGTGTTTAAGAGTTGTCAAGATGTGATGATTTCATAAGGATTATGAAATGAATATTGATACACTAATCTGGAGTTGGTGATTGCAAGTTGCATTCTGGGAACAAGTTTTCGCCCCCCGAGAAAGGGAGGGAGAGCATCATTAGAGAGAAGGGAATAGATACAAGGAAAATAACAGTTTGTCGCCATCTTAAGTTTGGTGTCGGTGCATTTGGTGAACCTAGTTGAGTCGGTAAGCGATACTCGACCCTTTTTGTCTAAAGTTTACTTCTCGACTCAACAAGTTGTCGATGTCTTTTAGAGTCATTTTAATATCATTTAATGTCAACCTAGTCGTTTGGGGAAAACGACGTCGTCAAGGTTATATGTTAGTCATTTTGCGACTAAGATGACTTTCTGTCGAAAGTGTCATTCATTGCGTCGTAAACATGATTGCATTGCGTCTTCAATGACATAGTTGATAGAATTGATCATATGTTTTGACGTCGAATTCCATATTTCGTCTAATCAGAATCGATGTGATTTTCTTCTATCCGTGAAGGGGAGAATATCTCAACCCAGTCACTTTTCTACCTAAGTTTAGGTTACATTATTAGTATCCTTATTGATTAATATTATTTATGTTTTCAAATTATCTTACGTAAATACCTTGAGTGGCTAGTTCGTGTTTGCTAGTGGTCTTATATGTCAACCACCTTCTTTAATAAAGAAGCGCCCTCTTTTAACCTTTTTGACATTATAGGATAACTTAAAGGGCGTGGATAAGATGAGGAGTGGTATTTAATAACCACGTTCCCCTCTATCTGCATGCTCAAGCTAAGAGCATTTAGAGGCGTTAATAGTGAAGAGACCCGTGGCTGAGGGAGTAGTTGCTTAATGACTTTTTGAGGTGGAGAAGGATAAAAATGGCAGGTCACGCTTGTTCACGGGGGGCAACGCCCTTAAATTCCCTGCAAAGAAGATCGATAATGATGGTGATAAGGATTCTTATATTAATTCGAGTTCCACTTAGACAAGGATATATTCTTCTGCAATTGCTGTGAAGAGTAGTTTCGCTCATTTTAACGAGAAGTTTAAAGCCCTGATACAAAGCCACTTCGACAAGAATGGTGAGTCCCCGAATAAATGCTCTAAATTGCTACCTAAGCCATCAAAATAAGGAAGAGGAACTCTCCAGCAAATAGTCCGGTGCCTAAACTTGAAAGAAGAATGAGTGTGCTCCTGAATAGAACATGGCATTCGACTGAGCCTTCACAGGGGGATTCATTCTGGTTTAGTTCCAAAGCTCTTTTGTTCTTTTTGGCACTTTTGCTGGAATCTCTTCTGGTGTGGTCTTGAGCACGAGTTTGGAAGATAGCATACGGCGTTGGGGGCCGACGGTTTGAAGGATGTTTTGGGCATCTTAGTAAACAATGAAAAGAGAAAGCCGATATCTAGGAAGTGTTAGGCCCAGTGAGAGGCATGAGCTTATACCTCTAAAACATCTGTCTCATTATTTTTTTTTCTTGGCTATATATATTTACAATGGAATATTTTCCTTAGATTCATTAAGGAATATGCAACACAGAGAGTAATGAGTATATCTGTGGTTTAAAGATGATAAAACCTTTTAGCACTGCAAGTATTTGGCTAGCCGAGTTAGGTTATCTCTGCAAACTTTAAGCCAACAGATTTAGCAAAGTCTATGTTTTATGATACTAATGCATATTTTAACCCTTGTGTTTATGAGTTCGAAGGACCTTAATGACAGTTAAAAGTAAACAAGCTGGCTTACTTCGCTTTTGTTATGGCCAAAAGACCTCGTCATATTTCTAATTATGATGGCTGAAAGGTTTGTTATCATTAGGTTAATGTTGGCAGAAGACTTTGTCATCTAGGTGTTTAAGTAAGTCAAGAACTTGTGAATGCTACGTTATATTAAAGCCGAAAGGCCGAGTTAGTTTTATCTCAGAATATCAAGTAGTTAAACAGAGAAATTAAGAAAGGTTATTTTTGGGTCTATCTAGAAACCAGTAAAGACTCAGTAGACGAAACTTGAGAGCTTAATCTAGAGATAGTTGTTAACTCAAAAGGATTTACCATTATATAATTTTTATTATGTATATGATTATAAAGTTTTATGATATCTATTTTTCTTATTCCAGTGTTAAAGGAAAGAGAATATTATCTTTGATAATTGTTAAGTAAATGATATCACTTTTGTATATGACAACAAGGAGATAAATTGTTATGATATTTAAAGGATATCATACATGAGTTCATAACCTATTCTAAATGAAGAATGGTGAACTCAAGAAACTTAGAAGATTCAAGGTATTGAATTCCATGGAATTATCTTAGGCTCAAAACTATTGGGGTTATTAGTTTGACCTTAGTCGAGAATGACTATATTATTATTAGAGTACTCGTATTCTTTGAGCAACAAGGATTTGTATAGTACCTAAGAGGTTAAGTGAAACCAGAGGGTACTCTACTTATATTGTACTATTATATTTTTGTATATAGATTCAAAGTTAACAGTGGGAACTAGGAAAATGGAAGTCGATCCATTAGTCTATATGGAAGACTATGATAGATACATAGATCTAATCTTTTCTTTGGGAACCATTTAACCACTAGTTCTCCGAATAGTGACCTCGACAAGACAATGTTGTTATGATATTAAAGTGACATTAATACAACTTGAATATAGATTTCCTTATGAGGAATAGAATTCTTCTTGTTAGACTGTATTATAATTCCAAGGGTTTGGGTGAACCAAGATAGTGGAAACTAGATATCCTTTTGGTTAGCAACTACTGCTTAAATAAAACTATCTCGAGAGAAAGAGTAATCTAGACAATGCAAAGATATAGATCTCGTAGCTTTTGTTCTATAGAACTTATCTTAGTGCTAAGTGCACAAAGGCAAAGTTAACCCTAGGTTGGGCATCACTGGAGTGGTTTATTCTAGGGTTTGGCATAATGTGAGATTCGTAACTCAATCCTACATGTTTGTGGTAAACTATTATGATGGATAAAGGTTTATGTGACAAAGATGTTATATATATGAGTTCATAACCTGACTTATGCTGAAAGTTAGTAGACTCAAGTAGACCAAGGGGTCGAAAGTAGATTAATATCATTTTTAATTCAAACCTTTTAGGGTTGAAAGATTGACTTAGATCAAAACAATTGATAAGAAATTATAGTATTCAATTATATATTATTTTGGTGAGGAAATACCTCGAATACTATGCTTATTCATGTTACGTGAAATGTGAACTCGAGCAATGCTAAGTGGTCTAGGAAAGACTAGAAGTATTTGTTCTCATGTTTTGTTGTACTTATGATATTATCTTTGGGGAGCAAGGATGATTGCTAAATTCATGTTTTGGGTTAGAGAAGCTATATCCTAGTATTAAAACAAGGAGGATATAGGAAACCTATAACTCTTATGTCAGATATGACATTGTATATATATATATATATATTGATTGACAGTGAAAGGTCGAGAAAACCATAGAACAAGACAGGAAGAGCCTTTGTAATACTTTAAGAGATTCTATGATAATGTTGAAACTTGCTTTAGTGCATCAAAGATGTTTGATAATTGAACTAGAGAGTAAAATGATAGAAAACCATAAACCCTAGAAATTGCAAGTATGCAATGAGGAACTTTTAAAAAGGTTAGAAATACCTAAATCTTTATATTACATGTATATCCTGGGTTAAGGATTAGTTCTAAGTCCGATTGGCTAGAATGGATTTTCAGTATAGACAACTTTGTGTCTAGAGTACCAAATAAAGTAAGTAAAACTATAAGATGAGATAGTTTCTAAGACGAGTCAGTGGTGTGTGTCTAGATGGCATGACCAATCAAGATGATCATACTTAGCTAGAAGGGGTCTAGAGTTGTATGGTCGATTGAGTTTTGTAGGACACATCACTAGGACTCAGATGGAAAAACTTGATAGTTCCTTATATCTAGTCCCTTCGTGAAGGGTAGGGCCACTTCCAGAAAGGAAGGTGAGCGGGGGACCGCGGTCTGTGGTTGGAGGAAAAGCACTCGGATGATGTTCTCCCTCTGAAGCAGAAGACTCGCCAAGGCTCGTGAAGACAGATAACAACTTTCCAGATGCTTATGACAGTCAAATTTTGAGGTAAAATTATTCTTTATACCAAGTGCAGTTTATGTATTACAAATGATAAGTGAAAGGAATTCACTATGAATCTAGCTTAGATTATGTTGTGATTTCAAGTTGAAATTATTAGGAAAGATGTACTTTATTTCTTGTGTTTATGCAAATGATATTTAATTTTAAAAAAAAATTTCTCTCATGTTTACCAATTTTATTTACTTTCTTGTAAATTCTTGAGTTTACTCGCGTTTTAAGAAGAGGGATGTTACAGGTTCATTTTGGAGCATGTTGGTGCAAATCTGAGCTCATCATTGAGTTTAGGGTGTCCAAGAAAGTCAGTTTAACCTTTTGATTTGTCCAAATTGGATAACGGAGGCAAGATCTACAAGGGTTTGAAATTGGGAGGTGGTTGCCAGATTCGAAAGGTAGCTGCATTTTTGGAGCATTTTGGGTCAAATCTAACCTTGCCATCGCGTCCAAAAGGCCCAAGAACCTAAGGATCGACTGTCAATTTGTCAAAAGGGCCATTAGAAAATTTTTTCCCCTCCTCCGCTGTACGGATCGTACCGTTGCAGAGAATATTCTGCGGAATCTACACTTGCATTGGCAGAATCTAGTTGCTGAGCAAAGACCGTTGGGTAAATTTTTTGATTTGTTGGTTAATAATATCATTCTCTGCTTATTTTATTTGACTGGCAGATATATTTGTTATTCTGCGGATTTTTCAATTATTTGAGAGGTACAAGCGCATTCGGCCATTGCAAGTGCCCTGTACCTGCGGCCTGTACGCGGGGTGACCGTGGGGGTGCCATGTGGCGTGGGCCCCCCAACCATATCCTTTGCTATTTTGGTGATGTCAAACCCAAGCCGACACTTTACCGGTCCCTGCAGAACTGACGGTATAATTGCTCGACGATAGTTAAAATAACTGGTGGTATATTCAATACCGCCCAACCTCTTTTCTCCGGCGGTGAATATTCCGTTAAACAACCCGAAAACCACCGAAAGGCAACCTCCAAACCACGGTGTGTACGATAAGTGGTTTCCCGCTAAAGTATCAACGGTTTTCGGACACAAAAACAACAATTTTCACCTTCTTGGGCAGTTTTGGAAAAATTCACAGGCGGTTTCAAATTCCGGGATCTTGGCTAGCAAAAGAATATTCTGTGACGACTGATGATGTCAGCACTGCGTCAATAGTGACATCATCAATTTTAACCCCAAATCTAGCCCCCCCTCTCATTACAGTTTTGGTTTTGACACCTAGACTTTGGAGGCTTATAACTTGGTCATTTTGACTCCTTTTTTCAAGCAATTTTTTTTATTTGGGCCAGAATCTTGCAAGCTTCGCAGTGGTGCAATCAGATTTTGATTTTGGTTCTTGGTTTGTCCAAAAATTGTAGATCTTCATTGTTGTTGCCAAGCAATTTTCATTTTCAGAACTTCCAAGGCTCCGTTTGGGCTCATACGGTAACATTTTTTGATGAATTTGTTTTTGAAAGAGCATAATTTTTCGAGTACTTCTCATATCTGTAATCAGTTTGATCTATTTTTTATCAAAATTGTACTTTTAGTTATAGCTTAATTTTGATATTTGCATTGTACCAAAATCAAAGACCACTTTGCTGTTTTGGCTTGTGGCAATTGTAATTGCACTAAGTATAAAGTGTCATGATTATATCTTGTTGGGGGTTACTCATGATTGAGTGAATTTGGGGAGGTGCTCATGTAGTGATATTTTGTTTTTGTTGGTTGTAGTCATGGCTCCTAATCTTTGGAAAGTCAAATATGATTATTGTGGGAGAAAAAGACATACCATAGATGAATGCATGCTAAAACGACTTGATGATTTAACAGTTTTGTTTAAGATTCATCAATTAGAATAGTTGTGCATTACCAATGGAATTAGTTTGCAAGATTCTTCTAACCTAGCGTGTGCAAACACTTCACCATCACTTGTTGCTACTTCAGAGTTTAGAGATGCTTCTTTGAGAGCTTCCAGTGATTCTTTGCAGCAGGATCATTTCAGTCTTTTTGATCCACCTTATTAGGATTCCTATTTATCAGACATTTCATCATTGTTTGTGGAGTCTCACATTGCTGATTTGGAGGACAAATTTGAGGGGTTATCTCTCCTCTTTGATGATAATGATGTCATCACATCTTCAGTTTTTTCATATGCATTTCACTATCCTTCCTCTCCTGATTCTACTTCCTTGATTGGGCATTTCATTCTTGATTTGGAGAAGACATCATTTTCGAACATGACGACATTAGAGTTTTATTTTGAGTCACACATGTTGATTTGGATTCCCTTTTCATTTAGATTGTGGGAGTTGTTTCTACATCCACCATTGGATTGGTTTCTTCCCAATGGGAGAAATGTTGTTTGTAGGCAGTGGATTGTATTTTGTCTTCGAGCATTCATTGACACAGGAGCTACTTCTTTGTGGGGGGATCTATCATATCATACTTTCTCTCCTATGGGGGGGTAATTGATTGTAAATTTGTGACATAAGTAGTCCTTGGGGGTTCATGTTGAGTCCTCCTTCTATCACTTCTTTCACTTTCTTGTTTTCTCTATTTTGGAGAGGGGTTTTTTTCTACGGGTTTTTCTCCTTTACTCCATTTGTGAGAGATTGTACATGGGTACCTAACATGGCCTAGTAGCTGGGACCCATCCATCATTGCATCTTTGCATTTGTTTGTTTCTCCCTAAATTGCACTTAAAGGGGGGTGTTGGTGTGAACAAGGGTATTACCTATCCGATTTCGCCTTTGTAGTGTGAACAAGGCACATTATCTAACTAGTCATTAGGTAGAACCTATTCACACATGTTCACATGTTAAGTTTACTTAGGATAAGTTTAGATGTTTCTAGTTGTCATGTGATTTTATCCTATAGTTGGCATCTTATCCTTTAGTTGTCTCATGTCATAGGATTAAGACACTTGTCATTATCCTAGTGAGTCCTATCTCTCAACCTTGTCTTTATAAGCAAGGCATATCATGTACATTATGTAATTTGCATTCTTTGATAGGATAGAATTATTCTCATTTTGGATCTCTCTTGTGCTTTCATTGAAGCTCCTAGATCTTGGGTGGCTACCTTCATAGCCAACTCTTACAATTTAATATTATGCCAGATTTATGAAAGACTTCATTATTTATTTTATTATTATCAAATCTTTAATATTGTGGTGGGCAAGTTGCCATACCAAATTCTAAAGATTGTACGACATCATATATATTTCAATATTGCTGAAATTCTTATCATTGCCGTACAAATTCCAAGAGGATGTGTGAGAGTTTAAAAAGGGAAATTATCTAATGAAGGTTGCCGTACAAGTATCAAAAGGGAGGCATGAGTATTTGTTAAAGCTTAATATTTTATTTGAATGACTTTAGAAGGATTTTAGTGTGTCGTACTATTGTGAGGGGTAGTCGTACCATTTTTAGTGGTATTTAATATGGTTTTCAGCTAAGTTTCTAGTTGCTTGTTGTTTGGACAATAACTATAAGGCTATACAGTAGTAAAGGGGCAACAAATTTGATAAACCAAAACCTTTGTTTTTAAGATTGAACTCTGTTCATCTTTTCTTTTCCTGACAAAAACCCTCTGGATTTTTAAAGCTTCAAGGACGAAAACCCTCCTAGTTTTCAGAGTAATTCCATCTAGGGATTACTAGTGTGCGACAAAGATTGGTTTGGGGACTGTACACTTCAAAACGTGACTCGACAACTCAGGGCGGTTGAGTTAGCTTCGACGGAGCACATGGACCCTTCTCCTTGCCACAGGCAAACCTCCACGTCACTCTCGCTCTCGTGGTAGAAGCCAGTCAAGAGGAGGCGAGACATGGGGGCGGTCCTGCTCGCTTGACAGCTGGACTTCGTGGAGAATGGTTGGCCGGTCTTGGGGCCTTTCCTGGGGGTTGTTTGCTATGTTACGATCAATGACTGTTGTTGTGGAGATAATGATATGACCCGAAGGGTCACTAGTCACCAATCTCCTATTTGGGTTTCAGAGATTCCAACACCTATTTGGTTGTTTGTTGTAATCGTTTGAGTCTAATGCATCAGAATCTTTCCTCTCCTGCTTGAAGGAGTTGTTGGATGCGATGTCTTTGTTCAAATAGCCTAAGCCTATGTTCTTGTTCTTCAACTGTTGGTTGTGCTTGTTGAGGCCTAGGGTGGATAGCTTCGATCTCCTCTAGGATTGCCCTCACCCACTCACCTCTAAGTCCAGGGCACATCAGTATACCTGAACGGAGAGAGTTGGCTTGACTTTACCATGAGTTGACTTTGCGTTGACTTATTGTGAATACCTAAGGGTTTCTTATTTTTGCTTTGTTTGTTGAATTGATTGACCTCGTGATGGGATCGAGGGATTTCGTGCTTGCTTGTGTTTTGTTTTTCTTGTTTTCTATTGTTTTTGGTGTTTTTGTGGTTTTTGTATGAATGCAACTAAATGTATGCAAAATGATATTTTTGTTCTTTTCTCTGATTTTTGAAATGAAAGTGAACTAATTAATCTATGAAATCAAATATGAATGCAACTAATTATGAATTTACCTAATACAATTGATCTATGTTTTTGCGCTTTTTTTGGTCTTTTCCAACTATTCTAAGAAATGAAAATATGGATTAGCAAAGTACTTGAAACAAACTAATTAAATGCAATCTAACTAGACTATCAAGGAAATTGCAACAATCAAATTACTATTTTCGAGAGCAAGATTTTGATTATCTAATTACTACGAAAGCATAAAAGAACTTGAAACCGAAGGCGCATGAGCCTAGCATATCATCAGAGATCCTTTTAGCGGCCTTCCCTTCCTTTGTAGCAGCGGAGTACTCCTCTTGGTGATAGGGATTGGACGGCAATTTATTCGAATGAGAGCTTGAGAAAGCTTGGATTGAGCTATGAAAGCTTGGATTAAAGCACTTGGGATTGCAAAATGGCTAGCGTAACAACGTTGTATGAAGCTTTGTGAAAAACTTGGGCAAAATAATAATAACGAAAAGGCTCATAAGTCCTGTAGCGAGCATGAATATGCTAGTGGAGAGCAAAAGCTAAGCAAACGCGATTGCAATATTGAATTTGCCTCCCTTTGAGCTTGGGGGAGGGGGTATTTATAGGTTGGATTAAGGAATGATGGGTGGGATTGATTGGGGAGTTATTTCCCTTGACTGGAGAGTCAACTCAATTGATTGCTCAGTGAATTGGGTTGATTAGACAGTGAAGTGAGCTTGAAATCTTATCACAGGAGAAAAAATGGAGTTAGCATGAGAGAGGGAGGAGTTAAGAATAATTCAACTAAGCTAAGTTTGCATGATTAAAGTTGATTGAGAAGCTAAGAATAGGTGACACTAAGTTAGGCTTGAAATTTCATGCAAACTAGAGCAAAAACAAAACTTTTTTGAGCTCAAACTCAAAGTAAATCCGAAGACGAAAACATGAAAGGGTTGCTACTTTTACCAAGGTGGTCGCCCGGGGGCGACCATGGTCAAAAGGAGGGCGACCAGGTCAAGACAAGGGTCTGGGTGAAAATTGAAGGCTAGAGAATGATCCTAGGAGGCTGCAGAAGACACTTGGCAACTTTGTTTTGCAAGACTGATGCCAAAAGGGGTGGTCGCCCATATTACTAGGGTGGTCGCCCAAGGTCAACCCAAAAATAATAGGGGGCGACTAGGTCAGGATGAAAGGTTGCACAGAAACTAGGGTTGGGGATGAAAACGGTATGTTGATTCGAGGTCTCAAGAGGCTAGAAAAAGATGAATTATGTCAACAAGACGTAGGTTCGCTAGGATATGACACCTGTAGGTCTTGCGATAAGGCCAGAAAGCGAAGAAAACAAAGAATCGACAAAGGAAGAATCAAGAAGGGACAAAATTTCACAAGTTAACAAGGGGAAAACAAGGGGAAAACAAAGGGAAAGTCCAATCCATGTGTCGTCATATATACATGTTTACATGTACGTGTTTAGGATCACAGCTCATCATAGGATTACCATGTAGGCCCATGCATCTTTTTAGTGCTTACAAGGACGAAAACCCTCATTCCATTTCATGTGATTTCATACAGGGATCACCATTGTGTTGAAGGTTACAGATTGTGTTCAGTTTCAATCAGTTTTGATGTGTGTTGAAGATAGTCATATTTTGGGTTTGCAGTTTGTGTTGAGATTTACAGATTTCAGTGCGTGTTTCCAGTTTGCTAGATTGTTTCAGTTGATGTGTCAATTAACTGATTTCATCATTGTAATCTTTGGTGACATTTTCATATAAGAATATATATGATGCTGCAATTGTGTTTACTGAGTTGCTCATGCAAATAATATATTATATTCATAATTTGGCATTATTTTGAAAACTATATTGTATTTCCTGTGAGGGAGTCGTACCATATTGTTTGGTCAAATTAATAGTTTCCTTACTCTTATAAGGAGTTCGCAATGTTTTATGGATTTCATATTATAATACATTTGGTGTAGTCAAGACTTGGGTACCCATTGAAGGGCAGCCAAGGCTTGCATCTTGAATAACCAAAACACTTGTGAGAACAACCATTTCTCATAAATATCAACATAAAATGATCTAATAGCTTGACAAAGCAATACCCATTACAAAAATTGCAAGCATATAGCCCAAAAGATCCTAAACACAATACAAAAATAATGTCAACCTCAACTCAATTTAAGATTTATTCTAAACATCTATAACATTAGTTCAACCACACCTTCACAACTGATAGTCCCGTGAGACCTGTTAACAACAAACAATTATCTAACTCTTATCAATGGCCTACCCCTTACATATGCAGATTTCATCACGTAGATACTACCTCTCATACATAAAAGTGGTTACAGTCTTTACTTAGACTTTCAAATTACATGGATATTGGTGAACAACCTGTTAACGTACTACTAAGACAAGAATCTACAACTGACATATCTGTTCAAAACAACAGACCTTCAATGGACCTTACACTTATTCAAACTTCATGCTTTTCCCTACCTACTGATCTTCTAGTGCTACAACTCGTCCCCCCTTCACATTCTTCACAGTTCTCCTTTATATTATTCTGAATTGCCCTTATGAATATTCCCCACTAAGGCTTCATAACTACCTTCTATTTTGAAATCGCTGAGCTCTGTTGGCCCATTCCCTGTCACACAACCTCGAATGTGCTAAAATTAAGAATGATAACTGCCACTAGCATTTTGTGCTATAGCCACTAGCCCAGATGGATATGTAACCACCGCCAATAAATTTAGGAATAAATAATAAAGAGAAATGCTTGTCAGGGACAGGTCAAAGGCAACCTCTGCTTAGGAATTTTCAGATTTTAATAAGCTGCCACAACTTGAAATAAATCATCTCTGCCGCTGCCAGGAATGAATATAGAAAATGCCAGTGCCAAGGAAGATATGTCAAAGTTTTCTTAATCAATACTAGCTGCCTTATTCAATAGAATCATCTTTGCTATTAAAATCTATCATGGAAATAAAATGCCCATCTGACATCTCCACAAGCTGCCAGTCCTAAAATAGTCTCCATTATCTATTAATGCATTAGTCATCCTTACACTGCATATTATATTCGCCCAATTTTGATCAGCTACAGTGCCATGAAAGATCACTTATACTATGGTTATATATGCCCGCTTCAAGAGGGGTCCCATGTAATGTCCCCTTTCTAGGGTAAACACTTAAACACTAAAACTTGGCTTTATTTAACTCCTCTATATGTGTGTATATCCTCTAATATCAGAAATTCTTCTTCTTTCCTATATCTTCTCATTTCCAGTTTGCATATTCCTATATGTGTGTCTGCTGTATAAATGATTGATGATCAAATGATCGGTTGATTGATTATATTTGTATTCACTATTGATTGATTGATGCTTGGTGTTAGATTGAATTGTATTCCTGATATGCCAATGCTTATTTTATTCTATTTGTGTTGTGATTCATCGATGATATGCCATGCTGAGATGATATTTGAATGCTTATTACTATTGGATTAGTTGATTTCCATGTATATTCAATGATCTTCCATGGTGATCCAATGATATATTGTTGGTGTTGATCAGATGATATATTTCCTTCTGTATATTTGTTGATGATGCCTTGAGAGGAGTCGCTGATTCTTATATGTTCCCTTGCTAATGAAAGACCGTTGCTCATGGATTAGACGCTATAGATTTGCTGATTGATGAATTATGTTTATATCCTCAGATCCTTGATTGCTGTGTATTCACCATTGGTAATCCCATATGCCTCTTAGATGGTGTGAAATTCTTTTAAACTGTATTTTATTGTCTTCAAGTCTATGTCCATTCCGCCTGATCATTGCTGAGGATATCCGGTCTTATCATTCCGTGATGATGATGATCTGAGGTTATTCCCTATTTATATTTTTGAAGGGCCATCGATCACTACCTTCTAGGGGTCGTGACTGTATCTTATTAGTTTTCTGTTCTTTAACAGCGATTACCTCTTATTATAACCGCTGCCAATACTATTGTTTATTCGCTGTTCTTGTTAATGCTCCATATTTGTTAAGTCGCTGATTTTAATTGTATATGGTCCGTCCACAATTATTTGCTGGTCCTTTAGTATCATATTATATATATGAAATGTTTCTTTTAATCTTTCTGTATACATGTAATCTTCTTATATTAATCGCACTTTTGATGGTTTTATTACTAATTTCATTAAGTGTTTTTTGCACCATCGATTACCTCTTGTGGGAATGATTCCTTCCAAGCGGTGCCTCTTGTAATCCTTGCTCCTTATATTTATTTTAGTATTTATAATATTTAATCTAAATATATTCAATTTATGATTTATAGAAATAGATTTACATGTCATTCATATCTTTAATTTGAATGAATAATACATAATCGATATTACTAATATAGGGACATGAAATCCCAAGAAAGGGTGTTGGATGCTCTTGCATCAGTTTGATGTAGGAGCATTTGGAGGCAACAATTATCCTCTTGGTGTCGTTCAAACATTTATCTTTCCTAGAGCTGCGATTAATAAAGATTTGGGCCAAATATATTATCTTTTCTAGTGCTGCGACTCATTTTGGAGGCGTTCAAATATTTATTTTGTTTCTGAGTTGAGACTTGTGTAAATTTGGATGTTTAAGATAGTGGTGTCTTTATTTGGTGTTTCCTTCTAGAGTGGGCGGCTAGTGAAGAATTAAAAACTCTGACTTGTTTTCCTGGGCAGCGGTGGTTGCAATTAACAATTTCCCATTCCTAGCAATGACAACTTAAGGGGAGCCGTTAAGGGCATGGTTTGGTGGTTAAGTCGCTCGGTTGTAGTGGTGGCCACCAGAGTTCAAACCTGAAAGATCCCTGATGGATCCCTTTGCTGAAATGAAGTGCTGTTGCTGAAATGAAGTGCTGTTTTTTGTGATTTAATTTGTTTTATGATTTTTTATTATTTTTTTTTTTGTTTTCTTTCAGACTAGAGAGGAGATGCAGAAGGGGTTTCAATTTTCTTGAGATGTGTATTTGCCAAGATGGCAAATAGAAATACATACAGCTGCAATCTCAAATAAAATGGACTAAAAATAAATAATAACTGATAGAAAGATAACACATGAGAAATTGAGGCACATACCCATCAGATCTGTATTTTAATATTCAATGGAAGCCTGGTTTGCAACCCTACTTGCATACAAAGGCAATATTGGCCTAGAAGAGGCTATACATGCAACTGAGAATGAAGGATCTGAAGGATAAAGCTGATTTAGCACTGCTGCAAGCTTAGATCTGCAATAACATGCCCTGGAATCTGTCCAATGATGCACAAATGAAGACCCAGAGTAGGCCTCCCACAAACAAGAACTGGGTTATCGTCCAATTCACCAAAATCCTTGAGAGTTTTCGTTCCCAAGAGTCTGAATGCTGCTGCCCCCTTCCACAGAGATCAGAGCTGCCATGAAGCTTCAAAAGATATGCAAAAAGATAGATCCAAATAGCACTTCAAAGTCACTTTATGCACTTCCCAAAGTGGGCGTCCACTTTAGGGTTCCAAAAGGGATCAAAATTAAGAATCTTTAAAAGATCCTTTTATTAATGAAGTCTTCCCAAGTTGGGCGCCCAAGTTGAGGGCCCAACTTCATTATTAAAAGCCCACTTTTTAAACACAACGTTGTGTCAACTAGGTGGGGGACTTTTTAATAACTTATTAATATAAAGTGACATGTTATTCACTTTATTTTATTTATTTTTATTAAATATTAAAGCCACACTTTAATATTCAATAATTATTCCAAATCCATCACCTGGCCATCCTGAACTGAGAACTTCTGAAGCCCACGCTACTGGTGATGTCGCCACGTGTCACGCCAACTGACAGTGCCTCCCTAAAATGTAGGGATACCTCCTAAAAAATAGGAATTTGACCAAAACTCCAAAAATGCTCCTGGAGGTCCCCTGATGCCTCCTGGTCAACTCTCGGTCAAACCCTAAAAAATAGGAACCCTTCCTAAAAAATAGGAAACTGTCAAAAACTGACTGGAAAGGCCTGTAAAGCTCTGTGCCAAGCTATACTGCCTCTGGATAGGTCCCCTAACCACGCTGCTGACCTACGGGAACCCGGATGATAGGTCAACTCTCATGTCTCTGCTAGACAGCGCTAAAGAGGGGACATGACAGTCCTCCCCTCTCGAAGATGCTTGCCCACAAGCAACTGCAAGGTCGGATGCTGTAAAATGGACTCTCCCTCCCAAGTGGCGTCCTCTATAGGGAGTCCCCTCCAACGAATCAAGTACTCCCGAATCACCCTACTTCTCAGCCGTCGTTCCCTCTCCTCCAAGATCTCCTCAGGAACCAGAGTCAGCTTACCTTCCTCATCCAAGGGAGGTAAATCAGGTGATGCTACAATATGTTGCCCCAGTGCCTTTTTCAGGCAAGATACATGGAACACATTATGAATCCGACTCTCAGGTGGTAACTCAATCTCATAAGCAACCTCTCCCACACGCCTGAGAATCCGATATGGTCCGTAGAAGCGAGGCTTGAGCTTCTCAGCTCCACCCCCTTTAAGGGTACTCTGTCGGTAAGGCTGCAACCGCAGGAAAACCATGTCATCCACCTCAAATACTCTCTCAGTCCTATGCCGATCAGCGTAGACCTTCTGCTGATTCTGTGCCTGCTGAAGATTCTCCCTGAGAGATCTCATGATGTCCTGGTTCTCCTGTAACCAATCTTGTGCCAAGGGCACCCTGCTGTCACTTACAGCCAAATCAACAAAAGATAATGCCTCGTAACCATAGAGGGCTCTAAAAGGTGTCATAGCAATAGACATATGGTGTGTAGTATTATAGCAATACTCTCCTAGATATAGCCAACGCACCCATGCCTTCTGCTGTCCTGACACATAGCTGCGCAAATACCCCTCAACCCACTTATTAACAATCTCGGTCTGCCCATCTGTCTGTGGGTGGTAGCTGGTACTGGGTGTCAACTCCGTACCTGTGAGCCTGAAAAGTTCTTGCCAGAAAGAACTCATGAACCTACTATCCCTGTCACTCACTATGGTCTTGGGAAGACCGTGGAGCCTGAATATCTCTCTGAAAAATAACTCCGCCACCTGAGATGCTGTGAAATCAGCTGCAATAGGAAAGAAGTGGGCGTATTTAGTCAACCTGTCTACTACAACATAGATACAGTCTTTCCCCTGCACCCGAGGAAGACCTGTAATGAAATCCATGGAGATCCCTGACCACTTCTGCTCCGGTATAGGTAACGGCTGTAATAAACCAGCAGGGAAAGTATGCTCAGACTTATTCTGCTGGCACGTCAAACACTCACGAACATGACGTAAGATATCAGCTTTGAGACCCTTCCAAGAGAATCTCTCTCGAACCGCCCTGTAGGTCTTACCATAACCTGGGTGCCCTGCTGTCGGAGTATCATGATAAGCATGCATAATTTGTTCCTTCAACTGAGAACCAGGAACCAGATACACCCTGCCCTTGTAGTAGATGACTTCATCTACCACAGTGTACCTATCATCCAACACCAAACCATCCATGACCTCACAAGCATGCTGATTTTTGGAGTACTCAACTAAAATTTGAGCCTTCCAATCTGCTGAAATCTCGCTCAGTGAACATAGGGCAGCAAGTGATGGTTTTCTAGAAAGTGCATCAGCCACAGTATTATTCTTCCCCTTTATGAATTCGATGTCAAAATCATAAGCCTGAATCTTGCTCACCCATTTTTGCTGACGATCATTGAGCTCTGTCTGATCAAGGAAATATTTCAGACTGTTGTGGTCTGTTCTTACCACGAATTTGCTGCCAACAAGATACTGTCTGAACTTGGCTAATGCGTGCATAATAGCCAACATTTCCTTATCATATGTAGAATACAACCTCTCATTATCCCGCAGCTTCCGACTCTCAAAAGCAATGGGGTGTCGGTTCTGCATCAAAACCGCTCCTATGCCCAAACCGGAAGCATCACACTCAAGTACAAAGGGCTGCGAGAAGTCGGGAAGTGCTAAAACTGGGCAAGTACTCATAACCTCCTTGAGCCTGTCAAAGACTCCCTGTGCCTGCTCTGTCCATCTAAAAGCCCCTTTCTTTGTGAGGTCTGTCAAGGGAGCTGCCAACTGAGAGAAACCCCTCACAAACCGCCTGTAATAAGCACATAGACCAAGGAAACCCCGTAACTCAGTAATGTTCCGAGGGTGTGGCCAATCTCTAATTGCCTGAATCTTCTCCTCGTGCACCTTCACCCCATCAGCACTAATCACATGACCCAGATATAGGACCTCTCTAAGTCCAAACTCACATTTGGACAACTTAGCAAATAGAGACTGACTCTCCATGATGCTAAGTACCTCCTCAACATGTCTGAGATGGTCCTCCCAAGTACGACTGTAGATCAGAATATCGTCAAAGAACACTAGAACTGATTTCCTCAACTGCTTGTTGAAGAGATGGTTCATACATGACTGGAAGGTGGCTGGAGCATTGGTAAGGCCAAAAGGCATCACCAGAAACTCATAATGCCCATAGTGACAACGGAAGGCGGTCTTGTGTACATCCTCTGCTCGTACACGAATCTGATGATAGCCTGAACGAAGATCAATCTTAGAGAAGTAGATGGCTCCATGAAGCTCGTCCAACAACTCATCAATGCGCGGAATAGGGTATCTGTTCTTGATTGTCTTCTTGTTCAAGGCCCTGTAATCTATACACATCCGTAGGGTCCCATCCTTCTTCTTAACCAGTACTACAGAAGAAGCAAAGGGGCTAGAACTGGGGCGAATGAAACCCATATCTAACAGCTCATGAATAGTCTTCTCAATCTCATCCTTGTATGCTCTAGGATGACGATACGGGGTGGTGATCACTGGCTTAGCTCCATCCTCCATCTCTATCCCATGCTCAAACCCTCTATCCGGGGGTACACCAGGAGGTATGTCACCAAATACTCGGCCATGCCGATCCATCACTGTCTGTATGTCAACATGAAATGCTCTAGCATCCTGAGGAGTGGGTGTCTTGGATTTCACAAAACAACGTGTGGCCCAGAGCACATCATCATGTCTGATAATAGACTCCATCCTGCGAGAAGATACCTCCTTGGGTCCACCGTCAGAGGCTGCCCTCAAGATCACCTTCTTCCCGCCAGATAGGAACTCTAACTGCATGCGGTGGTGATCAATAATATATCTCCCAATACCCTGTAACCACTGCATACCCAAAATCACATCATAATCCTCTAGGGGTAGGATATAAAAGTCATCCGTCAAAGTAAAATCACCCATCTGAATGCTGAGCTGTGAGATCCTCCGAGTACAACCCAACACTGCACCATCTGCAACCTTAACTCCAAAACCCTCGAACACCTCAGACTGTAATCCACGCCTCTCCACCAATTTCTGATCAATAAAATTGTGCGTGGCTCCTGTGTCAACCAAACTCATGACTCGCTGTCCCTGTAAGGTTCCTTTTAACCGAAAGGCATGGAACCTGGGATAACTGGATAGGGTAGCCATAGTCACTTTGGCTGCCGCCAATGAATCAGGGATGTCTATCTCTAGCTGGGGTCGCTCCTGAATAACCTCCTCAGGGCTGTCCTCAATGTCGGTGTCTGGTATCTCCTCATCCCCAAGCTCAGATGTGACCTCAACCAAGTGAACTCTGCCCTTACCCATACAGCGGTGTCCGGGCTCCCAAGGCTCCTTGCAGGAGAAGCATAATTTCTTCCTCCTCAAATCATTCCGTGACTCCTGATCCATCCTAGGAGGTCTAGCTGACTGTCCATCTCTGAACTGTGGAGTATTGGCCTTCTGAAAAGGCCGTGATTCCCTGAATGGCCTCTTATCCGACTGATAAGTGGGAGTGGTGTCCAATCTCAAGGTCACATCAATGGCATCCTTAAGAGTGGCCGGCTGGAAGGCACGTACCAATCCCTTAAGCCTATCCTGTAACCCCTCAATGAATAACATCACGCTACGCCTCTGGGGCATATCAGGTACCATAACTGCAATACGCTGGAACTCATTAACATAAGCTTCAGCATGTCCTGTTTGTCTAAGATGTGCCAACTCCCTATAGTAGAGTTCTGTGTCCTTACGGTCAAACCGGGTAATGAGTCGTTCAGTGAACTCTGCATAGGAATGAATCAAGGCATGATCCTGGGTGACCAGTCCATGATGCCACCAATCATAGGCAACCCCATCTAAATGTAAGACAACAAACTGGATAGCCTCACGCTCAGGCATGGGTCTCAAGGATAAATATATGTCCAGCTTGTGCACCCAAGCACGTGCACTCGTACTACCCGTACCAGCATATGTAGCCAACGTGATCTTCCCAGTAGCTCTACTGAGGTCATAGTTCTGCTGCTGTGGTCTAGTGCCTCGGTCTCCTCTAAACCTGGTAGAATCTCTGCGCTGTGCACAATACTGTGGAAAAGGAAAGACATCCCGGACCTCAGGGGGTAAGGCTCGCCACTCAGCTGTAGCCGCCATGACTGAGTCCTGAAATTCCACCTCTGGTGGCTCTATCTGTGCTGGCCGTTCACCTCGTGCAAACTGAGGAAGTAAGGGTCTATCCCTGGCCTGTCCACGCCTAGGGGAATGATGGGAACTCCTAGCTGATGCGTGTGACCTGTGACTATGCTGGCTTCCCGCCACTGATACTGATCTGCTCCGTCTGCCTCTATCTAACTCCAATCATTCCAAGGCATCCTGTATCCTGTCAAGGGTCTGAGCAATCCTAGGTTGAGTGTTGATGAGGGTTCTCATCATCTCTCTCTCTTCCTCATCCTGATCTCTCCTGGCATTTCTCTGTTCTTCAGCCATTACTGGTTCCTCTGCTGTACCAATCCCAAGCTCGTTTTGGGCTGTCCTGCGTGTGTAATACCTGTCTGTATGCATAGAAAGCAAATCTCTAAACCCCACAGGCTGGCAGGTCAAAGGCTCTGATACCACTGAAAGATCCCTGATGGATCCCTTTGCTGAAATGAAGTGCTGTTGCTGAAATGAAGTGCTGTTTTTTGTGATTTAATTTGTTTTATGATTTTTTATTATTTTTTTTTTTGTTTTCTTTCAGACTAGAGAGGAGATGCAGAAGGGGTTTCAATTTTCTTGAGATGTGTATTTGCCAAGATGGCAAATAGAAATACATACAGCTGCAATCTCAAATAAAATGGACTAAAAATAAATAATAACTGATAGAAAGATAACACATGAGAAATTGAGGCACATACCCATCAGATCTGTATTTTAATATTCAATGGAAGCCTGGTTTGCAACCCTACTTGCATACAAAGGCAATATTGGCCTAGAAGAGGCTATACATGCAACTGAGAATGAAGGATCTGAAGGATAAAGCTGATTTAGCACTGCTGCAAGCTTAGATCTGCAATAACATGCCCTGGAATCTGTCCAATGATGCACAAATGAAGACCCAGAGTAGGCCTCCCACAAACAAGAACTGGGTTATCGTCCAATTCACCAAAATCCTTGAGAGTTTTCGTTCCCAAGAGTCTGAATGCTGCTGCCCCCTTCCACAGAGATCAGAGCTGCCATGAAGCTTCAAAAGATATGCAAAAAGATAGATCCAAATAGCACTTCAAAGTCACTTTATGCACTTCCCAAAGTGGGCGTCCACTTTAGGGTTCCAAAAGGGATCAAAATTAAGAATCTTTAAAAGATCCTTTTATTAATGAAGTCTTCCCAAGTTGGGCGCCCAAGTTGAGGGCCCAACTTCATTATTAAAAGCCCACTTTTTAAACACAACGTTGTGTCAACTAGGTGGGGGACTTTTTAATAACTTATTAATATAAAGTGACATGTTATTCACTTTATTTTATTTATTTTTATTAAATATTAAAGCCACACTTTAATATTCAATAATTATTCCAAATCCATCACCTGGCCATCCTGAACTGAGAACTTCTGAAGCCCACGCTACTGGTGATGTCGCCACGTGTCACGCCAACTGACAGTGCCTCCCTAAAATGTAGGGATACCTCCTAAAAAATAGGAATTTGACCAAAACTCCAAAAATGCTCCTGGAGGTCCCCTGATGCCTCCTGGTCAACTCTCGGTCAAACCCTAAAAAATAGGAACCCTTCCTAAAAAATAGGAAACTGTCAAAAACTGACTGGAAAGGCCTGTAAAGCTCTGTGCCAAGCTATACTGCCTCTGGATAGGTCCCCTAACCACGCTGCTGACCTATGGGAACCCGGATGATAGGTCAACTCTCATGTCTCTGCTAGACAGCGCTAAAGAGGGGACATGACAAAACCCCTGCTGAGCCAATGAGCTCACAGGCTTTACGCCTTCGTTGGGCCAACGAGCTCGTGGGTTTGAAGTGTTCTTACTTGGGGATGAGGTCCCCCGTATTGTGGCCTCACCGGTTCATCACTCTGAGCAAAAGCGTTAGTGTGGAGCCGGAGGGCGTGTCGTGCTAGCGTCACCGGTCACGTTAAAAAGTTTACCAGGTGCATTATTAAAAAAAAAAAATGACAACTTAAGGGGCAATTCATAAATGGTGGTGACTTAATTTTGGCGTAGTGGCAAGTAATAATAGTGGTGGAGATTTTAATGCTGATGTATAGGCAGTTGTAGGTGTCTTAAATATGGTGGCAACCTCCCAAAATAGAGTCATCCACCCTTATTGAAGATCAATGTTTGCATTTGACTAGGTAGCAAAATAGAGGATGGAAAGGAGTCGATACTCTAGACTGGTCGAGTGTTAGAAAGGAGTGCAGTTTTTATTTTTGTGAGATGGACATGGGTTATATTTTTGTAGTGAGTACATATGTGTAAGAGTTGTTTGTAGTAAAAACTGTGAAGTTCATAATGATAGTGTTGGGTGTGTGATTTCCTTTGGTAGCTAAAATTCTATATTATCTATTGCTATACTAACTATAGTGTGTGGAGAGTGATTCCATTGTAGTAGAAACTCCTTAGTATCTATTAATGTGCTGTAGTATAGGCTAAGTGTGAGTTTCCATTTACTGCGGAATTTTATCTATTGTTGTACTATAGTTTAATTCCAACCCAACATCTTGCAATATACATGTAATGTTCTCTCATCTATTGGGAAGTTACCGAGTCTATGAAGTTGCTTAGCTTGGTTAATGGTGAATTTCTCGAGTTTTGGTCTGATATTACTTTATAGATGTAAATGAATGGCTTGTATTTGTGAAGAGCTGCTTGGATTGGTTGCCCTTCAATGGGTACCCGATCCTTGACTGCATCAAATGGTATTAGAGCAGGTTGATTGTTGGGATGAGTGTTGAGAAGTTGATGTTCATAAGAGAGAAAATGGTGATAAAAAGAATGAGTAATGTGTTGGCTGTCCTCCAACAAGAGTAGTTCTGGGTAGAAGATGTGCTAATGTCCTCCATTGTGTGAAAGTGGGTAGAGGGGTTTTGAGAGTGTGCATCTTCCAATGACATTGTTGGGTAGAGGATAGTTGTTGAATGTGAGTGAGTTTGTTGTAGGTGTAAGTCCTGTAACTACAGAATTGAGAGTGAAGATGTCTTTGAAAAAGAGGATGAAGATGGTCTTGAAGAGGCTAGCTGAGTGGGTAGCCATGGAGTAGTACCAAAGGAAGAAAATCCAATACCAAAAGGAGAAAATTCTTGAGAAAATGATGGACATCCATTTGAGATTAGACAGGTTGGAGGCTATGCAACATGGAGAAGTTGTAGTAGATGTAATCAAGAATGATGGAGAATGTCATATAGATGGCATGGAAGTCGAAAAGAGCGTGATCACAATTGAAACATGTCTTTCGAAAGGCATGAATGCGGAAGTGGATAAGGTTGTAGTGGAGGAAAAGAGTAAAGATGAACATCCTATTTTATCTGACATTGTTTTGTTTGTAGATACGAAGGAAGGAGGAAACAAATAAGGGAAAATCCTCTTGCTTGAGGATAACGTAGAAAAGAAAATGATGACAGAAGTTCAAAAGGTACAAGTTGTAGAAGATAAGAGTGTTGTTGTAGAAATTCCTTTGGAGGTAGTAGCTGATGAAGACCTTGTACTTGATCATAGAGTTGATGAAGATCCTTTTCTTGAACAAGAGGTGAAGAAGATTGATGAGCTTGAAGATATTGTTATAGTTGAGAATGAAAAAGAAGGGAAGAATGAAGAAAAAGAACTATAAATTTCTGATTTGTGTATAGATGAAGAGGAGAGAAGAAGTTGAAGAGAAGGAAAATGGATTCTCTGAAATCCATCATGTGATCAAGAGTCATGATGCCGAAATCAATCTTTCAAAGGAGATGCAAATGTTGATCAATAAGTACCTTGATGAGATACCAAATGTGCAAAGTAAAGAAGGAGCAAGGGTTGCAATGGTTGAAGTATAAATGTTTACAGAAGCAAGTAAGGAGGAGGTAATTATGAAAAATTTTGATTTTCATAATGAGGAAGAAGTTGAAGAAAAGATAGTGATAAATATTTATGTTTTTCATAATGTTGTTAATGCTGATAAAGTGGTGTTTGTAGGCATAAGAGAGGAAGTAATTATATTTGATAAAATTTATTGTGAAGATACAAGTGCAGGTGAAGATGATTTCTAGTGGTGGATGGTTTATGGTGGGTTAAATCCCATGAAAAGTAGATGGTGGAGGAGAAAAATGAAGAGGAAATAAGTTTATGGTGGACAGATGTTCATGAGAGGAGTAAAAGATGAACAAATTTCGCTGAAAGAAGTAGGATTTATTCCAGCCAAGTGCTGGAAGAAGTGAAGTAAAAAATATTCTAAGGTGTTTGGTTCAATAATGGAGCTTGTTGCAGAATGTGCAATTTCATTGGCTCAAATTTGTGAATGCTCACAAACTTCCTACCCGACAAGTTTGATGTACGAGCATTTTGTACCCCCACACCTAACGACACTTTAGAAAACAACTTAAGTTGCCTTTTAAAACCACTTTTTATGACCTTTTAAATAATTAAAAATAAGTCATCTTTTAATTTATAATTCAAAGTTACTTTTTTTGACAACTTAATTTTTTTTAATTATTTAATTATTTCCAAAGTCTCAAAAAAGGGGACATTACAAAAAAACATATATTTTGTGAGGTAGTTTGCAAGGTGATTGTGGATAGATTGTTGACTTGAGGTAGTATACACCAAATCAAAGATGTCGCCACAGAGAGGACATGGTATTGTTAATGTCATTGGAAGGATGGAAGAGATGCTCGAGATGGTGAAAGCTATGGAGATCTGGATGGATGCTTTTGAAGATCACAAAAGAACCCCTAACCCTAGAGATGACGAAAGTGATGAAGAACAAGAAGCCAACCCTATCGAGTAGAGTGCAAGCGAAGAGGAGGACAAGGAAGAAAGAATGTTGAAAGCTATATCGAGTATTGGTAAGGAAACTAGAGTAGATATTCTCAATTATTTTGGTAGTCTAAATCTTGAAGAATTGATAGATTGGATAACTGATTTAGAAGAATATTTTGAGTATGAAGATATTGATGACCCAAATAGAGTAAAATTTGCTAAGACTAAGTTAAAGTGTCATGCCGCTATTTGGTGGAAGGAAGTCCAACTAGAAAGAAATAAAAAAGGTAAATCTAGTGTATGGAAGTGGGACAAGATGGTGAAGAAAATCAAATCTAAGTTCATTCCTATAAATTATCAATTGGAGTTATTAAAGGAGTTACACAATTTAAAGAAAAGGGATATTACTGTGAAGGATTACATTGAAGAATACTATAGACTAACAATCCATTCAAGACACTATGATGAGGGAGCAAAGAAAGTGGCTAAATACATGAATGGTTTGAGAGAATCAATATAGGAAGAGTTGAGTATGTTGAATATCGAGACAATAGAGGAAGCATATTAGATGGCCTTAACCGCAGAAAATAAATTAAGTAGAAGATTGGGAGAACAACAAAACCGGAAGAGAGGTAGAGAAGGATGGTTTAAGGAAGATAGGTCTCATTGCGGCGATAGGAGGCCATATGCAAAGGACCCTAAGGTTAGAAGCCCATACTACGAGGAGACAATAATCCCCACCGCAACAAGTAATTCATACCGCAAGGACATAGATGATAGAAATTCTTACTGCAACAATAGAATTGACGGATATCAGAGAGGCAGGGGAAGATATGGTGGAGGTGATGGGAGACCCTTTAGAGGAACATGTTTCGGATGTGGAGGACATTGAGTATTTGAATGCCATCAAAGCCAAGGAAGCCCTAACAGGAGGCCAAAAAGGAAAGCGAGAGTTGCACATGGAGATGAGGAGACCAAGAGATATGTAAGTATGAAAAAGATGCACAGGCCTACATGGTAGTCCGAGGATGAGCTATAATCCCAATCATGTACATGTAAGCATGAAATATATACAACCTCTTAGAAGTTTTCCTCTTGGCGACACGTTTTCATTGGTTTTTCACTTTGTTTGTGCTTCTCCAATCCCCAAGCTATCCTTCTAAGGTCTTGTACACTATCATCCTAGTCACCTAACCCATGTTCGACAAGTCATCCTGTCGCTTTCTAGCCCTGACAATGTAATATGCACACCCAATTTTTTTTATTTTTTGCAATAAGGAGATGCAAATGCAATGTCCAAACACGTTCTGATCACCAAGATACCAGTGTGGGCAAGGTGAGAGCATATAGTGCTTTGGACCACACACAGCTACTAGGAATGCAAACACTGAATATTTCCACGATGACACACAAGGTGGCAAGCCGGCCTTATCTACACTTCTTTAGTGAAGTGTGTCAATACAACACAATATGAAACACACAAAGCGGTGGGGCTGTCCTTATCTACGCTTATTCAGTGGAGTGTGCTGGATACAATACAGAATGAAGCACAAAAGGCGGTTGAGCCGTCCTTATCTACACTTATTCAGCAGAGTGTGCATGCATGCAAAGCCATTGGCAAAATGTCTAAGTTGATTCAGACCAAAATGGTCGATAGCATCAAGCTTGTTCAATGCCAAACGGACCAGAATTTAATTGCTATATGAATTGGCAGTAAACCATCCAATTTTACAATATGAGATGCATGATTAGACAATCCTCCGGAGGTACTAACATAACAAACATGAATTGCAACACAATATTGTCAAACTAACATGTAGAAGCTGTGACAATTGATATGTATTTCTGATCATAAAAACAAACTGCTGTAGCAACAAGATTAATCGATAAAATCATAAGAAAAAACATGCTTACAAGGCTAAGTAAGTTGGCCCACTGAAGTAAGCCTTTGAAAGCTGATGAAGTTTGTTTGAGAGGCTGGAAACCATAACATAATGCAGATCAGACCATTGGAGATTGCTGTCACACTGAATAATCAGATCTGAAACCAAACTCTTACTGTCCAAACTGAGAAATAACACTGACAATTATTGATACCCAACAACCAAGTATAAAATCAGACACTAAATGATACTGAACTATCCACAATGGTGACCAAGGACTGTTAATATTCATTCCAAACTGCTGCAGACCAAAGAAAAGAGGAGTACGACCTCCTTACAAGGAAGTACGGCACCACATATAACACTTTTGAAAGTTGAATAGGATTGAAAACATTTTTTGGGGCCTCAAATAACAAAGTCTGGTGACCCCACCTCATCCACTAGAGACAAAAAATAGAAGTGATTCACTTCCTCTAATTTCCCACGTCCTTTCCTCTATCTCATATTGTACGGTCAACAACTTGTACGGTGCTAATATAAGGAGTTTGTACGGACTTTGAAGGAAAAAATAAATTCTTCTTATTTTTGAATAAAAAGCCCCTCACAAAACATACGTCTCCCCCTAAAAATGATTAGAAGTTTGAAATGATTTCAACACCCAACACTTGGGAAAAGTGCGGCCTCCCATAGTGGTACGGCTCCTTTCAGCATACACTGCAAAAATTAACATCAAAAGAACTCAACTATAAAAACATCACTGTAAACTGAAATTAATCAAACACAAGAAAATCAGAAAACATCAAATCTTTTATCATAACAGCGAACTTGTAAAAATTCCACTTGCAACACAAAGGTGACTTTAGGGTGAAATC
Organism: Cunninghamia lanceolata; assembly: GCA_027924645.1. Classification (NCBI taxonomy): domain Eukaryota; kingdom Viridiplantae; phylum Streptophyta; class Pinopsida; order Cupressales; family Cupressaceae; genus Cunninghamia; species Cunninghamia lanceolata. Next base: position 798,072 of record BSBN01001132.1, read on the forward strand.
ACTCTATCTAGCTAAGAGGATTTTCATCCTCGAATTCCGTCCTCAAGAAATATGGAGAAACTCAGGTTCTCACTTAGAACAATAACAAATAGCAATATTCAGTCTAATCCTTTCTCTGTGCACAACACCTCCTTTTATAAGCACTTTGAGGGCAACCAAAATAATAATTCCCTTTTTTCCTCCAAAATAAAACATTTTTATGCGTGTAGAAGTCCACTTTTTTGCCCCTTCTGCCTAGCGCCACTTAACTGCACAACTTAAAGTACCCTTTTAAATAATTAATTAAGTTGTCAAATAGAAATATAAAATAAAGTTACTTTTTGACAACTTAAATAATTATTTAACTTCCCAACCAATGGTCTGCAATACATAACTTTGCAGCCAACGGTCTGTAGTACATAAATTCGTAACGAACGGTCTGCAGTACATAACTTCGCAACCAACGGTCTGTAGTACATAACTTCGTCCAAAGAAAGTTGGAGCTCTCTAAAGATGATGGAATTCTCAAAGAATCTTGGAGCTTTTCAAGATTGTTGGAATGGTTTCAAAAAGGGACATTACAGACAACATGACCAATTCACTTCACAAGGGGGGAAATTCACTTTCCCTAGAGGCTTTTTCATCATTCCACCCTTCTAGAGCCATCTAATTAACCTTCCCAAGCTTTCTGTACCTTAATTTTGCTTGTCCAAGTCTTCTGTTCCGGTTCGCCCCTTATGTCTTTAGGAACTCCCCAAGTGACCCTGCCATTGAAGTGTGATCTCTAGGGGCGACTTGCCCTGGTAAAAGGGGCAACCCATTTTGCAGAAGTCCAATGACTCGTTTCAAGGTTCTAGAACCATTTTCAGCCATTCTAGATCATTCTCCAACCTTGAAACCACTTGTGCAAACCACCCCCTTTGGGTCGCCCCATATGTCTTCAGGATCTCCAGGGGAGACCCTATATTTTAAGTAGGATCTCCAAGGGTGACCTGCCCTGGTAAAAGGGGTGACCCACTTCCCGAAAAGGGCGACCATGTCGTTTTTTGACATGTGTGTTTTCTTCCAATTCTAGCTCAAATTTGCTCCAAATTGAGTCTTGATTGCGGGATTCTTCATGTCTAACTGATTGCCAACTCCCCTTAAGTGATTCATGACTCTTAATCAACTCAATCTCATCTTCCAATCAATCTTTGTTATCTCCCAATCAGCCATGTGTTATCTCCATTTCTTCTATTGTGATATGCTTTCCAACCACTGTTCACTCTCAATTAGAGTCAGATCACTCCCCAGTCAAATTTGTTAACTCCCCAATCACCACCACCTTTGGTGTTAATTTTCAACCTATAAATACCCCTCTATGCATTTGAGGAGGCAAACTTAGAGGAGGCAAACTCAGTATTGCATCTCCTCTTGCTTTGCTTTGCATATAGTTGTTTCCATAGCATTTTCATGCTCGTGCAGGACTCCACGTGCCTTTTGTTTATTTGCATAGCTTAATTGCTCAAGCCCATTGCGCTTTTTAGCATTCAAATGCTCATCTCCATTGTCAATTAATTAGCTTCAAAGCCAAATTCAACTCAATTGCTCCCATCTTCATCCCTGTTGCCAAGAGGAGGATCCCGCTACTACAGAGGAAGAGAGGGTTACCATGAAGGACTTCTGAGGACTCATCAGGCATTGACGCCCAGTTTATTCTCGGTTCCTTTCATGTTTTCATTAGTAATTAGAACAAATCTCTGCTCTTGAGGAAGTAAATAATTTGCTTGCTTTTCTCTTGATACGACTTTCTTTATTGCATTAGATTAATTTGCTTACTTAGTTTAGATTTTCTTTGCATTCCTAGATTAAATTTCATTTCTTTTGTCTATAGATTAGTCATTATTTCCAATTCATTAGATTAGACTCGAAATTTGCTCCACAAAACTATTGCCGTAGTTATCCTCTTTTGTTTGTTTTCTTCAAGGAGAGCCTTAACCTCTTGTGTAACCTTAGGCTCCACTACATTACATAGCTGCACATCTTGACTAGTGATATGTGCAATGTGAAATTCAAGGCAATTGATGCCTCCTCTCTTACACAACCCACGATAATTGCACACCTCCATTCATGTTTGTATATTTGGTGTGCCATGCTTTCAAGTGGATCCCTAGCCACCACTTCTGCTACTTGCCAATGCTATTTCTCAATCCAAAAATCAAAATGAAACCCCACCTAAAAAATAGAAAAATTAAAACATTGAAAAATGTCAACCTTAGAATCTAGTTGATAAAGAAGGAAATAACTAATAATTTGAAATAAAATAAAAACAAAATGGCATGCTAGAATGAAAGGAGAAAACAAAAAAATAGAACAAAACTATTACATATCTTTTAAATGTGGTCGATAGATTTGCCAACTCAATCCATGGTCACTCGGAGTCACACAAAATAACCTAAAAAACTAATGCAATTTGCTTCAAAGTGTTGTTAGGTCAAAAGATTGAAGGAGAAGATGCAAAAAAAAGAGACATTTTTGACATTTTATGGGTGTGAGTGTCATGTTTCTGCGCTTGGCAAGTTTACTTGTTAGACTCATCGAGTTTCGTGAGTTTTCTGACAAGTGGCTCACAGGAAAATTAGTGACAAGTTTTACGGCAAGTGAGCCGGGCTGGTTTGACTTGCAATTACTTGCTAGTAGGCAAGTAAATCACCAAGTTTTTGAACTAAAGGTCTAATGACAGGTTGCCTTTCATTATGTAATTCTTGTACTTATTTGAATTCCAAATGATTTGTGACGGGCATGTTGCATATACTCATCTATCCTACCAATTGTTTATCTAACTAAAGATAACCTTACAAAAACATAAATATAAGCAATGAACAGGAGTATCGGTTGCTTTTCACCTATATAACCTCAAGCTGTTCTGTGCTTTTTGGAAAGTGTAATAATAGTTAAGGTTTGCATTAAAAAATATCTACATGTTCAAACTAAATGGGCCAGTTTGATATCCAACACAAACTCCCTCATACTTCCTCACCTAGTAATGACACTGATTATGAGATGATGAATTAATCCTTTCCTCAGAAATTTGGTTGTCATTGAAGAAAATTGTTAATTTGTTGAAATTTTTCTTTAATTTTTTTCAGATTTCATGCCATGCTTGAAACAAGTATTCAGTTGGTTAAAAGTAAATTGTAATGTCCCATTTTTAAAATAAAGTCACCACTAAGGGAATAAAGCAAATCGGTGGAAGAAAAACACAACCAAACAAAGTATTCGCTGCCAATGTTTACACAGCCAAAGTGAGGCTCTGGGAATCGTTTAAACTTTAGATAGCACTGGAAAATGGACGGGCCATGTTAGTTTCATGCCTCCAAATGGATCTTCACCACACTTCAAAATCAGGGGCACTGCATCATTTTCATTGTTGGCTGTGAAGTGTGGGAATTCACATAGGGTGCGATGTACCAAAATCAATGTGAGTTTTAAATCAACCACTGCCACAGCAAGGACTTGTACGATTTACTAACTAAATCAGTTCGCCAAACTCAAAATCATTGATAGTCCTCATTCTCAAATAGAATACAATACCAATTGAAGGCACCAAATGAGATTAAAATTACAAAGTAATTACAAATTGCAATAGACAGTGATCAGCATGCTAGCCACTTGATGGGAGTCGTAGAATCAGCAATAAAGTAATAATGAACAGCCTAATGATATCCACTATAAATGCAATGAGATAAATAATACTGTTTGTAGAAAGCAGTAGATTCACGCCCAGATCAGCAAATAAGCATCCAAAGTATAACCACTGGAAATTGCTATGGGAATAGACAATGATAAATATCTTTAATTTCTGGTAAATGACAAATAGATCGCCCTAGTGCAGAAGCCGCCTTTATGTAGGAGGATATAATAATAATTCCAAGCTGCTAAAGGAAATAAGGAAAACACTTAGGAAGAAATCGCAAGACAAGAGTCATTAAGGAAGTGCCCCACAAGGATAATTAATATTATACAAAAACTGGAATTAACTAAAGATTTAAGTTGTTAAAAATAGTCAACAGTCCTATGAAGGGTTGTGTCTCTAGAAAGGATAAGGTATAAAAGGAAAATCATTCAAGGAAGAGGAGGCATCAATTGTGAAGAAATATTATGTAATATTTCATGTGAATTATTCAACCAAAGAGGACGAAGCCCCTCAAAGGTTCATTGAGAGATTTCAGGACGAAAACCCTTGACTTCTCCTATCAAGTTAGTGGATGAAAACCCCCAACTTAGGCAGAAATTAGAGACATTCATATAAAGAAAATTGCTGCAAATTGGAGGAAGGATCACAACAGAAACTAAGGATAAGTTATATTTTCAGAAATATATCATAAGCTTTAAATCTGAATATTATAATAAAAAAATTACAATTTTAGATAAATTAATATTTATAAATATTATGCAACTATCACTGTGAGTTAGGATTATTGTTTTAAGAAAAAAATAAGGAAATTCTAGAATGGGACATTGTATAAATTTAGGCGAACACACAATTTATCACATCTCCTGAAGTTTCAACCAGAATTTGAAATACAAGAGTCAAAACGAATTTTTGAAGCTTTTCAATAAAACTGTGTAGTAGCTTTTGGCATCAACATCTCGGATCACACTCCCTAATCCTTCATGAGGATGACATCACATTCTTTTATCTGTCCCATCCCCATGAAGGATCACAAAGTGTGATCCAAAACATCAATGCAAAAAATTGTTGATCAGTTCTATCCAAAAGCTTCAAAAAGTCATTTTAATGGACTGTGAAAACCTAATGCTTCTGATATAAGAGTCAAGACAATATTAGAAAGTGTGCCAAGTGATAGGGGTCGGCCAGAGCTCTACATGGTTCAACTTAAATGGACAAATATGAGATATACAGAAACACATATGTAAGGCAGAGCAAATTAAGTGAAATTGATACATTAGTCACTGTTATAGGTCTATTTACAAATACAATGTTCAACGTTGTTATAACATACATTCCAAACTTGAAGTGCTCGCTTAAATGGGACCTAAAAGGTTGTTTAATCCTTAATATATACCTCTATTGACGAAATCTTTTGAAAAGGAAGCAGACAGAAAGTAAAAATTCTGTACCATTCAATCACAAAAATAAGACAAAACTGTTTCACAAATATTTTTTATCCTTCAAATAAAATATTATATACAAGTTTTGGCATTTGGAACAATTAAACATGTTTCATAAAATAATTTTTTTCCTTTGGACCTTGTTCACAATCAATTTTCCTGTGGCCATTTTAAATAAATATTGTAGCACCAAGAATGCAACAAATTTCATTTTTCTTCTTTCTGAATTGATAATACAATCCCACCAATGTTAGTTCAAGCAAAGAAAGGAAAGCAGAGATTAGTAAATTACATGAATAACATTGTAAGAAGCAATACGGCACCACCCTTTCCCATAAGAGCTATTGCTGTAGCAGGTGGTACTAGTCCATGGCTAGCCTCACTTGCTGTCAATGGAAGATCAAGAGCTAATGCACCAAGGCCCAATGATGTTGCCAGTGAAAATGGAACAGCAAACCAAACAAGACCTCCTAGCAAGTAACCCTTGTGGGTGGAGGATGGCCGCGCTGCTATAGCACTGACCCAATATCCCTGCAAAATACAGACTATCTTCAGAATTTTGGGCTAACAAAATCAGTTCACATTCAAATTATCAGCATAACTCTCACAAAATCCAACATATACACTGAAGAGTTAAGATGTCTTGCAATTTTGTTTCCTATTTTGGACAATACTGATATAATCTTTCATATTCTTTAGACTCTTAGAGTAGAGAAGAAAATCAGACGTCTTCCATTGTGCATGCAAGAGTTAATATATCCTCTTATGATGTTTCCTACTAACAGAAAACACTACTTTCCAAATGCTTCAGAGTAAAAGAGAAATTTCAGAAGCCTTCCATCTATGCTCAAGTGTGAAATTTCAAGGATCAAATTCTTACATTGTCCACAAAGATAGTGCCAAAGTTGCCAACAATATTTATGATGCCAAAAACAAGGCCCCCAGAACTCAACATGGTGAGATATGAACCTCCATGATTCCCACTTATAGGACCGCATGCCTGCCCTTTGTGTGACAGTGGCTCTATGCAGTTTCTTGTTTTGCTTGCCACTGTAAGAAGTTTTTCATAGACAATCTTTGGACTCCCCAGCTCAGTACTTGATGTATACACTAAGTATACAAATACCACCAAAACAAGGTGAACTGCCCTATCAAAGTGCAAATTGTTAGTATAGGTGCCTCTAAACCACAAATGTAAACATAATGTATTATTGTACTTATAAACTGCAGTGAAATAGTGATGATGTAGACAACCCTCAGTTCCTGTAGATTAGCACTCAGTTCTGGATGCCCTGATCCTGCAACTCAATAATCAAATTGGAACTAAAACAAACAAAACAAAATACGAAGCAGGGAAATACTGTAAACATATGCAGCCAAAGAAATATTATTGATAGTCTTCTTTTCTTCAGATTAAAAAGCACGTCACATACAGTCTATCCCCATCACTCTGACATCACTAAAACTTATTTTTTATTCTTCTCTATCCCCTAAACTAAAAACTTCCTACTCCAAAATTCCTATAAACAGCCAAAAAAGGCATCAGACCAGCAGCAGTCTCCTAATACAATTCTACTGTTTTAACACAGCTAAACTACCCTATAGTGACACTTGTTTCCTTTCCCCCAAAACATGGTAGTTTCTAACTACTACTATTACTAGAAAAACACCCTCCCCACAATTTCTCAATCAAACTAACACTATGGTTTTGTTCCTTATGTGGTAGTGCATCATCCACCCTTGTTTTTAAAATTCTAAAACTCCTGGTTCAATCATATGGTGGGGTTGTTTTGCGGCACTTAATGTAATGGTCCACTCTAATTTTTTAATTTTTTTTTACAATAGTAGAAGATGCAAATGCAAATCCTTGCACTTTCTGATCATCCAAATCTTGATGTGGGCAAGGTGAGAGCATACAGTGTTTGGACAACACACTAACTGTATGAATGCACTATTGGAAAAGTAAAAGGCGACATAGCCGACTAGAGCATACATGCGGCAAGGCCGACCCAAATCTACACCTCTTCGACGGTCAAGTATGCTTGAATGCAGAAGTCACTGACAAATTCCAATAGGTTTGATCAAGCCAAATTGGTTGATAGCAGTGTAGATCCGATAAATGCCAAAATGGGCTGAATAATATGCAAATGCAATTGGGTCAAGTTGTAAACCGACTAGGACCTCTTACAATGAATTCAAACTACTGGCGGTAGACCATCCAATTTTTACAATATGTTCAATATGCAACTATGTCATGTCCCGTTCTAGGTTCTAGGAGCAATTTTCTGAATCTTGCAATTATACAATGAAACCCTAGGACTGAAATCGACTTCTACTTGCACACTTCTACTATAGCAATGCCAATCATATGATTTGACAAAAATACAAATTGAAACAAATAGTTTATGGCAGTCTTGCAATATGAATTATCACATAGATTTGCAAATTACAATGATAATAACTGACTCAGAGCTTGCTGTTACAAATCAGACTTGCAATTCATGCAATACAACAACAATGATGGCTAATGACAGCCAAAGTACAAAGGTGTAAACTGCTGTGACAAGATCAGAGATGTATTCAATGTTAACATACCAATTGCAATGCCAATGATGATGCAAGGAAATCCAAATCTCTGCCCACTCAGATCTGGTGATAGACAGTCTTCAAATGATGAGGAATGATGTAAATGAGGATGTCGCCACCTCCTAAAGATGGTCGCTTGAATCCAATGGCATTTGCTGATCCTATATTAAGTCTGATGGCTGATCGCTGACCTGTGTGTGCTGCGTTGTGTGCTGCGTGGTATGTTAGAGGATGGCGCTATGTCTAGACGTTGCCTGAGAATGCAGATCGGCCTCCAATGCAATGGTGAATAGCTCCAAGAGGCCACAATCAGCAGCTAACTCCAAACTAATTGGTATGCAAGGTCTTCAAAGGGCACTGTATGATCTCATAAAAAATCGGCGCTCCCAACAGTCATACAAACTTTATGAATTCAACGCTCAAGATGAGGATCTTCAATGAAATTCAAACAAGCAAGAGTCTTCAAAGCAATGCAAAGTCTCCAATGAAACTCGACAATGGTCTCCGACCCAATGACGGATAATCAATCTATGAGCTCAAACAAATCTCCAATGAAGCACAATTGCGAATTCCGTGTGAATCTGCCTCTAATGATACAAATTGGGTTTTCGTCCATTCCACCGTAGCAAATGAAATGCCCAGCAAAAATGCCAGAAGTATGCAAAAGGTTCGTGATGCCGGAACGAGAACCCTCATGCTTTATTTATACTTGGATATTTGCCAATTCAAATTAAAGATTTGAATTTCGATTCCCTCCTTTCAATTTGAAATATTTACTTCTCCAAGGATGGCGCCCAATCCAATGCATTATTTTATCATTTTATTTGAATTTCTTCTTCCAATGATGAGCGCCAACTTCAAATATCAATATTTTATTCATTTATTGAGAATTCCAAGGTGAGTGCCACACTCTAAGGGTCCAATATTTTATATTTTCAAATTTCCAAGATGAGCGCTCCCTAGGCATAATAAAATATTATTATTTACCTTCAATTTTGGCCGCTCCCAATTAAATAATAATATTGTATTATTATTTAATTTTAATTCCTCTAAGTTGGGCGTTTATATTATTTCACAATCCTCCAATGGTTCGCCCAATTCAAAATCAATATCTCCTTTGATAATTAATGTAAGAATTACATTAATTCAAATTTTCCATCTTCGCTAGTTAACTAGCTGAGCCAACGTTCCATTTTCCAAGCCTCTGAACAACATTATTATTTCCAAGCCTTAGCTCAACCAGAATATTCCCTTGTTTTGATGAGTTAGCCTACGGGAATGATATTAGGCTAACTCCATTCTCTGTTTGGTGATCATGTCAGAAATGGGGACATGACAAACTAATATCTGGCAGATGACCATCCATATTTACAATAAGCATGAAGCTAAAAACTACTAAATGAAGCTACTGAAAAACTAGAACAACTGACTGAAAATTACTTCTAAATCAGTAGAATAACACTGTAGCAACAAAGATTAGTCCATAATGATTAGCAAAATAAGTGATAATCAGCCCACATGGATTTGAGCAAGCTGAAACAAGCTGATACACAACATAGAATGCTGATATAAGGCTGCAAACAGACATCAGAAAATAATGCAAACTAATCTGAAGCCCAAATTGCGGACACTGAAAAACTGAACTGTACGGCCCCAAAATGTACTTGTACGGCCCGAATAATTACTGTAAATTGTTGCAAACAACTCAAAGACTGTACAGTTGCAAGGTACAGTGGTGTGGCTGAAAAAATATAGCAAAAAGGGGCTGCCAAACAGCAGTGACTTCATACGCTCTAATAAAATGGTGTACGACCTGCACTTAAGTGGTATGGACCAGCAACTATTGTACAGTCTGCAACTTAGCAATTTGGTATGGCCCTTGCAAGAGTAGGTACGGCTTGACACAAGGGTTTTGTCATGCCCCTATATTAATAATTTATAATTGAATATATTTATAAATTGATTATTTTATTGTGAGTTTATTATTCATTCGAATTAAAGATATGAATAAAATTAGTAATGATAAGAATCTATTGCTATATCTATTGTAAAATTTAATCATTACTATTACATTAAGCTAGTCTATTCAAGTTGGCCGACTCCTTGGAGTGTAGTCGCCTATAATGGGAGAAAGTAAAGTCATATTAAATGGGCTGACTTGAATGATATTACTGGTTGATCACCTTTTGAATATGTTTCAAGACCAATATAAATAGAGTTTAGATTGCCCAAGAAGTGAATGAATAATGATGAAGGGAAGCGAACTATGTTTAAGAGAGCAGCGATTATCTTTTGGACAGCATGCATAATAAACAGCGACTACATTATGATAAGTAACAGCAATTCACATAAAGCAAGTTAACTCTTATTAGCAGCCGACTCCTCATATGAAGTGCTCTGTATAAAGACAAAATGACTTATGTTTAAACATATAGAGAGGTGTGATTTGTTCATATAAAAAGGTGCGATTAAAGAGGAGAATAAGGAGTGATCAAATTATGGGGTGCGATTTGTGAATGATAATAGATGTGATCAGTTATAAAGGGCAGCGAATCCATCTTAGAGGTGGGTGACCATTTTTGAAAGGTTGCTGCCTTAAAGGTAAAAGGTAAAGGGACGCCTCCTTTAGATAAAGACGTATCTCTTGGAAAGAGTTCATCTCTCTTTTGAAAAGACACATTGTAGTATAAGAGGATAAAGAAATGAAGTAGAAGGGAATCAACAAAAACATATATTCAGATCTGCACTTGAGATATATGGAGAAGAGTATCCAAGCAAGGAAAGACATATAAATGTAGATAGCAGATTAAGAATTATCTGCATATTATTATCTATAGCATCAAACTGGTTTGCTGTATCTCACCTTATGAACTTGTGGTATTCTTATGATAATATCATAATTGAGTCATATTAAGAAGACTAAGTTAATATATATATATATATACCTGAGATAAGCCAATAAGAATATAATTACTAAATCTGACTTATAAACTAACTATATATATATATATTCATGATATACGAGGGATTAATATATATTCATGACCCGGTCCTTAATCTTTCTCTATTGCCCCTCATGAGGATTGGTTGGGTTGTTAGGGAGAGGCGGAATTAATGTCTCACAAGGTGAGCCCCGAAGTGGTATGGACGGGTGTTCCTGAAGCTCTCGGGCCAAGTGGTGGTATTGACGGGTGTTCATGAAACCCTTGGACTTACTCCCCAATGTGGTATGGACTGGTGTTCCTGAAGCTTGGGCCAGGTGGTGGTATTGACGAGTGTTCATGAAACCCCTAGGCCTCACTTGTGGAGAATAGTTTTCTAGCGCCCTAACATGGTTATCCCCCATCCTCCGTAGGGTTGATGATTAGCTAAGAGGTAAGGATTGGGGCTTAAATATAGTAATCATCAAGTATATTATGAATACTAATTAGTCCCTAGTTTTAATGATCTGATTTAGGGTACAATAAGTATGTTGAAGTATGTTTATTATGTAAAAATAGGCATACTCCAAGTAGGGGACATTACAGGTTTGTACAACCAGCAATAACAAGGAATATGTACGACCATTCAACTCCAAAGGTGCTGTGATTGGAAATAGAACAATAAACATACAAAAGAGATTAACAACAAAACCACACCAAAATCTCCACAAATACTGATAACTAAAATTGAAACTTCACACAAGCAAACAAACTGGAAATAACTCTACAACCACACTGAAATTGGATAATTGCAAACATTTAGTTCACTGGTGAATTCTAGATGAAATCACTCTAATGGTTACGAGGGTTTTCGTCCCTGAAACCATTCTTTGCCAAAGGGTTTTCATCCTAGGCAGAAGATGATAATAGTTCAATCTTTAAAACAAAGGCTTTCTCAAATTTTGCAATAGCCTCTTTCTGTTCTAATTTCCTTCTTTTATAGGCAATTTTAGGGCAACTTTTTAGGCAACCAAATATTGTCTCTTTTATTTTCACTTTTCCCTTCAATAATAATAATAAATTAACTTTCAAATCTTTTAATTTGATAATACATTTAATTCCTATTTTCAATTTCACTTTTATGACCCACTTTTAAAACAAATTTAAGTCATCACTTTGTACCCCATGCCTAGTGTTATCACTGTTGGCCCTCTTTAAAAAACACTTTAGATGTTGGCTGCCTTTCTCTTAATAAATAACTAAGTTGCCTTCAAGAAAATAATAAAGTTACCTTAAGACAACTTAAGTTAATTATTTAATTATTTTCCGCACATCATTTCCAAAGTCTATGGAAAATATTAAAATAGGCAAATTATACTTGATAACTCCAACACCTTAAGTGCATAGGTCTTCCATCCACATAAAGTTGGCGCTCTCCAAGGATGATGTCATCTCCCCTTTCTTTGGAATGGTCACCATTAGGAGGATTGGTACTTTTGGTTGGACTCCGAGGTTCATCATACGCCGGGAGAAGCTCTCATTCATGCCAATGACGCCTTGTTCACATTTATCATGCATCATAAATGAGGTTAATATTGGGCGACCTAATATTCCCTTAGCACTTCACAAAATATCCATGCTAGCGCTTAAGGGAAAACAAAATAATATTAATCAAATCTTTAATTTGATTATGTCTTTGTGCCTAAACACATTGAGCATGGTCGGCCCTCTTGGAGGGAAAAGCATACTCAAAAATAAAGATAATCTTGCATGGGTTGGCCATGAAGGAAGTGAAGACAAATTTTGTATAAATAGCCCATTCGACTTGGCATTTGAATCATCATCTCATCAATTCATTCATTCACTTGTGGAGAGCAATCTCATTGAGAGCTTGGGACAAAAACCTCAAGACTCTTTGGAGGAATTGGATGAAAACCTGATTCTTCCTCTTGTGGATTCCATCACAGGGATTCAAGCGGGTTTCATTGTCAGCATAAGGGTAGATTTCCATCAGCTTGTGAGAGCACACTTGTGACACCTTGTTCCTAGGCTTGGGGAAAACCCTTTGAAGGAGGAGCGACCAGCTTAGGAGAGGATATTTGTAGCAGATTTCTACAGCAGGCCTGCTAGGGTTAGAGCAGATCTGTATCAGCAGTCTTGTCATCAGCATTCAGCTCTCATTGAGGCTTCTATTTGCATAATGTTGGTATGTAATTAATGGTAGTGAACAGTACTTCATAGCTGGGCGATTTGATAGCCTTCTTGTCATCATTTGTATGCTCAAAATTTATATTTCCAGCAGTCTATATCAGCAGACTTCATATTTTTCATTATATGCTTTATGTGTGATTTATGGTGGAGGATTATCTACATGCTTGGGCGAACCTATTGATATGCTTTTCATTGATATTTGATCATAAATTGTGGTGAGATTATGTATTTGCTTCAAGTCTGATTTTTATAGTAGAGTTAGGGTTAGGGCAGATTTGCAAAGTGCAAAAATTCGGGGCAGAATTAGGGTTTTAAGCAGAAAATCGAAATTATAGTGTAATATCCCATTTGGGACATGACAGATGATAGAATTCTCCAAGAATCTTGGAGCTTTCCCAGAATGTTGGAATGAACCAGAAAAGGGACATTACAAGTCCTCCCTCCCCAAAATTGCTTGTCCTCAATAAATGCTAACTCAACCTTCCAACTCCTTCCAACTGAACCCTTTTGCAAATACTAGGATCCCAAATCAATCTCAAGAACTCTTCACCATGCTTTCACTGCACCACTTTGATACAACAAGAAGCTGTAAATCTTCTATCCTTTTTAATGTTGTCAAGCAATCCTCTCCAAAATGTGCTATTAGTTTCATATAGATTCAACTCATTACAAATGCGAATGTTAAGAGATGAAACTGAATCAAAATCAATATAGGATGAGAAAACTGCTACTGTTCTATCTAGCAAACTGCAAACCCTGAATGGAGGACAACCCTTTGTTCTTGTTCAATGGAACACCTGGGTCCCATATTCTTATGTGAATACAACCTTGAGCCAAAGGATATAAGTGTCCTTTGCTACAAGTTGTATTCTTTTCCTTCTCTCCAATCTCATGATACTTTTCATATTGACAAAAGCCTTGCCATAAACCTCTACTAACATCAATGCTTTCATGCCATAAGTTATAATAATGAAGATAATCAAATTGCTCACCATTAGTTGCTCATCTGGAAATTTCAGCAAGTTGAAAACTAATTTTATTATTCGGTGAAACACTTTTCACATGTCTGAAAATTTCACCTAGATCCCATATCAATATTGGGAATTTGCAATTCCCAATCATTGGTCCTTCTTGTGATCTAGATGGCTTCTGTTGCATCATTCTATTACTATCACAAGTTGTAGAACTTGAACCAAAAAATGTCTCAGCATCCATCTCAAAAAATGGATTTTTAAAGTTGACTCTGCATCCATTTCAAAAAGTGGGTTATCAAAAGATTGAAAGTTATTTCTATCCTCTTGTTTATCCCAATCTTCTTGTTGACCCAACTTTGTACTTGCAACTTCTGGTTTTTTTGGAAAATGGTCTAAATCAAAATATTCTTGAAGCCTATCAAGCTCATCAATTACCTACTTGATTTCCTTAGCCCTTGCTTCATTCTTTGCTTCCTGAAGTGTTCTACAACATCAAGCTGATCTTCTGCCTCCAGTAGTGCCATTTGGGTACTTTCTAATGAGTTCTTGGTCGATTTAAGTTCAAAGGTGAGCTCATAAACCTTAATCTTCATTGCCGTAGATGTAGTTAAGGCCTCACTTGCAAATTTGATGGCCACATCTCTATCTTTAATCATATGTAGATATTTTGATTTCATTGTTTCCATTGTACTCTTAACTGTTTGTAAATCTGCAATAGTGACAATTTGCTCAAGTTGTTCTCTCTTCAAATTTTGCATTAATCCTTCAATGAGCCTTTTCGTGCTATCCAATCCTGTTAGGACTTGCACTTCATTCTCTTCTTTTATCAGCAATTGTTCCTTCCAAGCACCCTCATGAAATCCAGAGTCATGCAATGATATTAGACTTCTGCTAGAATCAATGCAAAAATCAACATTCTCTTCTAAGACATACTGTCCAATAGAGTCATTCTGAAAGTCACTATGATAGGTTTCTTGCAGATCCCACTCATTTTCTAAATTAGCTTCACATAATTGATCTAAGTATTCATCATTAGTTGTTGATCTGAAATTTTTAGCAAGCTTAATCTCATCATTAGTAACTACTAAGTCATTTTGGAGCCCCACCACACATGCTTCTTGAATCAAGACATTTTCTTTTTCACAGGAATGTTCTAAGTGTTCTTCCTTCTCAAATTTAGGTTCTTTAACAACTTCAGAAATTTTTTCTGCTAACTTCTCTTCTTCCTCATGCTCCACTATCAAATAAGGTTTCAATTTATCTTCACATTGATTTACAATTTTAGTAGCTAGAGCATGCGCAACTGGTGAAAATTTCTATTCATCCATTCTCACATTAGCCAATAAAACTGATAAGAGTGGTTGGGAGATATCATCATTCATTCTATTACATCCCCTTCTTCTGAACAATGAAATGTTAGTTATGTTGTTAGTTGTGTACAACTGCTTTCATGTGAATATGAAAAATTATTCGTTGAATAATGTGTATAATTATGTGAGAATGATTTTCTTTTATATGCGAATATTTTTCAATTGTATGTGAAAATGGATGTATGGATATAATATATATTATTTTTCACATTGAGGAAATGATTTAACCTCCTTTAATTGTCGAAGTGTTGCAAGATAAATCAATTGACAAGGAAAAAGGGATATCAACAAGGAGAGGTGTGGTTACGGGAATCAAAAAACAACAATATTGCCTAAGTCTAAGTCTAGACAAACTATATCCTCGTAGCCTTGGCCAAGGCACCTACTTATGTATATATACTTCAAGTTGGTAAGACTCATATTCTTATGTGTAATAAATAAAATATATTTTATTCTTTTTCTTACCTCTTGAGGAGCGCTTAGTAGTGGGCGAGCTGGAGATCTTCTTGGTAACTCCTCTCCACTCCACCCACATGCTTCTTACATGCGGACGGGGGAGAGAGGAGGCGACCTTTTAATTGTGGGCATTCATCTTTCCTTCCGCATTCATTACTCATTCTGGCAAGAAGCATTCGGAAGTTTAGGGAGCGATTCCAAGAGGATAGGCTGCATTCTGTTAAGTGTTCTCATCACTGCATTTCAGGGAGAGCCGGAACCATAAAATCATTAAGTGTGAATTCATACTTGTCTTTCCTGTCGAATCATATATTCTTTGAGTAGAGTTCATATTTTATTTTTGAAGTGGTTGCAAGAAAAGGAACTGGAAATCAGGATTTGTTTCTGTAGTCACTCATTTTCCAGTTACGATTTGCATAAGTTCATTCAGGCAAGTCAATGTTTTCTATTCAATATATATTTCAGTTCACCCTGCGTGGGATAGAAGTCTTATCTGATCCTGAATATGTTATAATCTACATTCTCTATTCTGCGATTAAAGCATGAATCATCTGATTACGTGTGTGTCCTCTCAAATCTGTAGAAATGTTTGTCTTGTATCTATATCTTTTATATATATATATATATATATATATACGAGAAATATATATATATATATGTATATATAAATATAAATGCATACTCAACTTATCTCCTCTTCTACATTCTCATTGAGGCATTTGTTTTCAGTCATTGAGATAACATAAAACATTCTGTCTGAACATTCTTTATGCAGTATCTCTTATAAATCTGTAAGTATGTCAAGTGGATCATATATGTTCCTCATTCAAACCTGAAACCCAAAAAGAAACATATGAATTAATGACAATGCCAAGCAAGGGTGAGTGCTGACGACACAGTAGTGTCAGTTATTTATTAGAAATCCTTGGCCAAGGTTACGATGCAATATAGGCATTTGTCAGCTATCAAGTACCAGATATACCACTAGTCAGAGTGATCTTTCCAGTTAGGAGGTACCTATAGGGAAAAGATCGATCAGGAGGTATAGCTCTTGACACTAGGCTCAGAGGCATATTGTTGTTAATTGGTTCCTTGTTAATCACCCTCGTGAAAGGTCGGGTTTCTTTAGTTGAAGAAGCACGGGAGACCAGTTGGTCTTGGTTGGGTGGATAAAACCCTTGTTGATATTCTTTTTTCCCAAAATCCAGAGGAGGATCTACAAACTACTTAGCAGGAAGCTATTCAAGTTGTACTATCTCAATCTCTCTCTTTTTATTTGAATTTATTGAAGAAAGTTATTCAATAGTTAATGAATTTATTCATGAACATGTATTCTGTTAGAAAAGATTATTTCAGCTGAAAATGAAAGTTAGTTGTCTTGCATTCGATACTATTTTCATAATAGTTATTCTTTCTGCTGAAATTCTGTTATTAGATAAGTTTCTATTCTGTTAAATTAGAGTGGGTGTTACATATGGTATCAGAGCTACCAGGTTCCACACTGAACCTTGGGGCTCATCATGCTTAGAACATTGAAACAATCATTGATGTTTTCCTTCAGGATGGTGTTGATAAGAAAAACACACTGGAAAAAGATTCAAGACCCTGTATCTATTCAACTATGGAAGATCAGACTTCCTTATGATTATTCAAGTTGTTCTCCTCCAACAGATTCGGAAACGATAGCCGAAGCTCTGAAAAGACTTTGGAAGGAAAGAAGAAAATGGACAGTCTCTGGAAAAGAGAAGGTGAAGTCCGCCATAATTGTAGAAATAAACAAGACCAAACCCAAAGACCACACTAAACCAGAAACATCTGAAGGAGATCGAGTTCCGACTCCTGGATATAGACTTATCCCATTTTCAGAGTTTAGTGATCAGGAGGAACCTGTCACTGATAATGAAGATGATCTAGAGAACTAATCACAGAAAGTGATGACCATTTTGTATTGAATTTCAATAAATCTATCACAGGAAGTGATAGAAATTTTGTAATTATTAATAAATCTATGACAAGGAGTGAGTCTTTTTCTAGAAATAAACTGAAATTTTGTGAACCATTTGTATTTGATATGAATTTCAAATGATTTTATGCAAAAAGGAAGACTGCTTAATTCATTGAGAAAACTATTAAATGACAACAACCCATAACCCAAAAACCAATTAAAACTCTTAATTTCTTCAGGAACTTCATTGGAATGGATTATTCTGGAAATGAGTTCAGAGAAGATCAGGACAATAGCTCCATGGATAAATTGGATCAGATATTGAGTATGATGAAAGCAACTTAGGCTAGATTAGCCCACCTAGAGAGAAAGGTAGGAGGACAATCTGAAGCTAGAGAAGAGAGATCTGAAAACCAAAGTGACCAGCATGAAGATAATTCAAAAACATTAAGTTTAGGACACAAGAGAAGCAGATTGGCCGATGAGTTAGCCAAGGATATGAAAAAGATAAAACCTCCTAAATTCGAAGGCTCTACTTCAGGGATGCCGCGGAGGCATGGCTAACGGAAATGGAAAAAAAATATTTTGAGCTTTGAGATTATTATGATAAGTCTAAAGCAGCATGGGCAGCCTACCAGTTCGCAGGAGAAGCTGCCACATGGTGGGAAAACAATAGGGCCGAAATGGGATTGGCAGTGGCTGATGTGTCATGGGATCAATTTGTGAAGATATTCCACCAAAGATGGCTTCCGTAGTTATTTTATGATAAAAAATTGTTAGATTTTGAAAACCTCAGGTAGGGACCCCTAACTGTCAATGAGTACTGGGAGAAATATACTCGTTTACTGAAATATGTTCCACAGTACCAACAAGATGAAAACTTTCGACTACGAAAGTTCATAATGGGGTTAAACAATCGTACCAGGTTGCTCCTATAGAAACTCTAGGTATGCTTTATGGAAACCCAATAATTATTTTAATAGACACTGGAGCCATTGAATGCTTTATATTACCTAAGCTACTGGGAAGATTCCCTAAAAGAACTAGATATATGGACAAATCACGGATGGTTGAATATGCTAATCAGACGAGAGCTCGGGTAGAGCAATGTTTGTTTGAAGCCAAGATTGAATTTCCAGACTTCACTACTAAGGTCAACCTTTACGTAGCACTTTTGGGCTCCTATTATGTGATCATTGGAATGAATTGGTTAAAAGAACATAGAGCTAAGGTCGATTGTTATGCCAAGATAGTAGAATGTATGGATGATTCAGGGAACCCGGTGAGGATTCAAGGGAAACAACGAGAAGTTAAGGTGCGACAAATTTCGGCTATGTAGCTAAAAAGAAATAGAAGGAAAGGATGTAAATTATTTGTGGTTAAGATGGAAGTAGTCCAAGAAGGGGTAGAGCATTCCCTGAATAGAAAGAGGAAAATGGGTGATGATGATAAGGAAGAGACCTTCACTGAAAAATACCCTTATATTAGGGAATATCAAGATGTATTTCCCGAGAAACTACCTGGGTTACCACCTAGAAGAATATTTGATTTTGCCATTGATCTAGTGCCAAGGGCCGAACTTGTTTCAAAAGTACCTTACCGTATGACCACCTTAGAGCTGGTAGAGCTAAAGGCACAATTACAGGAATTACTGGATAAGGGTTTGATACGACCAAGTGTTTCACCATGGGGTGCCCCAGTGATTTTTGTTAAAAAGAAGGATGGGACTCTTCGTCTATGTATAGATTACCGAATACTAAATAAGCTCACCATCAAGAACAAATATCCCTTACCTCGAATAGATGATCTTTTTGATCAAATGAAAGGGGCTGCAGTATTCTCAAAAATAGATTTGAGGTCGGGATATCATCAGCTCAGGTTAAAAGAGGAAGACATTCATAAGAGGGCTTTCAGAACTAGATATGGACACTGAGTTCACAGTTATACCATTTGGACTCACCAATGCCCCAGCAGCATTCATGAATTTAATGAACAGTGTTTTCAGAGATTGCCTGGACAAGTTTGTTTTGGTATTCTTAGATGACATTCTTATCTACTCCAAAAACGAGGAAGAGCACCTCCAACACTTTCAAATAGTTTTTCAACGGTTAAGGGAGCATAAACTATATGGACAATTGTCAAAATGTACTTTCTTCCAGAAAGAGATACAATATTTGGGGCATATACTATCAGATAAAGGAATTGCAGTGGATCTTGCTAAGATAAAGCTATAGTGGATTGACCAGTACTGAAAAATGTTTCTAAGGTTATTGACCAGTACCAAAAAATGTTTCTAAGGTTAGAAGTTTCATGGGATTAGCTGGGTATTACAGAAGGTTTGTCAGAAATTTTTCTAGAATTGCTCATCCCATTACCTCTCTTCAAAGAAAAGGAAAAAGATTCGAATGGACTGAAAAATGTCAAGAGGCATTTGACCTATTAAAGGAAAAATTAACAACCGCCCCGATATTGATAGTACCAGATCCTATTGGTCGTTTTGTAGTTATAATAGATGCATCTGGAGATGGATTAGGTGGAGTGTTAATGCAAGAAGGAAAAGTAGTGGCTTATGAATCTCGGAAATTGAAGCCATATGAACAAAATTATGCACCCCATGATCTAGAGTTAGCAACTATTGTTCATGCCCTGCAAATGTGGCGACATTATTTATTAGGAAAAGCTTTTGAACTTAAATTAGATCATCAAGGTTTGAAGTATATATTTACACAACCCAATCTAAATGCTCGCCAAAGAAGATGGATGGAGTTAATTTTAGACTATGATTTCAAGATCAGTTACATTAAGGGGAAAGAAAACAGAGTAGCTGATGCATTGAGTCGACGGAAGCATATATCGGCAATGGTGTCAATCAACACTGATTTTAGAACTCAAGGACTTCATAAATTAAATGAAGATGAATATTATTTGCAAGTCTGAGAAGCTCTTCAGTCAAATCCACAGGAGCCTAAATATGAAGGTTTTCACATTGAAGCAGATGGGCTTTTGAGATTTAAAGGTAGGATGTATATTCCAAAGTCTTCTGAGTTAAGGAAAACAATATGGAAAGAAGTACACACTGCACCATATTTCGGACACCTAGGAGTAACCAAGATGTTGGCCGACGTCAAACCATTATATTTTTGGAAAGGAATGAAAAAGGACGCAGCAAGATTTGTGGCAGGATGTTTTGAATGTCAGAAGGTCAAAGTAGAGCATCAGCATCCAACAGGATTACTTCAGCCTCATAGCGTACCTGATTGGAAATGGCAAATTATCAGTATGGATTTTGTGCAAGGTTTACCTATGACTAGGAATAGGCATAATGCCATATTGGTGGTAGTGGACAAACTCACCAAAGTGGCACATTTCATACCAGGGAATTTGACAGATGGGGCACCAGTGATTGCACGAAAATTTGTGCAGGAAATTTTTCGTCTCCATGGAATACCATAAAAGATCATATCAGATAGAGATGCCAGGATGACATCCAAATTTTGGCAGACCTTGTTTTCAGCCTGGGGAACTCAGTTAAATATTAGTACAACTTATCATCCCGAGATAGATGGTCAGACAGAAAGGGTAAATCAAATTTTAGAAGATCTACTTAGAATGTACTGTATGAATCAACAATACAGGTGGGAGGAATATTTACCCTTGGTAGAATTTGCTTATAACAACTCATATCAGTCAGCAATAAAAATGGCACCTTTTGAAGCACTGTATGGCAGGAAATGTAGAACCCCTATAAGATGGAACAGATGGGAAGACAAGATCATTCTAGGACCTGAAATGCTTCAAGAAATGGAAGAATAGGTAAAGGTAATCAGGCAGAGACTGAAAGAAGCCAATGACAGGCAAAAGAGTTATGCTGATACAAAACATGTTCCCAGACAGTTTGTAGTGGGAGAAAAAGTTCTTTTACGGGACCACAAAAAAGCTCTATAAAATTTGGGAAAGCCTCTAAGTTAGCCCCAAGATATGTGGGACCTTTTGAAGTTCTAGAAATTACCAATCCTGTGGCATACAGAATTGCTCTACCCCCGACTCTCGCTAGAATTCACAATGTACTTCATGTTTCCTATCTCAAGAA
This sequence comes from Cunninghamia lanceolata, assembly GCA_027924645.1. NCBI lineage: Eukaryota > Viridiplantae > Streptophyta > Pinopsida > Cupressales > Cupressaceae > Cunninghamia > Cunninghamia lanceolata. The sequence goes on from BSBN01001132.1 coordinate 819,719, forward strand.
ATATTATGCAAATTCTGAACATATGATTGATTGGAAATCATTGCAGGTGCGAGACCTTGGGGTGATCACAATAGAGCCACTCCAAGTACTCGAGATACGTAAGCTGCACTTACGTAATCACGAGGTGGTACAATGTAAGGTCTAGTGGGACTAGTATTCAGAAGAGAATGCCCCCTGGGAAGATTATGATGAGCTTCATCAAAAGTTTCCTTATTTATTTCTAAACAATTGAGATTGATGTGAAACTATGTTGTTAAGTTTTTATATATATCTATTGATAAATAATCATCGAGGACGATGATTCTTAAGGGGAAGAATATGTTACATCCCCTTCTTCTGAACAATGAAATCTTAGTTATGTTGTTAGTTGTGTACAACTGCTTTCATGTGAATATGAAAAATTATTCGTTGAATAATGTGTATAATTATGTGAGAATGATTTTCTTTTATATGCGAATATTTTTCAATTGTATGTGAACATGGATGTATGGATATAATATGTATTATTTTTTCGCATCGAGGAAATGATTTAACCTCCTTTAATTGTCGAAGTGTTGCAGGATAAATCAATTGACAAGGAAAAAGGGATATCAACAAGGAGAGGTGTGGTTACGGGAATCGAAAAACAACAATATTGCCTAAATAAGTCTAAACAAACTATATCCTCGTAGCCTTGGCCAAGGCACCTACTTATGTATATATACTTCAAGTTGGTAAGACTCATATTATTATGTATAATAAATAAAATATATTTATTCTTTTTCTTACCTCTTGAGGAGCGCTTAGTAGTGGGCGAGCTGGAGATCTTCTTGGTAACTCCTCTCCACTCCGCCCACATGTTTCTTACATGTGGATGGGGGAGAGAGGAGGCGACCTTTTAGTTGTGGGCGTTCATCTTTCCTTCCGCATTCATTACTCATTCTGGCAAGAAGCATTCGGAAGTTTAGGGAGCGATTCCAAGAGGATAGGCTGCATTCTTTTAAGTGTTCTCATCACTGCATTTTAGGGAGAGCTGGAACCATAAAATCATTAAGTGTGAATTCATACTTGTCTTTCCTGTCAAATCACATATTCTTTGAGCAGAGTTCATATTTCATTTTTGAAGTGGTTGCAAGAAAAGGAACTGGAAATAGGGATTTGTTTCTGCAGTCGCTCATTTTCTAGTTACGATTTGCATAAGTTCATTCAGGCAAGTCAATGTTTTCTATTCAATATATATTTCAGTTCACCCTGCGTGGGATAGAAGTATTATCTGATCCTGAATATGTTATAATCTGCATTCTCTATTCTACGATTAAAGCATGAATCATCCGATTATGTGTGTGTCCTCTCGAATCTGTAGAAATGTTTGTCTTGTATCTGTATCTTTTATTTATATATATATATATACGAGAAATATATATATATAAATGCATACTCAACTTATCTACATTCTCATTGAGGCATTTGTTTTCAGTCATTGAGATAACGGAAAACATTCTGTCTAAACATTCTTTATGCAGTATCTCTTATAAATCTATAAGTATGTCAAGTGGATCATATATGTTCCTCATTCAAACCTGAAACCCAAAAAGAAACATATGAATTAATGACAATGCCGACCAAGGGTGAGTGCTGACAACACAGTAGTGTTAGTTATTTATTAGAAATCCTTGGCCAAGGTTACGATGCAATATAGGCATCTGTCAGCTATCAAGTACCAGATATACCACTGGTTAGAGTGATCTTTCCAGTTAGGAGGTACCTATAGGGAAAAGATCGATCAGGAGGTATAGGTCTTGACACTAGGCTCAGAGGCATATTGCTGTTAATTGATTCCTTGTTAATCACCCTCGTGAAGGGTCCAGTTTCTTCAGTTGAAGAAGCACGGGAGACCAGTTGGTCTTGGTTGGGTGGATAAAACCCTTGTTGATATTCCTTTTTCCGAAAATCCAGAGGAGGATCTACAAACTACTCAGCAGGAAGCTATTCAAGTTGTACTATCTCAATCTCTCTCGTTTTATTTGAATTTCTTGAAGAAAGTTAGTTATTCAACAATTAATGAATTTATTCATGAACATATGTATTCTGTTAGAAAAGATTATTTCAGCTGAAAATAAAAGTTAGTTGTCTTGCATTCGATACTATTTTCATAATAGTTAGTTATTCTTTCTGCTGAAATTCTGTTATTAGATAAGTTTCTATTCTGTTAAATTAGAGTGGGTGTTACACATTCAAAACCAAAAGACATAATTGTCTACATTGCGGTTATAACATTTTCTACATGATTCTTTTTGATAGTCGCAAAGAAATATTGAAACATTTCAAGAATGAGATCATTGCATTCAAGATCTAACATAATGACACATGATCTGATTTTTGCAACAGTTCTTAGAATTGTGATCCTTCTAGCAAATGGACTTTTGATATCATCTAAACCTTGAAAAGTTTCCACAACCAATTGAAATATCTCTTTCATTGTGTCATCATTGTATGGAGTTTCAAGTGTTATTATTCTTGTAATTTCATTAATGCAAGAAGTAACTGTAAGTCTCACATCCTTGTCTTGGTGTCTCAAAAGATTTGGCTTTACCAAAGAAGTCACTGATGGAGTCACTGCACGTTGCATCATCTTAGAATCTAACTGATCTACCATAGATAAACAAATTTCCACTTCTTCCAAAATGCAGAGTAGATCATCCTTTGACTGAGGCAGGTGTTCAAGTTTCTTTCTTGCTCTGAAAAGCTTCTTTTCCAAATCTTTTTCACTTATTAATGCCATGATTCATAGGTTGGAAGAATCAAGCTTTGATAATCCTCCAAATAATAAATCTGTAATGTGCCATACCTGTTTGTAAATTTTTAAGATCTTTTTATGTGTGATTTTTTATTAATTTTTTGTGATCTTTCAGACTAGAGCGAAGAATGTAGAAGGGGTTTTCAGTTTTCTTGCAGATGTATTGCCGGAGCATACAAAATAGAGCATATATTGCAAACCCAAAAAAAGTACAATAGATATGAAAAAAAAACAAAGACCCAGATAGCAGAATAGCCAAATATCAATTACTATGACATACCCATATGGATTTTTGCAACTTGATACATATGCTGAGAGGGTACCAGCAAGTGGGTATCATAGAAACACTTTGAATCTCCCAGGAGTATGAAATATATGAAGTGCAAATAATATCAGCAGCATCAATACTCCCAAATGCCAAAGTTGAGTGAGAAATAGAAGTTGAAATCAAAGATTGGTGAGTTCACAATGACCCACATCCTCCATGGAAGGTGTACGGCTGGCTGAAGGTTAAGTCTGCAATGAACACCACTCAAAACTCCTTGAAACTGCTCATAAAATGATCTGCAATAACCTCCAATGCTGGGCGATCAAGATGGAAGGAAGAATATGCCAAAAACACACCAAAATCAGTCCCCACAAAGAGTACGGCCTGGCTGTAGCAATACGACCAGCAGCAGCAATAAATGACAGCCCAAAACAATGTGTTACCAGCTCCAAAATCCTCAAGCAACTGATCTCTAACTCAGATTATGAAGAACTCAGAAGAATATGCAAGAGATATGGTCAAGTTCTCCTCAAACCTCATCATACAAACTCCATTAAAGCTCCATGTGAATACTGGAGCATCTACCGTCAATGGCACCTTTGGGTGGTATTGCACACCTATAGAATGCTGTCACTAATGGAGGTTTTCGTCTCCAAAAGCCTGGTTCGAAATGCTCAAACCCTAGCAGAGCTCTCTGTAATGTCCCCTTCTAGTAAGCTCAAATTGTTTGCAACCTTGCACAATTTCAACTTTGAAAAAGGAAACATTAGTATTCAATTTTCCCTTTTTACATCATAATTAGAACTCACTAGTACAGTATTAATCCATATTCTTTTTGCATTTGTCTTTAAGCATCAAAATCACATAGTTATTCCATATTCACATTCATAGACTTCATGTTCTATCCTAGAGAGAATCGTGAGTCGCCCTATCATTAATCGATCCCTAATTCCATGAGCATGGTTTGTTAAGGTGCCATTAACCATCTCATACGGAGGTCCGATGGCTTCACACTACACCCGAGGTACTTCACCATTTGGCTCAAAGGACTTCATGCTACACCCGAGCATACTTCATCCATTTGAGAGTCACCCACCATAGGGCACATTTAACATTGATGAGCTCATCATACCATAGGCCCAAGGCTTCACCTCACACCCGGAGGTACTTCGACATTTGGCCCAAGAGACTTCACCTCACTCTCGGAGGTACTTCATCTTCTTGAGGGTCACCTAGGTCCAAATCACACCCTTAACCCCATACCCGTAGATTGGCGAGATGATTAAGGATGAGGCTTAATTCTCCTTTCGGATATGGCATGAAACTATGATTTCCAAATCATCATCAATATTTATACATAGTGCTTCATAATTATATCATTCTTGGCCTTTACATCATGATGGCCATACATTCATCTTAATGCTTGAACATCTTTCATTTAAACATCCAGTATAATGATCGATTGATGTATATATTCATTCATTTGTGACAATCATTCATTCCTAAATGTATATATGATCATTTACTTCCTTTATATATATAAGCAATAATGAGGATCATTCATACTACATGCTGTCATATACAATGAGCTAAAGTTCAGAATATAAAGTAATGTAATGTCTACTACTAACACATATCTTGAACAAGTCTAATGCAGATCTATAGACTTGCTCAGAACTCATTATGGTAAGTACATCATATAAATCTGATTATGTTATACAGAGATAATGTGTATTCCAATTTATGTAGACTGTTATGTTATGAACAAATAAATGCAACAGTTCATTTATTGAACTATACTACAGTATATTGATTGGTGAAAGATTCCATACAAATATCAGACGCAGATTATTATACAGATTGAATTGCAAACATCATGCAATGATACTCATATCATATAGTTCTTTAATCACAATGCAACATAGATCATATACATAGCATATAACTCGTAATGGACAATTGATAGATCGTACCTTTGATTGGGTAAGTGTCTGATCCCTAATGGACTATAAGACACGAATGCTGGCAAATTCGCAGTTCTTGTATATATATATATATATATATATATATATATATATATATGGGTTGTATTCTGATTGAAGATGCTTATTCGATGCTTGATTCCTATCCCTTATTTCATATATTCAGCAATGACATCCATTGAATTGTCTTCTATCGATCCCTTTATTAATCGCTGTTGACTGGAATATGAAATTTGGTCTTTTTCCCATGGCGCTGACTTGGAGTATCTAATCCTCCGTTGCTGCCCCCATATCATATCCTTCCCCTTTCTTTTAATAACATCTCAAGGGAGGCACTCCATATGAAAAGGCAATTTTAAATCAGCACCTTTTAAATCACATCTCTCCTCTTAACAATCGTATCCTCTAATCGCAGCTCTATCACTCTTTCTTAGAGGTGATGGGGTAGAAGCACTCGCTCCCCCTTGATAATATTAATTCATAGTAATTAATTTATAATATCTATAATATAATTTAATTTATAATATTTTATTCTTAATCTTTATAGATATGAATATATATTTATAATAATATTTATGTATTATATTCAATTACTATAATAATATTTATATTTATATTTTGATAATTATAATCATAACATTATCTCATGATAATTATGATTATAATAGTATTAAATTGCTATTATTTCTTTTTATATTTTAAAATATTCATATCATAATAATATTATATATTATTTCGAATTGATATTTTATGAAGGCACTTTCGTCGTTTTCTTTATCATGATGTTTAAATCTTTAATTTAAACATTGCCTTAATATCGGGACCTGACACTCTCACAAGAAAATATCATAAAGCAAGCATAAGCCAAATGAGCTCTAATTTCACCTTTTATCTCCCTCCAAGATGGGCGTTGGGCTTTTAGGAGGGAATTTACATTTTAAAATCAACTTTATTTCACTAGGGAAGGGCGCCCAAGGTCACAACTTGAAGTTGTCTTCATTTTCTCATTAGTCACTTTTCCCCAAATATTATAAAGTCCATATTAAATATAACATTAATAAATCTTCGGACTTTAAAATAAATATGAAGACAGTGTCAGAATGAAGTGATCTATAGCTTGTCGGAAAGTTTTCGACGAGACGAATCTGATGCCACTCTAAAAATGCCGAGCTAACACTGACCCCAAACTTACTAAAAATAGTAAATAATGACTAAGAGCAATCTGAGCCAACTCAAAAGGTGCCAACTGGATCCACTGAACCCGAACCACATTTCCTTCATTGACAAATACCTCCAAGGTCAACTAATTCCAGTTCCCTAACCAAACTGCTAGTCCACGGGAACTCTATGATGGACTAACCAAGAGTTTAGAAGGGGACATTACAGTCCGCCCTCCCTAAGATTGCTTGCCTCAAGCAATCTCAGATCAGGATGCTCCAATATCTGCTCACTCTCCCAAGTAGCATCCTCAACTGGCAGGTTCTTCCATTTAACCTGGTACTCTCTGATAATCCTCCTCAGATTACGTTCTCTAGTGTCAATTATGGCTTCGGGTACTAATATCAACTTCCCCTCTTCATCAAGAGGAGGAAACTCGGCTGATTGTGTCACATTATGCCCCAACGCCTTCTTGAGGCGAGATACATGGAACACATTATGTACCCTACTATCTGCTGGAAGTTCCAACTCATAAGCCACTTCTCCAATCCTCTTGGAGATCCTGAAAGGTCCATAATACTATGGCTTCAACTTCTTTGCTCCACTCTTCTTGAGAGTGGACTGCTTATAGGGTTGCAGCATGAGGTATACCATGTTACCAACCTCAAAAGATCGCTCAGTCCTCTGTTGATCTGCATACTGCTTCTGCTGATTCTGAGCCTTCTGTATATTCTCCTTCAAAGACCTCATGATGCCCCGACTCTCCTGAAAAAAGTCTTTGGCCTTAGGCACTCTGCTATCACCAAACAGTAAATCAACAAAGCTCGGTGCCTCATACCCGTACAATGCCATGAAGGGTGACATCTGAATGGACATGTGGTAAGTGGAATTGTAACAGTACTCCCCCATGTGAAGCCACTTAACCCATGCCTTCTGCTGCCCTGAAACATAGTTTTGGAGGTATCCTTCAACCCATTTGTTAACTATCTATGTCTGACCGTCTGTTTGGGGGTGGTAACTCGTACTGGGTGTGAGCTCTGTCCCTGTCAACCTGAGGTCCTGCCAAAAATTACTGAGGAACCTGTTGTCCCTATCACTGACAATGTTCCGAGGCAACCCATGGAGTCGAAATACCTCATGAAAGAACAAATCTGCAACCTGTGCTGCAGTGAAAGTGGTAGGGATGACAAAGAAGTGTACATACTTTGTCAATCTCTCCACTACCACAAAAATGCAATCCCTGCCTTGGACTTTTGGTAACCCTGTGATAAAGTCCATCGAAATGCTATCCCACTTCCTCTCAGGAATGGGCAAGGGCTGCAATAACCCTCCTGGAAATGAGTGCTCTTGTTTGTTTTGCTGGCATATCGGGCACTCTCTCACATACTGCATCACCTATGTTTTGAGGCCCTTCTAGGTGAACCTCTCTCTGACCTGCCTGTAAGTTTTGAAGTACCCCGGGTGTCCTGCCATTGGCAAGTCATGGAATGCCCTCAAAACCTTCTGCTTCATCTGTGAACCTGGCACCAAGAAGATCCTGTCCTTCTAAATGATTAAATCATTTACCACTGTGTACCTGTCATCTTTGATGGTGCCATCAATTATTCCAGTAGCCTATGCATCCTTTGCATATTCAGCGGATATCATCTCTCTCCAGTCATCTGCAATGGCACCCAGTGCACACAAATGGCGCCTATTGGATAAAGCATCGGCAACAATGTTTTTCTTACCTTTGACATATACAATATCAAAGTCGTAGGTCTGTAGCTTGCTGACCGACTTCTGTTGACTTTCGTTCAAATCTTTCTGTCCAAGGAAATGCTTCAGACTGTTATGATCTGTCTTGACTACAAATTTGCTGCCCACCAAATACTGTCTGAATTTAGCCAATGCATGCATTATGGCTAACATCTCCTTGTCATAAATGTTGTAGCTGCGTTCCACGCCCCTCAACTTCCTGCTCTCAAATGCTATGGGGTGTTTATCCTGCATAATTACCGCACCAATGCCTTCTCCTGATGCATCACACTGCAACTCGAAAGGCTTGCTGAAATCTGGTATTGCCAACACAGGGCATGTACTCATAATCTGCTTGAATTTGTCAAAGCACTCCTGTGTACTCTCTGTCCAACTAAAAACATCCTTACGAGTCAAATCTGTGAGGGGTGCAGCTGACTGAGAAAACCCCTTCACGAACCTGCGGTAATATCCACATAAACCAAGGAATCCCTTCAGCTGAGTGAGATTCTTTGGTGGTGGCTAGTCCACTATTGCCCAAATCTTCTCCGGGTCTACTTTCACACTGCCAGCAATAATGATGTGACCCAAGTATAACAACTCGGTCATCCCAAACTCACACTTTGACATCTTAGCATATAAAGACTCTCTCTCCAGAATGCTTAGCACAATGTCAATGTGTTTTAGGTGCTCTTCCCATGTCTTGCTGTAAATCAAAATATCATCAAAACATATCAGAACAAACCTCCTCAACTACTCACGGAAAACTCTGTTCATGCAAGACTGTGTTGGTAATCATTTATGTTTAGGGTTTTAAGCTTGAGTGTTTGTTGATTTTTCTCTTTCAAATCCTAAATTTTCTGAGTCGTGGGGTCTTGCACTATTTTGTCTACTCTGTTAGTGGCCTTCTGTGGTGAGTTGTTGGTTGCTCGGTTTTATCTTCGTGCTGTAGTGTTCATTGGTTGACCAGTCCCCATGTAGTGATTTATCGCCTTTTCTTATCGCACTCATGAAAAATGTTAAGTTGCATGTAGGCAAGCTTGTGAAATCTTAATTTTCTTCCATAAAATGTTGAAAATTTGAGTTATATGCATGTTTTAATGTATATCGGGTTGCATATACATTAGTGGAACCTTTCGCAAGACTCCCAGGAATATTCTGCACTTGTATGCATTTTCAATTGCATATCGGGTTCAAGGTGAAAGATACATTGAGGGAATATTCTGTAGAAGATCCTGTGTTTGTATGTGCAGGAATGAATGTATGTCAATATACATCGGGTCTTATGCAATGAAAAATATACAAGGAGGCCCGATATACATCTGCTACAGTGTAAAGGTTCATCGCCAGCATATACAATGAAAAATGTACAAGGGTGAATGTATCTCTAACATACAAGTCAACATGCAGACGTTGAAAGATACAAGGAAAGTATGCATTCATCGAATATTCCGTCGCAGATTCCGCAGTTGTATAAAGGGGTTTGTATATTTGTGTTTGTATATTTGACATACAAACAAATATACATTTGCTACAGTGCGGCGGAGGTGATGCATTTGGTGGGGTCCGCCTCACATGCAAGTAGCTTTGTATCCCACATACAAGGGCGAATGTATGTGTTATACATTCGAAAATGTGCAAAAAGGAAAGACATACAACCCGGACGCGGAGAGGGAATCAAATGCAATCTATGACTATTTGAAGTCCAGGTTGTATAAAGCATTGTATATGCTGATATACTAGACGATGTGTAGTGAAAGTGATACAAGCCGGACCTGAATAAGTTTCTATAATGCCTCATAAAATCTTCAGGTCCGCCTTGTATGTATATGCTTTTGCATGTACAAGGCGGCAGGTGCAAAGAAACACACATGCATTCCGGAACCGATGGAGATTTCAGGCTACTGCAATAACATTTGGGGTCCGCCTTGCATGTTAGCTGTTGTATGTATATGCATTTTGCATATACAAGGGGTTTTGAAGGATGAACAGTGGTGAGTGCATATGTAATTGAACATGCATATACAAGGCGAAGAAAGGCAAAATGCTGAAGGCGAAAAGCCAGTGATGGAAGTATGGAGTGCCTACATGGCACGATCTGGGTGGCTGGCGACTTTTCAATGGATTATGACGCCGTGGATCTCAACGAGGAGAGTGCAGATCGACGGCCATGTTTTGTACCTGCAGCGATGGTTTTTTCCTTGTGTCTGCAGTCATGTTTCGAGTGGGAAAACTTTAGTGATGCGCTGCTGTAGATTTCCACGGTAGTTGAGGGTGGTTGAGCTATTTATGGCAGGATTGCAAACAGGCATGGGCCGATGTTTGAACGACCAAGTACCAGGTTCATGACGATAATTTTCTAGCGGCGGCACAGGGCTCGAGCTCAGCTGCTCCTCGTCCTTCTCTTGCTTCATCCTGTTTGGTCCCCTACTGCATTTATTATTTTTGAGCGCCATTTCTGGCGCTGTGTATCTGACGGGAAATTTTGACCTCGCCTTGTAATTTAATTTTTTCCGGGTACATAGTCTTGGTATAAAAGCCAAACTGTGTTACTGGTGGTGGTTGTTGAAAACTGGACAACTTTTGGTGCTGCAGTAGGAATACAACTTTTTGGTGACTCTGTTTCAGGTGTCTCGTGAGTTTATAAATTGTATGTTGTATGTATTATGCACAAAATCATCAATTTCATGTTGATTTAAATGAGTAATGCTTCATTGCGTGTGTTTTGTTATTTGTCTCCAGACTGAATGTGTTTTTCTTCTGACTCTGAACATCTAAGGGGTGTTATAGATTCTAGAATATAGGTTTTCTATATTGGATACTTAGTCTTACTTTTGCTCAAGGAGTAGATTGAATGTTTGGATTAAGTGTTGAGAAGAATACATTGTAGTAAGGATGTTTGTAAGCAGAAATAACTAAATACTCTCTCGGGTATTGTCTGTAAGGCAGACATTTTAGAAACCCCTTGAAATCTGATTACTGTCTTAGGTCTGTGGTAAACATTGACATATATATGTCTATTGACTCCGAGCCCTGGATAGGCACCAATCTGGTCTGGTATCTCTGTTGTAACCCAAAGTCCTAGTTTTGCATCCAGATATAAATCAAACTCAAACTTCATATACAAACCTTTTAGGACTTTAGAAGTAGTTTTAGGACCTAAAATCCTCTGTCTACAACTGTATATAGGCCCAAAGCTAGCCCCTTTGCTCTTATCTCACAGTTTTGGTCTACATAAGAGATGATTTATCTGCTTTGTGTCAACATCCCAGCAAATACATAGATGCATTTTATAGATGTTGAATAGGGAATACCCCCCTTGGTTCTGCAGAGCCTAAAGAAGAGATATTTATAGAGTCTATCTCCTATACTGTTGGCCCCTGGCCCGGGAATCCTGTTGATCAATGATGGCTATTTTGTAGGGATTACTGGGAATAAGCATCCAGTCTGGGAAAATAACCAACAGATTTTGGCGACTCCGCTGGGGAAGTGAAGTGAAAGGACCCTGATTTTAAAAGAAAACAATTCCTGGTAATAGGTGGTGACTCTGAACCAATCTCCCAACCGGTGAAGAAAAAATTTGTATGCAAGGGAGAAGATCCCAGCGTAATACTCTATTTGAAGAGTTACCCACAAAAATGATGTATAAGAAAAAGGGGACTGTTCGAGCCAGTCAAGTTGGTTCTCCAAGCCCCAGGAAAAATGAATTTATTTAGGACAATCCAGGATCTTCAGAGCAGACAATACCTTTTTTTTCAAACACTGAGGCTGAAATTCAGAATGTGTATGAGAGACAGCAGGGTGGTGGATTGAGAATAAGGTCAGAAGTGTTTCAAGAATGCTCTTTCCACGACTCCCCTGACAGATTTGAAGAAGCTGAATCCCTAAGGGATGATAATGATGATCAGAATGTGATAAAACCGTCCTCTTCTATGCCTAGAGAGGAGGAACTAGCCGATGAAATTAAGAGCTTAAGGGCAAAATTTGAATATCTGCAAGCAGTAAAAATCAGAGATGACATGAGACAGAAAGTGCAAGCCCTGAGAATTGCTCAGAATGATTCAATTCCTACCCTTGAAAATACAAATGTGCAGAGAAATCAGCAAAGGAATGAGGTCCAGGATCAGCATAATGATCAAAGACAGAATGCAAATAATGCTAGAATACCATTAAATAACGTAAGAAATCAGAATGCAAATAGAAATGCCAATGCTAACCAATTTAGTAGACAACCCATGCAGCTAGACAGATTCAGACAGCTTGTTTTTGATGGCATTCTGGGTTATCCAAACCCTATTGACAAACATGTGAGGCTACAAGTGCCTAAATTTTCAGGAAACCATACCGTCTCAGGTGAAGACCATTTAAAAGCTTTTTAGAATATCATGGACAACTTTGAGGTTGAGCATGAGGATGTTTTCATGAAATCATTCATGCAATCCTTAGTTGATGAAGCCAAGGAATGGTACAAAGGCCTGCCTGACAGGAGCATTTCATCATGGGATGAATTTAGGAGAATATTCAAGGAACAATATGGTGACAAAACTGATCCTAGTTTCTTCATTAATGAATTCACTGGCATTGCCAAAGGATCAAATGAACAAGTTGCTGATTTCAATGCTAGATTCATGAAGGTATTGAACAAATTGCCACAGGACTTGAGGCGTAATGAACCTATGTGCATAGTGTTGTACATAAATGCTTTTGATGCCAAGACAGCTTATGGATTAAGAGACAAGGGACCTCACAGCCTCAGAGATGCCTTCAAAATAGCAACTAATATTGAAAATAACAGGAAAGCGTCTGGTAAGACAAATAGAAGGGATGATGTGAAAATTCTGCAAAATCCAAACACTAAATCTCAGAGTATCCAAGGTAATGCATCTACTTTTGAGGATAAAATAGATAAATTAACAAATGTTGTTAAGTGTCATGTCCCCGTTTCCGGCTTGATCATCAAGTGTATAATGGATTAGCCTATTTCTTATTCCCGGAGGCTAATTCTAAGTAATGAGGGAATGAACTGGTTTTTGACTAACTTAACCTTTTTGTCTTGCATAATCAAAGTCAGAAACTTGTAAATTGACAAAGTCTGGGAGGAGTTTCTTCAACCCCAGTGATCACCATTGTCAGGCGCACTCCTTGACAAATCAGGTTCACTTTGGTACCCAACTTCCAAAGCTCATTTTAGCTCTCAGTATAGCATTCAACTGGAGGCGCTCCTTGTGGTTTACTTTATCCGACTCAGTGCCCAGTTCTGAGATAAGCGAAGATGTTAGAAATGAAGTTTCAAGCTTAGGCGCCAATAGCAGACTGAGCTCACCTGAATGAGCGCCTTGGGTTCTGAAGGCAACAAGCAAGAAGATGAAGTCATCTATGAACTAATTGAGCATCACTGGCAATTGCTCATTCACCTGATATATGTTTGTAGTCATTGGAAGAGCCTAATTGAGTTAGGCGCACTTTCTTATTCTTACTCAACCTCAGAATGCGCCTAACCTTCATAAGGTTTAAACTCTCTATTTTGAGCGCCTAGCATGATGGATTGAAAGCTATGAGTTGTACTTTCTGGTGAGTTACTTCCATTTTAGCGCCTAGGTTTTGAATCCTCTCAAATGGCGCCCAAGGATCTACCAACTGCATCAAGACGCCACAGCTTGAGTTTGCAAACCCTAAAATGCGCCCAACCTAGAAAGTGCTTCCAATAGTGAGTTGTCAAAGAGATGAAATGTTGACTAAAGCAGACAAGGGTAAGTTCTCACCTTAGGCGCCAAAGGGTGATCAAATGTTATGAAATGAACGCCTAAACTCACCAAGGCGCCAAAGCAAGATTCCATGACATAGGAAATGCGCCTCCTTGATGAAATGGATTCCAAGTCCTCCAAATGAATAGGTGCTAGAAAGAAGAAGATATTTTTGAATCAAATGATGCTTGAGTTGAAGTTTCTTGCAAGGAAAGACCTCTCCTATCTAAAGGCGCCTATCTAGAACCCTTTTTACCAGTAAGTGCGCCTAGATCAAGTTATAGCGCCTAGCTCCAGAGTGAATCAGAAGAAATTATGAGCATTGGAACTTTGTGATGTCTTCAAGGAATCTTGGGCGCCTTGAATATCCTCCACGAGCTTTGGTTTGCGCCTAGACAAGTTGGCGCCTATTCATGTTCCAACCTCCTTCTTGAAGCGCCTAAGGTTATCCTAATGCCGGGCAAGTATTTTGGTTTGTGTGAAGACTTCAAAGGACTTCATCCTGCTAGGCACAGATACCAGTCAAAATGACCTCAAAGGTGTGCCTAAGGGAGTTGCCAGTCCCCAAGACCAAAGTTGGAACAAGGCGCTCCATCAGAGGATAAGAAGATAATCATTGATAAGACAAGTGTTTTATTAATTCTAGACTGGGCGCCAAACTCATGTCATTTCATCTCAAAATGCGCCTCATGAAGAGAATGATGTTTTTTGAACACTTGCATGGAGATGAACCACTCAAGAGGAGGGGGGCGCCAATTCACCTTTCCTCAGATACCATGATGCGCCTAAGCATGAAAAGACCTTTCAATTCACTCAATGTGGAGGGCGCTTGGCAGAAGTTGGTATTTTTAACTTAGATATGGCTTGAGGCAAAAATGTTTGCAAGGAGATGTCACATCCTTCCCCAGGCGCCAAAACCTTTGCAGAAACCCAAATCTAGCGCCCAAGTCAAGAGATCACTGGAATTGCGCCCTAGTAAGTTGGATCTCAAATTCTCCTCCTTTCAACCTTCAGTTGGCGCCTAGCATTGAGGACTTTGCAATTATAGCGCCTAGGCAGGAGATAAGGTAGTTGTAACTACCTGAGCTCTTATTGGTCCACAGAATGTCTTCGGGATCCGTGTCAAGGTCTCTAGATAAGCTTGCCAACTCAGAATGAGTCATCAGATGGGATATTCCCTTGGATATGCTTCTTAGGAAACGTGCCTTGGTTCCTCTTTGTGCATTATAAAACGTGCCTTCATTGCCTTTGGAAGGCCTATAAAAGGAGGAGCTCTCTCATTCATTTGGTATCTGTTCATTTGACAAAATTCTCTCTGCAAAGCTATTGAGCTTGTAATCTTGAGGCCTGCAAGTTTCAAGTGTTGGGGTGATGCTCCCTCAACAAGCAAGGTGATGCTCCCTTGTGATATTGTGAGGTGTTGACATTCAGTTGACATCATTGAGTTCAATTGAGTTGATCAAGGAAGACATTGTAAACATCAAGGCTTCAAGGCCTTCCTTTGTAATTTCTTTTTGAATAAGTTTGTAACTACATGCTATAGAAAGCATTATCTATGTAATAAGACATTGCAAATTGATTGAATCAAGTAACTAGACAAGTACCCAACTCTAAGGTTGATTCATTCAAGTAGTTATCTTTGATGTATATCTTTATGTTATTGAAGTAGTTGATGAATTGTTAGCAAGTAAAATTGTTTAAGGAAAAATTTTCGTAGAACTAGTTGGGTATTTTACATTAAGGACCTGAGTTATAGAATAACTAAAAATGAAAAGGGAATAGGTCCTGACAGACAGGTTTACCCAAGGCAAGAAAGAAGACCATCATTACATGACATGCCATAGCATACCAATTGGCGTAATGGTAAGCCTATTCTTCCAAACAACAACTCAAGTCAAAGGACTCAAAATACAAAGGAAACACCTGATCCTTTGAAAAAAGTTGTTAATATGGTTGATGACACCCCATGGTGTATCATATGCCAAATGCCTCACTCACAGTCACAATGTCTGATTGCTCAGTCTTTATACAATAATGTTGTTGCCTGTGATGAGTGCAATGAGCCGCATTGCATGGAGGATGATAATGTCAATATGCTATCTACAAACAGAGGATACTCTTTTCATGATGCTAATGCAAGTGTAGATAATGAAATTTAGGTCTGCTAACAGTTCCCATATGATGAGGATGAAGAGGACAATTATGCCTATGCTCAGGATTCACATAATTTCCTGAGTAATTTGAGGAGACCTTCAGATGAAGAAATTAGAGCCCTCACAGCAGCAGCAGTAGCTCAAGTCAAGAGCAATTACAATCTCAGAGGTAAGGCTCAGGTAAGTGGTACACCTCAACCAGAGAACACTTTTGTGAGCCAGCCAATGCATAATTATAAGGGGACTGAAACATATAAGAAACAATGGAATAATAATAAGCAAGGTTTTAAGCAAAAAACAAGTTACGATTCTCAAAAAACAGAAAACACAGTTCCCCAGGTTGAGGATCAAAGTAGAAATCCTCAGAGCAAGAATGACAGTCAAGGAGCTGTAAAAGCTAAAGCTAGATCAACTCAGGATGGAAGTAAGCTACAACTGTCATACAAAATTATGTTCCATTTGATATCACTCAAATCTTATCACAGATAAAAGTCTCCGTTCCACTGATGGAGCTAGTGAAAGTGAAAGAATCAGAACAATTCAAGACTGCTTTCACTACGCCATGGGGAACATATGTATATGTGAGGATGCCACTTGGATTGACAAATGCAGGTGCCACATTTTAGAGGGCAATGGATGTTGCTTTTGCAGGATTGATTGATTCAATCTTGGCTGTGTATCAAGATGACTTAACTGCCTTTTCAAAGAAAGAAGAGCAGCACTGTATGCATCTGGAGCAAATTTTTATTAGAGCATTAGAATATGGTATCTCACTCAACCCAAAGAAATGTGCTTTTGGGGTTGTAGAAGGAAAATTGCTTGGACACATTGTTTCCAAGGATGGAGTCAGGATTGATCCTGAAAGGGTGGCTGCGATTGACAAAATTCAGATCCCCAAAACAGTAAAAGGTGTTCAGTCCTTCTTTGGATAGATTAATTTTGTTAGGAGATTTGTTCCTAATTTTGCAGAGACCACCAAGGAGATCTCTAAAATGCTGAAGAAGAATGCAATTGTCAAATGGGAAGATGAAGCAACCAAATCATTTCAAGACATAAAGGAGGCAATAAAGATGGCTCCTGTTTTAAAATCTCCAAATTTTTCTAGGCCATTTCAATTGTTTTCATTTGCTTCTTTCCATACTGTTGCTGCATGCCTATTGCAAAAAAAATGAAGGGTTTGAACAGCCTATAGCTTTCTTTAGTAGATCATTGCAGGTTGCTGAATTAAAGTATGATATAATGGAGAAGCAGGGTTATGCATTGGTCAGAGCAGTCAAGAGCTTCAGGCCCTATTTGGTAGGCTCACAAGTAATTGTATATGTGCCTCATGCAGCAGTCAAAGATATATTTACTCAGCAGGAGGTAACTGGAAGAAGATGCAGATGGATAAACAAGTTGCAAGAATTCAACATAGAGATACAAATCACAAAATTGGTAAGAGGACAGGGTTTAGCAAAGCTAATGACACAGTCAAATCTAGAGGCATGCCAAGTGAATGAAGTGCATAATGAAGTTATAAATATGTCAGAATCTGAATGGTATAGGGACATAATATACTATTTGCAGAATTTAAACTGTCCTTCCCATCTTAGTGATATCCAAAAAAGGACCCTGAAGCTGCAAGCTATTAAGTACATCATTGTTCAAGGAGAGCTGTATTGGAGAAATCATGATGGTGTGTTACTCAGGTGTGTTCATGAAAATCAGGCCAAAGATATTCTCAGTGACATGCACAATGGAGTGTGTGGTGGACACTATGCTGCCTATACAACAGCCCACAAAATCCTCAGAGTTGGATACTGGTGGCCAACTCTCTTCTCAGATGCACACAAAATGATAAGAAAATATGATCCTTGTCAAAGGTTCTCAGGGAAATTAAGATATGAAGGTGCATTGCCCCTTAGGACTATAGTTGTAGAGGCTCCATTTCAGCAATGGGGGATTGATTTCATAGGGGAAATCTCAGAAAAATCAAGTGGAGGGCACAGTTGGATTCTGGTTGCCACTGATTACTTCACTAAATGGATTG
This sequence comes from Cunninghamia lanceolata, assembly GCA_027924645.1. Taxonomy (NCBI): domain Eukaryota; kingdom Viridiplantae; phylum Streptophyta; class Pinopsida; order Cupressales; family Cupressaceae; genus Cunninghamia; species Cunninghamia lanceolata. Next base: position 837,566 of record BSBN01001132.1, read on the forward strand.
AGGCCATTTCGACTAAAAAGGCCACAAGTAAGGTGGTGATCGATTTTATTTTAGAAAATATCATTATCAGATTTGGAGTGCCAATAAAATTAGTTACAGATAATGCTATGTGCTTCAGGTCTGGTGAATTTGTTGATTTTTGCAATAATTATAGAATGAATTTGTTTCATACATCACCATACCATCCGCAAGGAAATGGCCAGGCAGAGTCAAGCAACAGGAGCCTCATGAAAATCATCAAAAGAATGGTGGATGAAAATAAGAGGTCTTGGGATTCAAAGCTGAAATTGGCATTATGGGCTGATAGGGTGACAGTGAAAAAGGCAACTGGAGGGTCACCATATGAATTAGTATATGGTGCAGCAGCTAGATTGCCTGTGAATAACCTCCTGCCAGTTTATAAGTTCATCCAAGGAAACGAGGAGATTGGAGATCCAATGAATGAAAGAATAAATCAGCTGGTTGAACTAGATGAAATCAGAAGAGAAGCACAGAAGATAAACATCAAGAAACAACAAAGAGTGAAGTATCTGTTTGATAAAAGGGCTACAGAGAGAAGGTTTCAGATAGGTGATCTGGTCCTTATGTGGAATGCAAGGAGCCAGGATAAGGGCAAGCATGGTAAATTTGAACCCTTACGGACCGGCCCATATCAAATTAGCAATATCTATGGAGATGATTCCTATTTTCTCCAAGACCTAAATGGTGAACTAATGGAATTGCCAGTGCACGGTAAATTTCTTAAAACCTTTTTCACATAAATGAGTACTTTCTGTGCACACTGTAAATTAGTTGTAAATATTTTGTACATGCCTTGTATAGTCGGTTGCGTTTTGAGTTTTGAGTTTTGTCTGGTTTGCCCCGGAGTAGTCTGGTCCTCGCTGCAGTCTTGCACCTGCACGTCCCCAATTGGAGCCTATGTTGGTAATCATTTATGTTTAGGGTTTTAAGCTTGAGTGTTTGCTGATTTTTCTCTTTCAAATCCTAAATTTTCTGAGTTGTGGGGTCTTGCACTGTTTTGTCTACTCTGTTAGTGGCCTTCTATGGTGAGTTCCTGGTTGCTCAGTTTTATCTTCGTGCTGTAGTGTTCATTGGTTGACCAGTCCCCATGTAGTAATTTATCGCCTTTTCTTATCGCACTCCTGAAAAATGTTAAGTTGCATGTAGGCAGGCTTGTGAAATCTTAATCGGCTTCCATAAAATGTTGAAAATTTGAGTTATATGCATGTTTTAATGTATATCGGGTTGCATATACATTAGTGGAACCTTTCGCGAGACTCCCGAGAATATTCTGCACTTGTATGCATTTTCAATTGCATATCGGGTTCAAGGTGGAAGATACATTGAGGGAATATTCTATAGAAAATCCTGTGTTTGTATGTGCAGGAATGAATGTATGTCAATATGCATCGGGTCTTATGCAATGAAAAATATACAAGGAGGCCCGATATACATCTGCTACAGTGTAAAGGTTCATCGCCAGCATATACAATGAAAAATGTACAAGGGTGAATGTATCTCTAACATACAAGTCAACATGCAGGCGTTGAAAGATACAAGGAAAGTATGCATTCATCAAATATTTCGTCGCAGATTCCGCAGTTGTATAAAGGGGTTTGTATATTTGTGTTTGTATATTTGACATACAAACAAATATACATTTGCTACAGTGCGGCGGAGGTGATGCATTTGGTGGGGTCCGCCTCACATGCAAGCAGCTTTGTATCCCACATACAAGGGCGAATGTATGTGTTATACATTCGAAAATGTGCAAAAAGGAAAGACATACAACCCGGACGCGGAGAGGGAATCAAATGCAGTCTATGACTATTTGAAGTCCAGGTTGTATAAAGCACTTGTATATGCTAATATACTAGACGATGTGTAGTGAAAGTGATACAAGCCGGACCCGAATAAGTTTCTATAATGCCTCATAAAGACTTCAGGTCCGCCTTGTATGTATACGCTTTTGCATGTACAAGGCGGCAGGTGCAAAGAAACACACATGCATTTCGGAACCGATGGAGATTTCAGGCTACTGCAATAACATTTGGGGTCCGCCTTGCATGTTAGCTGTTGTATGTATATGCATTTTGCATATACGAGGGGTTTTGAAGGATGAACAGTGGCGAGTGCATATGCAATTGAACATGCATATACAAGGCGAAGAAAGGCAAAATGCTGAAGGCGAAAAGCCAGCGATGGAAGTATGGAGTGCCTACGTGGCACGATCTGGGTGGCTGGTGACTTTTCAACGGATTCTGACGCCGTGGATCTTAGCGAGGGGAGTGCAGATCGACGGCCATGTTTTGTACTTGCAGCGATGGTTTTTTCCTTGTGTCTGCAGTCATGTTTCGAGCGGGAAAACTTTAGTGACGCGCTGCTGCAGATTTCCACGGTAGTTGAGGGTGGTTGAGCTATTTATGGTAGGATTGCAAACAGGCATGGGCCGATGTTTGAAAGGCCAAGTACTAGGTTCATGACGATAATTTTCTAGCGGCGGCATAGGGCTCGAGCTCAGCTGCTCCTCGTCCTTCTCTTGCTTCTTCCTGTTTGGTTCCCTGTTGCATTTATTATTTTGAGCGCCATTTCTGGTGCTGTGTATCTAACGGAAAATTTTGACCTCACCTTGTAATTTAATTTTTGCCGGGTACATAGTCTTGATATAAAAGCCAAATTGTGTTACTGGTGGTGGTTGTTGAAAACTAGACAAGTTTTGGTGCTGCAGTAGGAATACAACTTTTTGGTGACTCTGTTTCAGGTGTCTCGTGAGTTTATGAATTGTATGTTGTATATATTATGCACAGAATCATCAATTTCATGTTGATTTAAATGAGTAATGCTTCATTGCGTGTGTTTTGTTATTTGTCTCCAGACTGAATGTGTTTTTCTTCTAACTCTGAACATCTAAGGAGTGTTATAGATTCTAGAATATAGGTTTTCTATATTAGATACTTAGTCTCTTACTTTTGCTCAAGGAGTAGATTGAATGTTTTGGATTAAGTGTTGAGAAGAATACATTGCAGTAAGGATGTTTGTAAGCAGAAATAACTAAATACTCTCTCTCGGGTATTGTCTGTAAGGCAGACATTTTAGAAACCCCTTGAAATCTGATTACTGTCTTAGGTCTGTGGTAAACATTGACATATATATGTCTATTGACTCTGAGCCCTGGATAGGCACCAATCTGGTCTGGTATCTCTGTTGTAACCCAAAGTCCTAGTTTGGCATCCAGATATAAATCAAACTCAAACTTCATATACAAACCTTTTAGGACTTTAGTAGTTTTAGGACCTAAAATCCTCTGTCTACAACTGTATATAGGCCCAAAGCTAGCCCCTTTGCTCTTATCTCACAGTTTTGGTCTACATAAGAGAGGATTTATTTGCTTTGTGTCAACATCTCAGCAAATACATAGATGCATTTTATAGATGTTGAATAGGGAATACCCCCCTTGGTTTTGCAGAGCCTAAAGAAGAAGAGAAGATATTTATAGAGTCTATCTCCTATACTGTTGGCCCCTGGCCCGGGAATCCTGTTGATCAATGATGGCTATTTTGTAGGGATTACTGGGAATAAGCATCCAATCTGGGAAAATAACCAACAGACTGGAAGGTGGCTGGCACATTAATCAAACTGAATGGCATGACTAGGAACTCAAAGTGCCCATAGTGACCCCTGAATGTTGTCTTCTCCACATCCTAATCTCTGACCCGAATTTGATGGTACCCAGATCTCAAGTCTATCTTGGAGAAGTAACAGGCCCCGTGTAGCTCATCAATCAACTTATCTATCCTGGGTATGGGGTACCTGTTCTTAATTGTTTTCTTATTGAGTTCCCTATAATCAATGCACATTCTAAGAGTCTCATCCTTTTTCTTCACTAACACGATGGATGACGCAAATGGACTCTTACTTGGTCTGATATGTCCCATCTCGAGAAGCTCTTTGATGGTTTTCTCGATTTCATCCTTATACCTTTTCGGGTGCCTGTATGGTGTAGTGATCACTGGTTTCGTACCCTCTTCTAGCTCGATCACATGCTCAATTCCCCTGTCAGGGGGTCTACTTGGTGGAATATCACTAAACACTTTGGTGTGTTTAGTCAAAAGAGCCTGTATGTCAGGTGGGTATTCCCGCTTCTATTGCTCCAAAATTGTAGGCATCACCATCACCTTTGTTGCCCACTGCACCTGATCATGGCGAATCAGTCTCTCCATACGCCTGGGGGAAACAACTCTCAATCCACCATTTGAAATGCCCCTGAGCACATGTCTAACTCCGTTCACCTCAAACTCCATTTCCATTGTCCTCAAGTTGAGAGTGAACTCACCTATCTCATGTAACCACTTCATACCTAGCACCACATCCATATCACCCATCCTAACAACATAAAATTCAGACTGGAAAGGGTAGTTATTTAGTTGGATGGTCAAATTAGGAATCCTCCTAGTGCAAGTGAGTATGAAACCTTCTGCTACCTTCACTCTGAACCCTGAAAACTCCTTTGTCTTCAACCCCCTCTTCGCAACCAAGCCCTCATCAATGAAGTTATGAGTGGCACCTATATCTAGCAAAGTAATGCACCTCTGTCCACCCAACACTCCTCGGATCCTGAATGACCCCTCTCTAAATGCTAGAAATATGAGTTGCAGGTAGGGAGGTCTCCTCATCTTTATCTGGTACTTCAGATACAACATCTGATCCTGAATCATCATCTTTTGTATGCTGCTCTGAATGTGTCTCCGACTCCATAGACTCATCTGCTGAGAAGTATTCAATATGTTTTGCCTTTTCTTGGGCAGCACACTTGTGCTTAGGGTCCTGTTGTGATCAAATCACGCATCACCCCATTAGGCATAGGGACCCCCCTTTTTTTGAGCTCAGATGCTTTGCATAGGGTCCTGAATGTTAATAATGCGGAGGATTAGATTGTCAGGGAAGACTCATCATGAGTAAAGGTGTACTAAGTCATCATGGGGAGAATGCCTAGGAGATATCACTTAATGACTGAAGTTTAGGCGCCTTTTTGGATGAGGAAGGCCATGAGCTTGGAGTGCCCAAAAGATGAAGTTGAAGCGCCTTGGGGTAACATCCAGTTACTGACACATTTAGTGTCTAAACTGAGATCAAACTAAAGGACCTTCAGTGCAGTGTTGAGCAAGTTTGGGTACTCGGAGAAAACTTACTTGGAGGAATCAATTAGCGCCTTGGTGTAAGGAGAGGATTCTTTAAGACGACCATTCTGGCACCCTGAGTAGTATTGAATGACATAAGGTGATCCTTGATTGCATATCATCGATAAAAGCGCCTAGAGAAGCACTCCTAGACCATCAGATGATGAAGCGCATTGATGGGAGATCTCTGCATCTTGATGGTGAAGTCAAAAGGTTCTAGCGCCTTGAATGGTTGAATTGCTTAAAGATGAGTGTCTTGATTGGAGTGGCTATTAGGAAGCTTTGAACCTTGAGGATTGGTCAAGAGAGTTTGTGCGCCTTGAGGAGGTTGTTAGCGCCTTAAGGATGTTGTAGTGTTTCAACATATCTTCAATGAAAGGTGCGCCCTGAGCACCTTGATCAACTTGGAAAGTCTTAGACTAGGACCTTTTTTGCACCTTGATGATCTAATGAGCCCCTTTGGTAGTGTTCAGAGGTTGGATCACCCCTTGAGACAATGAATGTCCAGCGCCCTGGAGGTAGAGAGAGGGTTTGAAGAATGAAGTGTTTTGATGCCTTAACTGCAAGAGATAAAGTCAATTGACTTGATGATAGGGTTTTAGCGCCTAGAGACATCTGGCGCCTTGATTGGGAGACCTAGTTTTGCGCCCTGAAGAAGATTGGCGCCTTAGGTGATTGCAGATTGTCATTTGAGCGCCTAGGTAAGAAGCTTGTTAAATTGCGCCTTGAAACTATAAGTTTGAGCGCCTTTATGGATGAGGATTGAGTTGTAGCGCCTTGGAACAAGACTTCCCATTCTGGCGCCTTGAGTTGTTTTTGAATTCTTACATGTGGAATAGAGCGCCCTAGTGTGGATTGGCGCCTTAGAGTCTTGGAAAGACAAATTGCGCCTTGAGATCATTGAGGGCCTTTAGGAGAGGACTCTTTGTGTATGGTGAGATCAATTAAGTCTAGGCGCCTAGAATGTATTCAGAGCAATGAGTTGTAGCGCCTTGGTCTGTAGAGGATTGAAGAAGTGTTCCTTAAGGTGGTATTTAATAAAGAATTTTTGAGCGCATAGACTATCAGGATATGAAACAAAGATGAGCACCTTTAGTGTTCTCAAAAGGAGGTAGAGCGCATTGATAAAGCCTATCCATTGTGGCGCCTAGAAGACAAATTGCGCCTTGAGCTTCAAGAGCTAAAGGTGCGCCCGGATGAAGGTCATAATCTAAAAGGCATACTTAGTAGAAACAAATGATTTTGAGCGCCTAGGAGTAAATAGGAGCGCCTTTGAGAAGGTTTTATTGCCTTAAAGGGGGTGTTTTGGCGCCTAAACCTAAGCTAGTGAGTTCTTTATGCCTTGGGTAAGTATGAATTACCTCAAAAGAGAGAGAGTGCCTTAGGGAGCGCCTTAACATGGAGTGGACATTTGTGGACATTTGGAAGTAAACTAAAGTAGAATCCTTGAGATGAAAAGCGCCTAAAAGGCGAAGTAAAGTCATCTCATCAATTTGAATGAGCGCCTTACATGCAAGACTCCTGCTCCTAGACAAGGATGGAGCGCCTTGAGATAAATGCGCCTTGAGCAGAGGAAATTGAACACCTTGAATGTCTTGAAGAATCTAGATAGAGCGCCTAAGGGGATATGCGCCTTGTATAAGTAAATTGAGTTTGGCCATCAGAGTGCGCCTTGCTTGGAAGGTTTAAGTACTCTAGGCGCACCAGAAGGGGAAGGCACATCAAAGAGGAAAACATAATGAAAAGACGAAGATTGGCGCCTAAGGTTGAAGGAGTCATCAAATTGCAAGAGGAAATATTAATGACATCATGGTAATTATATCAAGTTCAAATGTACTTCATCCAAACTTCAAGTCAAGATCTCTCAAATCTTCAAGCTTCCAAGTCTATGTCCAAGGAAAGTGTCATCATTTACACTCCTAAGGAGCCATTTCAAAGGTCGTCATGAAGGATTACTTCATCCACAATAACATCACGTCAGAGACATCTCATCCATTTAACTTCAAATTCCATCCAATCTTCAATCTTAAGAGAGATCTCCTACTCCTCTATATGAAGAAACATCAAGTATCCTGTGGGAGGAGGAACCTCATGAAGTTGGGCGCTCAAATGCATTCAGGCTTCCACTAATAGCGCCCTTCATATAGAGGACCATCCATTTTGGCGCCCACATGGGGGTAGGTATTTTTGGCCCTTAGACATTTTTTTTAAAATTTTGAAAATTGCAACATAGGCCGACCTCCCTTTGTAGCTGACCTGCCTCCAGCCGCCCTCATTTAATAAGGACAAAACTCCTATATAAGGTGGGCGCTTCCCTTTCATTTCACACCATTTACCTTGCACTCTTCCTAGGAGCAGCGAATTAACTTGAAAAGGCAACGAAATTCTTAGAAGGCAGCAAGTCTCTTCACCAAAAAATAGTGAATTTTTAAAGAGAAAGCATAATTGTTAGGCAGATCTGAGTTTTAGAAGGTTGATTTGCTTCTAAATCCTGCCATTTCTATACTGATTTTTGCATTAAATTCCAGAAATTTGCATTTACTAAGGCAGAAATTGGACACAAGGTACGTCTTGATCACTCCTACTTTGTAAAATTACCTTGTTTGCAAATTTATATTCAGAAATCAGATAATGCTTTGATATAGAATGACTTAGAGTATAAAACCCTCTTTTGTACTTTAATTTGAAAATTGAGTTGAATCATCTAACATGATATCATTAATGTAGAAGACTTGTAGAATCCATTATTTCAATCCACTTATTCGAGTCTAGTCTTGCAGGTAAATGGGAATGACGGCCAAAGAGAGACAAGTCCTTATCAAGATGGATGCCAAGTCTAACATACCGGAGTCCAAGCTAGAAACACAGTGGAAGGATGTCGGCGACACCAACATGGGACACGTCAACCTGGAGGAAGTGAAGGACTTCTTGCTCACCATCACTAGAAACGAAGATATCAAAGCCATCGCAAAGAGCGGGATTGTTCAAGCGGCTTGCTTTCCACCTGCCTTGCCAAGCGCCGAGCTAGTGTTAGAGTGTGTTCAGCACTATGACAAAGAGAAAAGACAGATTATAGCAAAGGATGGAACTGTTCTCGCTTATCTCCAGAGGGAAGCCATTCAGGAGATCTTCAACATCCTGAAAGCAAAAGGAGTCTTCATTTGCCCTACAACTACTCAGATGACTTTCGAAGGCAACTCAAAGGTTTACATGCAAGAAATTAGGAAGAAGTGGATGAATGATTCATCGATGAAGATATACAATTCTGAGGATCCCAAGTATCATAAGGCTGACTTCAAGCAAGAGATAAGCTACCTGATCATGTTTCTGAATCGAGTAACAGGTAGGCCACAATCATCTACTTTCGAAGGATGGATGTATACTTATTTTGATCACATGTTTACAAAGAACAAGATGATTGACTGGGCTGGCCTTATAAGCCACTGCCTGGATGAACAGTTTGAAAACTTTGATGAAACAAAGTCTTTCTTCATGACTTCATCCCTTGTGTATATCTTGGCAAGAATGTAGTCTACAAAGGACTAACAGCTAAAGGGCAAGTAGGTACAAAGCCGGGACAAATTCTCTCGCATCAGTGTTATCCTCAGCGTCACCTGAAGAACATTAATCACTACAAGAGATTCAATGATGCTTTCGCCATGTTCATAGTGAGGAAGTTGAGAGGTGAACTGCATCGGAGACTAACAGGTGCTGCCAGGAACTTCATCAAGCAGTATGGAAGGTATTACATCCAGTATGATAAGTTCACCTATATCAGGATTCAAGGATTTACATCATTCCCATATAGACTGCCTAGATACCCTTCAAACAGGATGGTATTGCTAGAGGTTTGTAATATACAACCCCAAATTTTTTTCTAAAATATAGAACAATGATAAACAGTGTTAGCACAACTAAACTCCTCCGCACTTCTGATCACCAAGATCCCAATTCAGGCAAGGTGAGAGCATAATGTGCTTTAGATTACAAATTAAAACATTGTGCAAACAAGTAAACATTCATCTGCATATGCAGGCATCCACAAGTTGTGGGGATTCACCACTTTTAGTGGGTATGAGAGCAAGAAAGGAAAATTACAATGCCATCCACTTATTCAGTGGGAATACTCCACTTATGCAGTGGGTAGAAACAATAAAGAAAAGTTCATTTATCCACACTGGCGGTAAAACCATCCAGGGGCCTTAATGTGATTCACAAGAAAGATTACAATGATATCAAATACAATGTAAATCAAGTCTTGTTTGGACTTATTAAGAATCTTGTGAAGATAGCATGACCATACCCTGCAGATTTCTTGAATAGCTGAATGATAATGTAGTATTTATTTGTTGTCCGTCACTGCTGCAACCTGAAATGATACATCAACTGCTTTTTACACAGACCATTGGCATCCAGGGAAGTATAATATTACAAGACTAAACCCAATGTTTGACAAAACAAGTGGTCCCTAAATGATCTATCAATTATATGTACTGAACACAATAGAGAGAGTGATAGACTATAAAATGACTTCTTCCAGACTAGTACGGCGCCTTCCCCACATAGTACGGACTGTTGAAAACTCCCAAGAAACTGCCCACACTTAACAATATTGTTTCCCACTCTAAAAACTATGCTAATACAAGACAAATCCAATGTTTCCCATGCACTAAAGATCAGTTAACAAAAACACTTCACAAACTATGCATTTCCCAGGCCATACGGCCAGCAGAAGTATGGCTGCTCATAAAAAAATAAACAAAGCTTCCCAACCACTCACTATGATCAGATTGGGGTCGCCTAAGGGATATATTAATAGTGCAAAAAGATTTAGACACAAAGAACTTCTCAATAATTTTATTTTTGCAAAACTCTTTTTCTGCCTGTACGGCAATATAATGGTACGGACCAGCAATATGACATTAAAACTATACAAGGCATAAAAAATCTGCTTCTAACTTCATTCTCATCTGATTGCCATGATATTTAATGAACTCTAATCCAAAAACTCTTAGCAACTTCAAACATATTCAGCTCTATGAAAGCTCACTGGCAAACTCTGGATAAGTTTGCTCAAATCTCTTTTTCAGCACAATGGTGATTCCTGTAGTGAAACCACACCCAACCTCGAGGGTTTTCGTCCTCAAGAGGGTTTTCGTCCTCAAGAGAATATGGAAGAACACGCAGGTTCAATCCAGCAGAGTAACAATACAAATCCAAGCATGCCTAAACAATGAGCCCAACTCCTCTTTTTATAACTTTTTGAGGGAAATAAAATATTATTTCCTTTATCCCTTCATATTTCTCCTCAAACAATATAAAATAACTCCTTATGTGTGCACAACTTAAAGTCACCACTTTTAATTAAAAGCTCTTTTTAGCTCCAAAGACCCCTTTATCAAAATAAAGGAAATATCTGCTTCGCAAGGCCCCAAAATGATGCATCCATGATTTAAAACTTTTTTTCCTCCTTCCAATGAGCTATAACACTTAGATTTTTATTCATTATTTTCACCCCTAGGAGCTTAAGTGAAAATAATAATTAAAATAGCTCATTAAATAACACCATTTTGCGGAAAATCCCAAACACCACCAAACTGCAAAATTAAGCATACCAACATACTCCATGATGGTTGGGAAGATGAATGATGCCTTCCGGGCGACTTTCCAAAAATAGATGGTTTCTCCAAAAATCTTGAAGAGCAAACTGGGAACCCGATCAAACATCAGAAAGCATCACAATGATCATAAGCACCATTTGAGCTCAAAGCCATAACCAAATGCTCTGTAAAATTGATCTATGGCCACTCCAAGAACATTGGAGTTCTCCCAAACATGTCGGATAACCACTAAGGGACTAAGAACAAGCCAAAATGCGCACAAAGGCCTATGCGCCAAAAAAGGGACATTACAAGGTTTCCAGACAACTGTTAGAATTTCATAAGATGCAGAAAGCAAGGAAGAAAGCAGGAGTTCAGTTTCCTCTTCAGCTAGGTAGGTACTATTCTTGTCCATCATTATAGGCAGTTGAGCATTCAGAAGTTGAGCTTCAGGCTTATCATCTGCATCCACATGATTTGAGGAGAGAAAACTTTGATCCACATGGAGCCATCAAGCAGTCTTATTCTTCTTACAAGCATAAAGAACAACTGGAGGATCACTGGGCTGATGCTATAGATGACGATGACATCAGGATGCAAAAGTGTTCAAGATTGAAATGGGACCTGATAAGAGCTACAAAAGTACTAAGAATTCCTGATCAGTTAGAAGGTGAAAGAGCTCTTCTTGGAGATGAATACGATAAGATCCGCAATTTGCCTTATGAAGTCAATTGGGCAGATAGAGAAAAGGTTGATGATGAAAGATTGATAAGACCCATCGTTGCTATCACTGAAGAGCAGATAAACAAACAAGTACAAGCCTTGCTTGATGAAGGAAAGAGACTCACTTATACTAAGATGGGAGAAGTGGATCAGCAAGAACAACATAAAACACCTAGTAAGGATTCACGAAGCAGAGGAAGTGAGAGAGACTCAGGACAAGGAAAGAAAAGAAAACAGCTTGAAATTGTTCAAGGAGAATCCAGTAAAAAGAAGAAAAGGATAAGCATTGAAACTGCCTCTTCTAGACAGCCAGGTGACATCCCACTGAATCAAGACTTAGTGATACCTGCTGAGAATGTAGTTCCAGAAGCTCCAATGGAAGAAGTGCCTTCTAGCCCACATGATACTGAGATCATCGATGAAGCTAATACCGAGGATAAGGATGAGGCTGAAGAGGAATCATTGCCTGCACAAGGAAGACAATTACAACAGCAGCAAGATCTTTCATCATTGCCGGAGTGGCTACAGGAAAGAATCAGAGAAAATTATGAAGTGGAAAAGTGTCCTCCCCTTCCAGTTGATGAGTTACTCTTGGACATGTCGACAGAGAAACCAAAAAGGAAGGCAAATATCCTTTCAAAGATCACTAAAGATGAAATAGGAGTAAGGAAAGTGCATGTAGCAGTTCCCAGGCTTGAAAAGAATATAGAGGATGTAACACCTGATGATTATGACATCAATACAATCAATCTGAGTCCTTTGACTGGAATGCAAGTTGAAGAAGAGCTTCAAGATTCGATTGATAATGCTCGAGCTATCATAAGACAAGAGACAGAAGGCAGAATCTGTAGACAGCAAAATAGTTAAATAAACAAATGATATAATTAGTTGTCGGCATCAACCGACGGGTCGGGTAGTTTGGAGTCGGTACCAACGGTTGGCATCACAACCACCCTTGGTCGTGAGTATTTAAGTCATCAATGCATTGTAGTCGGATATCGGTGATTTTGCAATAGTTATTATGCAGACATTGGAGTCACAATGAATATTTATGTTCAGTCATGACATTGTAATGTTCTGTGAATCAATGATAAATACAGTATTCCATTCCGAGTACTCTTGTTCTGGTCATATGATGCACTATACTACTTATTATTTCTGTTTACTTCATATTCTGTGAAACACACCATATTGCGGTAAACATTTGGCGCCGTTGCCAGTTCGAAAACGGGTTGAGGGTGACAAGGCGATGACAAGTTGAGACGTCCGATGCCATTAGACAAGTGACATCGTCTGAACAAGCCGTCGGGTGTAATTAGCATCAAGGAAATGGCAGCGTGATGGGGCAACCAATTGACACTGACGAGGAAGTACAAGACAGAAAGCACGTAGAAGAAATAATACAAGAAATCCAAGAAGAACGTGAGGAAAGCGATAGAGAAGAGAATGAACCCAGAAGTCGGGAAGATGAAGTAACTCAGGAATTAGTCAAACTGTGGTTATTATCAGTCGGACAATACGTGCGAGACGAGTCTATCCGCAGAGAAGTTCCACAGGAGGTTATTTCAGAGAACCTGCGTGTTAATAGCGAAGTGGATAATCTTCTGGACCGCATTCCCCGACTTCTGGCAAGGAATTTGATAGCCTTCCAAGATATTCGAGAAGAAAGAGAGAGGGAAGTACGACGACAACAAATTCTCAGAAGATATGAAGAACGGTTGAAACAAGAAGAGGAGGAACGGGACGGTGATCGCCGTCGCACACCGTACAATTGAGGAAGGGTAAGCATAATTAATGCCCATACAACTGAATAAGGACAAGAATAAATTACCAGTAGGGCACGCAACACCAGAAGAAATAGTAAGAAAATCATTAAGACTCAAGGAACAAGAAGAACGTAGAAAACGATTGAAACAGATTGTTGAAAAAGAAAATGAACAACATGAAGAGGTAGATCAAGGAGGTGATGAACATAGTTTTAGAACGCCAATAACCAATAAAGGAAAAGAAAATAATCTGACAGAAGAACTAGAGAATAGTATACGTCGGATTGTGGCATTGTCCATTTCAGACGAAAGGCCGCGGAACAGAGGACCTGAGCCCGAGACCCCTGCCCAGAGGGAAAACCAAGGAGAGCCAGAGGTAACTCGAAGTGTAGAGGACGCCGGAACCGGAAGTGGGAAGGAACCGTACGTGGCCGGCAGTGTCGGGGAGACACCGGAACGACACGGTAGAACCAGTCCAGTCGGGTCAAAAACACAAAGAGGGTACCTCGGGAAAAAGATGGTAACCCCACCGGCAAGTGAAAGGCAGAAGTTGCCGAAGTTCATGGGGAACGGGTCAGAGGATCCTGTCCGACACTGTAAGACGTGTGAAACCATTTGGGTGGCAAACGGACAAGAGGACGAAGATTATTGGGTAAAAGCGTTTCCAGCGACGCTAAGAGGTATTGCTATTGACTGGTACACAGAACTAGAGGCAGCACAAAAGACCTCATGGGACGAACTAAGGAAAGCCTTCGAGAACGAATTTAAACTTCTCAGAGACGACAACGAGATTGTCGCTGAAATCTACAATACCAAACAAGGGAAGAATGAAAACGTGAGGGCATATAATAGAAGGCTCAAAGAGTTACTCGGGAAACTGGAAACACAGCCAGCCGATGGACTGAAGAAAAGGTGGTTCATTGAAGGACTAGTCTCGTCATTAAGAAAAAAAATGAAAGTGGTACCCCCATCGTCATACGCGGAAGCATACAATAGGGCGATGGACATAGAAAGCGAAAGCAAAACATCATCCCGAAATAAAAGGAGAACTGAAGATGATGACAGTACGGGGGAGGACAGCAGTGAGAACGAGTCGAAAACCATCCAGGCGTTGAGAAGGGACATGATCCGCATGATGAAGGAAATAAAAACAGATAAAGAGACGACTAGAGAAAGTCGAGAGTTATGGTGCACAGAGTGTAATGGGGAAGGTCACATAAAGGCAAATTGCCCGAGAAAATTATTTTGTGACATCTGTCAGGTAATGGGACATTCAATCAAGGAATGCCCATTTAACTTGAAAGCAAGAAGTACCCAAGTGTTGTTCACACAGGGAGAATCATCAACTCCGCCAACCACACCGCCAAAACCTCAAAATAGTCCGAATGCATCCCCCGGAGGATACAGGAACAACAGAAGGTTTAACAATAACAGCCCTCGGAATAGATTGCAGTATGACAGCAAAGGGCGACCAATGATACAGTGCCGGCAGTGCAACGAGTGGGGACACTTCGCCAGAGAATGCCCCAGCAACAGTCAGAACACAGTAAATGCATTGTGCAAGTGGTGTGGGCCTGGTGATCACGAGGAAAAAGACTGTCCGAAGCAGAAAGGGGTGAACCTTATCAATCTCAAGGAAGATGAGGAAGAAATCCTGGCTATCACCCGAGCACAGTGGAAAAAGGCCACTTATCCAGATCCCCGCACGGAAAAAGAAAGACTGCGAGAGGCACGGAAGGAAGTGGAAGTTGCCATGAGAACCGAAAGGAGGAACTCAGACAAAAAGGCAATACGATCGGAATCAGATAAGAACATAGCAAGTCAAGTATTGCAAACTACCGTACCGATCAAATTGGCGGACCTTCTCCAAAGCTTGCCTCAGTTAAAAGTAGCAATATCCAAGGTAATGGAGGACAACTCGCACGAAGACCAAAACCTCACAACAGAAGATGTTATAGTAGAACCACCGCCAACGGGAGAACAAGTACTCGACCCGAGGTTGCTGGCGATTGATACTGGAAAGAAACCGGCTGTAGTACACATGGAAATCCTTGGACTGAACTTGACAAATACTATAGTCGACGGTGGATCCGGAGTAAACGTACTACCAGAAGCAACCTGGAAGAGCCTCGGGAAGCCTACTCTATGGCCACAAAACTTCCAGTTAGTGGGAGCCGACCAGCACGGGATCAAGGCGCTGGGAGTGCTAATGGCTCAGAAGGTAAGAATCAGTACCCAGCAATTCTTGTTAAATTTTGTAGTCATAACAGCACAAAATGCATCATATGATGCATTACTCGGCCGAGGATGGCTAATAGCCGCCAAGGCCAACCACAACTGGAAGAAAAACACCCTGTCCATAGAAAATGGACGAAGGAAGTTCGTCATTGATTTGAAGACACAAACCGTCAGTGAAGAGTTGGCGTCAGATTCTGACTCGGATGGAGGGGACTCGACGGAAAGTAGGAAAGGGCCGATGGAGCCCGATGATGAAGGGGTGCTAAAATTACAAGAATGCTCAGAAGATGAAACAAATTCGTTCAGCGGGCTATTTCACTGGCAGATGGAAGACTACGAGTTTTTCCCGCCACAGTGCAACATGATTTCAATAAAAGAAATTGGTGAAAACTCAGGAACGACGAATGAACAGAAAGACGACGGTGAAACATTGGAACGAACAAGTGAAAAGGGGAAGGAAGTAACCCACATGTTCCCAGCAGCGTACGGGGAATATAAGGAAGGGAATGCAGAAGTAGACAGTACGCCGGCACATCAGTTTGAACCGAAAAAGAAGATTATGTACGAAGAGCCGATAACGAAGAAAGTTAATCTCGGCGAAGAAAGTAACCCGAAAATAATTCTGGCCGGCGACGACTGGAATCCCGTACTCAAGGCAGCAGCGTTCAGAATCTTCCTAGAGTACAAAGATGTATTTGCCTGGACCTACAAGGACCTGAAGGGGATACCACCAGAACTGTGCGTCCACAGAATTCCACTCATACCAGGAGCACGGCCAGTACGGAAAAGGCCATACCGCATGAATAAGAACTATGCGGCAAAAGTACAAGAGGAAATTGAAAAAATGCTTGAGGCAGGAATAATATTCGAGGTGGAAACGAGTGAGTGGGTGTCACCGATTGTGATATCACTTAAAAAGGAAGGGGGACAAATCAGGATTTGCGTAGATTTCAGATGCCTCAATGCGGTAACAATCAAAGACCCATTCCCCATTCCATTCACAGACTCCATTTTGGAAGAAGTGGCCGGTCACGAAATATATTCCTTTATGGATGGATTTTCGGGATATAACCAGATTAGCATCGCCGAGGAAGACAAACTGAAAACAACATTTGTGATTGAAAATGGAGTATATGCATACAACCGGATGCCGTTCGGCCTGTGCAATGCACCAGCCACCTTTCAGAGGATTATCCTACACATATTTGATAAAATGTCGGTGGGAAACTTCAAGGCATTCCTCGATGACTGGTCAATTTACAGCGACCAGCAAACACACCTTAAAGCCCTCACCGAATGCATGGAGCGTTGCAGAGCCGCACGGTTGGCCTTAAACCCGAAGAAGTGCCGGTTCATGGTGTCCCAAGGGAAACTTCTGGGCCATATCGTATGCCAAGCAGGACTAAAAGCAGACCCGGACAAGATTCGGGTAATTGTAGAAATGGAGGCTCCAGAAGATGTCACCGGAGTAAAGTCCTTCCTCGGACATGTTGGTTATTACCGGAGATTTATCAAAAATTTTGCTCAGGTATCACACCCACTGGATATGCTGACAAGGAAAGGGGTGCAGTTTGTCTGGTTGGAGGAACAACAGAAAGCCTTTGAAGAACTAAAGACAAGACTCATCAGTGCACCTATCCTATCCTATCCAAATTGGGACAAGGAATTCCACGTGCACGTAGACGCATCAAACTTTGCAATTGGTGCCACTCTTGCACAGGTCGGATCCCATGGGTTGGATCATCCAGTATACTTTGCCAGTCGGTTGCTCTCCAAGGCAGAACGGAACTACAGTACTACAGAAAGGGAGGCTCTGGGAATGGTGTACTCTGTACAGAAATTCAGGCATTACCTCTTGGCAACACCATTCACTTTTTATGTGGATCATCAAGCTCTAATGTATCTAGTCAACAAACCGATTATTCAAGGCAGAATCAGTAGGTGGTTGTTGCTTCTGCAAGAATTTACTTTCACCATTATTGTACGACCGGGAAAAAGCCATGTAATTGCCGACCAGCTCTCAAGGATCAAATCCGGAGAACCAGGAGATGGAGTCAATGAGGACTTTCCGGATGCCCACCTATTCCACATCGCTGCCTTGCCGCCATGGTACGAGAAAATTGGCGAGTACTTGTCCACTTCAACGTTTCCGCCAGAAATGTCTACAAGTGAACGACGGAAGATTGCATTGAAGAGTAAGACATTTCAACTGATAAACGGGCTGCTCTACAAAATGGGGCCCGATCAAATTCTCCGGAGGTGCGTGATGGAAGAAGAGATAAGGGGTGTATTGGCAGAAGCACATGAGGGACTAGCAGGGGGACACATGGGCCCCGACGCCACGGCACGGAAAGTACTGCTCGCCGGCCTATGGTGGCCGACGTTACACACAGATGCCCGAGAATGGGTAATTCAATGTGACACTTGTCAGAGGGTAGGGAAACCACTCAAGAGGGATTATATGCCACTCTGGCCATCACAACCTCAAGAACTCTTCGAAAGATGGGGGCTGGATTTTGTAGGACCCCTGAAGGTCAGCCAACTACACCGATGTCGGTACATAATAGTGGCTACGGAATATTTGACGAAGTGGGCAGAAGCGAAGGCACTGAAAGATAACACTGCATTAAGTACGGCAAGGTTCATATACGAGCACATCGTGACGAGGTATGGGATCCCAATTCAATTGACGAGTGACCGCGGGGGACATTTCGTCAACCATGTCATCCGACTGATGACTACAGAGTTCAAAATCCTGCACACCCTATCAAGTCCGTACTATCCAAGGGCGAACGGGCAGGCAGAGTCAACAAACAAGGTGCTCGTTTCGGTAATCCACAAGTCATGCGGTATCGAAGGGTCGGACTGGGAAGAGAGGCTACCAGCAGTGTTATGGGCTTACCGAACCACTTATAAGGTAACGACTGGACACACTCCCTTCCAGTTGATGTATGGGCAAGAAGCGGTAGTACCAGCAGAATACCTGGTTCCAAGTCTGAGAATTGCAGTGGAAAACAGACTAGGAGATACGGAAAGCCTGGAAGAAAGACTATTCCAGTTGAATAAACTGGATGAGAAAAGAATTTTGGCTCAATGGTCGACGGAAGTTATGCAGAAACGCCGGAAGTATTGGCACGACAAACACCTACGGAGAATGGAATTCCGGCCGGGGCAGTTAGTCCTCAAATATAACGGCCGTAACGAAATTAAACCGGGTAAGTTCAAAGTTCGTTGGTTGGGACCGTTCAAGGTACGGGAAATACTGGACAATGGGGCTATAAGGCTGGACAACATTGACGGAACCCAAATCAGGGACACAGTGAACGGAGCAAAACTGAAGAAGTATAAGCAAAAAAGGGAAGAAACAATAGAAATCAATATGTTGGGATACGCAATGTTGGAAGAGACAACGGAGGGGACCAATGGAGTATGTTTCCGGAGTGCACCATACGAACCTGTAACTGGGTTTTTTGGACCAAGAACGATGCAAACTGGCATTCGAGAAGGGATAATCGACAGCGACATCATCGAAAATGGCGATGATGACAATCAGAATGAAGAGGAACAGGCATGGAACCGGTGGATAGCCGAATGCAATAAGGTAAGAGATAAGTTCGAATTCTTATTACCAAAAGAAATAAACACCCCGGTGAAAAGGTATGTAGCAGAGGCCATGTTCATAATTGAAAGATCACCCTATGAGGACGAAGTCCTACAACTAAGGTTGAAGAACCAAGGGACTCCATATGTCCAGATTCCAAGAAGTCGAATGTGGAAAGCGAAGTTTAGGACCAAGGGTATAAGGATGAACAGCGACGGAAAAACATTTCAGTGGACCCAAGAACCGATGGGATGGAACTTAAGGTTGACACAAGAAAAAAATACAGTGGTGGATCGAATATGGGAACTGGAAGAAGTCGAACAATGCTGCTCCAACGATTGCCTCCGACAGAAAGGGTATATTCAGTGTATATTCCGCCACATGACAGAAATCGAGGTCATAAAAGACGAAGACAAAGTCGAGGAGGCCGTCATCGGAACCATACAGCAGCGAAGAGGTAAAGAAAAAATAGAGTAATGAACCAACAAAACAAAAAAAAAAAAAAAAAAAAAAAAATTCAAAAAAAAAAAAAAAAAAAAAAATTTCAAAAAAAAGGGCAGGCCGTACGACCGTACGGCCTGACGAAAAAAAATTTTTTAAAAAAAAATTTTTTAAAAAAAAATTAAAAAAAAAAAAAAATTCCGTACGACGTACGGCCTGACCGTACGACGTACGGCCAAACAATACGCCGTACACTGTACGGCCAGCCACCCCCACCCCTCTTTAACAACTCAACTCCCAAGTAGCAAACAGAAAAAAAAAAGAGGAAAAAGAAGAAAAAAAAAAACAGCAAACAGCAACATGGAAGGGCCGTACTAGGCAGTACAGGGAAAGTACAGACGGTACAATTGCAGCAGTACAACGTACTTGGCATTCGTACTTGGCATTCTCGAGGTCTACCATCGGGGAAAAGAAAGCATCGGCTTGGTATCGGCACTTTGGCACTCAAATACCCAGCATAGGAATTGTTAGAAAAATTGGATAATGGATAAGGGCAAAAAGATTGCAGCCTACAGACCAAAGATTGCATCGGAGGAGAGGAAGAAACAAAGTGTGGATACCGGAATGAAGGCCATCGCCTGGGAAAGCCTGACAGGAAACGAATGCAAACAATGGTGGAAGAATGCATCGGAAGACAATGTGTTGAAGGTAGCATTGAAACATGCCCAAGTCGACAAAACCATAATGATGCCCTACTTTAATGCCAGGGAGTTCGAGCCGTATTTAAAAGCTATGGTAGACAATTTCTGCGAGCACTCCAGCAGGTCCATTATCGAGTATCGGGGCCATTCAGTGACTGTATCATTTTGGCCACAGGATTTTGCTAGAGTGATGGGGGTTCCAGCCGTTGGCCAGAGTGTGGTAAAACCGGGCCGGATGACCCAGCATCACAAAGAAACCCTCATCCAGAGGGTATGCCGAAGTGACCTCTCAGACAAGGAGAAAGACACAATATGGAATTCAGGTAATCGGGGATTGAGGAAAAATTTATTGGCAAATGAAGAATGGAAATGCATCATGGATGTCATGAAGTGCAGACTGACGGGTTCCAGTAGGGCATCGGACATCGCCCTATGGATGGTTGATTATATGATCGGATTGCGTGTTGGCAAGGTCTACAACTGGGCGAGGTATTTGACAGAGAGGGTGAGGGAATTTTTATCCCAGCGGCATAAGGTATTCTATATGACTCAACAGGTCATTGCCCTTTTTCTCGATGCTGTCCATACCCAGGTGCCAGCAGACAAATGGGGGGGGTTACAACCGACAGCACAAGTAGAGCCGGGATGGCCGACAGTCTTCTACTGGAAGGGACTCGACACAGCTCACGGAGAAGAACCTTCACGATGGCAAAAAAGGAAAAGGAAGCAACAGGAAACATCCACAGAAAGTGAAGAAGAAGAAGAAGAAGAAGAGGAAGAAGAAGAGGAAGGCAGGGGACAGTCACCAGGGGTAGAAAGCGACTCATCTATGGATGAAGTACCGGCACCAAGAATGACACGGAGTGTGGTGAGGGAGGCAGCCATAAGGGATACTGAGGAAAACACAGCAGAAAAAAGGGGGCAACCGAAAGGAGTTTTGGTACTTCCAAAACTCAAATCGGCAGCATTCACACTACCAGTACCAGCACAGAGTACCGAGATACAAGCACAAGGCACAGCTACACTGCCAGTCAGGCTAAGGTTGCCAGCAAGAGTCATACCATCAGCAGCACCTGGGGTGACGACTTCACCAGTGGAACCCTCCACAGTAGGGGGAATAGCCACACCACAGGTAGAGGTACCACCAGCAGGAGGTCAGGACAAAATAGATAGCTGGTTGAGTGATATTGGCCTAACAGTAGACATGCCTGAGGTACCTTTGCTGAGCCCACTTCACTTCGGGACGGAAGGTCAAGAAGAAGGTAGCACACCAAGGGGGACAGCGAGCCTAGAGCAGCTTAGCGTTACTGGCCAGATCACTCAGCAGGGCAGTCTACCACAGCCAGTACCGGCTACACAGGAGGTAGGGGAGCCTTCCATGGGCATCATGCGTTCCCCGGCGATCACCCCAGTGACCACTTCACCAGAGGAGGAGGAGGGATTTCCAGAGGGATTGACCCTCACACTTTCTAGACCTGACCCCTCCGACCCAATAGGTACCATTCAGAGGTACATGGAGGACTTGGAGAATATGGCAGATTATATGGGGGAGATAGCTGATATCTCCAAACAGTTGAGATTGGGACGATCACAGGTAGTGGCTCAAGAGGCCAAGAGAATAAGGAACTTTGTTCAACAAGGCTGTGAGGAAGAGTTTGCTCGCCAATTCACAACGAGAGGTTGGCCAGAGATCGACACTCAGGAGATGCATGACCGATGGAGAGGATCCCGGCCAGTGGTAGGAGGAAGGGACGCAGAAGTCATAGAGTCCCTATTCACCATAGAGAAGGCATACAAGCAAATATTCTATGAACTGAAGAAAAAAGAGGTGATGTGGGAAAAGAAGCAGAAGGAGAGTGAGGCAGCCCTACAGACAAAGAAGAAAGAATTAACAGAGCACATTCAGAGGTCCCACCAACAGTTAGCACAGCAGACAGAAGCCACAGAAACAGAAAAGGCCAGGGCATCAGGCTTAGAAGCCAAGTTGAGGGAGATGGAGGCTAAGATGAAAGATATGGGAGCACAGCTTGAGGCAAAGGAGGCTGAAGTAATGAAGGCTAAAGCACAGGTCATGGAAGCCGGTCACATGGTGAAGGCAGCAAGGGAGCGGGAGCTAGTAGCCCAACACCAGCTGCGACAAAGGACCGAGGAAGCCAGGAAGCTGCAAGCGCAACAACGATCAGCCACCCCAACCTCGTCCGTACACCCAGGGACGTCTTCCCAACCTCCACACTCTCAGTAGGATGGTTAAGTTTTGTCATAATTTTGTCATTTTGTTGTGAATGTCGTCTGGAAGACGACTAATTTTGAGGGGGGGATAGATGTAGACAGCAAAATAGTTAAATAAACAAATGATATAATTAGTTGTCGGCATCAACCGACGGGTCGGGTAGTTTGGAGTCGGTACCAACGGTTGGCATCACAACCACCCTTGGTCGTGAGTATTTAAGTCATCAATGCATTGTAGTCGGATATCGGTGATTTTGCAATAGTTATTATGCAGACATTGGAGTCACAATGAATATTTATGTTCAGTCATGACATTGTAATGTTCTGTGAATCAATGATAAATACAGTATTCCATTCCGAGTACTCTTGTTCTGGTCATATGATGCACTATACTACTTATTATTTCTGTTTACTTCATATTCTGTGAAACACACCATATTGCGGTAAACAGAATCAAAGCTGAGCAAAGATGTCGAGCCTTAGAGCAATACATTCAGCATTTAGTGCATCCTATTCATCAGCAGGAAAGAGTAACTACACCTCCATCTCTCCTTCCTCCTGAAACAGTTGAACACCTAGAAGAATTGAAGTCTTCATCTCATAGAATGAAGGATTGGATGAAAAGGTCGAAGGAGGCTACATTTAGACATCTGAGAGATATTATGCAAGTAAGTGATAAGATTACTAGTCTTAAGGAGAGGGTACTTGCACTGATGACATCTTGTGTTGAATTCAAAGACCTCAAGGATCAATACCTGCCACACTTGAAAAGCTTGATGGAAACATCAGTTGATGAGTTGTTATATGCTGAAGTCATTGAAGAAGGTAAAACATATAACTTTTCTTCCTGGTATTATGGCTTTCGCATCAAAGGATAGTTGCTGGATAAAATAGAAATAGATATGTCGAGAGTTAGAAGTGTGCTTCAAAGGATTCATGATGGAATACATGCCTCTTTGATGAAAATCTGTAATCCTTTTGGGGAGATGACTCTGGAGAACATGAAAGAACAAGTTTAGGCTTTCTATTTTCAGGAAAATGATGTTACAGATGAAAGACTTGATAGTATATTTTCACTTGCTGTCCACCTTGGCGACAACAAAGTAAGGATAGCTGATTGGGAAAAGACACTTGGCCTCTATTCAGATGATGTACTTGAAGCCGAAGGAACCATTCAAAATGTGCCAAGTGTACCTTTTGAGGAAATCAAGCAGATAGTATCCAAGTTCATTGAATGCCAAGCTTCTAGTGATGGATATTCACATAGGGATTCTTCATAAGATAATTCTTATCTTCTTGCGAGGCGTGCCTTTGTTCCTTTCTTCATAGCCTCCTTCATTTAATAAAGATAACTTCTTTCATTTAATAAAGATAACCTCCTTTATTTAATAAAGTTGATCTCTTTCATTTAATAAAGAGGAGTTTGTTACAACTACTTGTGATGTGGCTTGATCTGGTCCGCTAGCTTGGCCGATCGATCTTGACCTTTCATTCATTTTTGAGGTCTATAAAAGGGCTCTTGTTGCTCTCATTTGTATGGTTGAAATTTCTAAAATTGTTGCAAGAGCTCTCTGAGATAATAAAAGATTCATTGCTTTGGTGATTCTATTTGTGTTTCTGAGTGTTGCATGGTTTAGATTTTCAAGCAAATATTAAGTTATAAGTTTTCCTTAAGTTTATGTTAGTTAATGCAAGGTTTTTTTATTGCTTTGTGGTGAAATCTATAAGTTCATACCATTTGTAGTTTGTGGCTTGCAAATTGCAATGCATGGTTAGTCTGAACGAAATTGGACATCAATTTGATCTTTATGTTTGTTGAATCTTTCATGAACATAACTGATTTAAACATCTTGTACACCCTAGAAGATTGCATCAATCTTGTGTAGTTGTTTATCTTGGCGAAGCAGGATCTGGTTTGGTTTCACCTAGAGCAGTAATCATCCTTACATCTAGGATTATATTAGTGTTTCTAAACCTTACATCTTTTGTCCTTTTTTACCATTTAGTTAGAATTAGAACCAAGAACATCAATCGCCAAATCATACGCCATCAGTTGTAGTACTTAGACTCTCTAGTATTCGCTTCTGTAATCATTGAAACAACAGTTTATTTGAACAATTGCGTAAGTCCCTTTGTGTTTAAACAGCAAAATCATACTTAGTCACTGAGCTATCTCTTACAAACTCATCAGAAAGGAACCTTGGAGTCATCTTGTTTGATCACATAGTTCAGCATTCGAGAGGCTTTGCTCAAGAGGGAGTCAGATACTTAGTATTTCACTCTAATTGTTGACTTGTCCAAAAACAATCATCAACAGGTCCCAAGGCTCTCTGCAGTGGAAACAAAGTTTCTTCCTTCTGAGATCATTCAACTGGTCACTGTCTAATCTGGAAGAACTCTTTTGTGGTTGGTGTCCTGAGTCCCTGTGGAAAGGTCTCCTGTCTCTCTCCTTATCCCTCCTATGCTGAAAGTTCTTGTTCTAAAATTTACTCCATGCGGAAGACTCCATATCACAGGCCTTCTTCATGGCCTCGTGCAATGACATAGGGTCTAAACCCTTCACCCATCCTCGTAGAGTATCAGACAACCCATCAACAAAGAGCATGATCAACCTCCTCTCTGATATGTCTGAAACCATGACTGAAAGATCCTGGAACTCTGAAATGTACGAGTCCACTGATCCACTCTGTCTCAGCTGTGCCAGCTCCTTGAACTGCAACTCAGGGTCCTTATCGAACCTGTCTGAGTCTGGCTGTGAAGTCTACATAAGATGTGATCTGGTCATGTCCCAGAGTCACCTTCCCATTGCTCCACCACTTGTGTGCGCTGCCCTCCAAGTGCAAGGCTGCATATGTGATGGCATCAGTCTCTGGCATTGGGCTGATCTGTAGATAACTGTCCAACTTTTGGACACAAGCTCTAGCTGTAGTCTTCCCTGAACCATCAAAATAGGATAAGGTCATCTTATTGACTTTCTTCTGTAGCTCATTAGTCTGCTGCCTGTTACCCCCCTGGGTCTGTGTCTCATCCTGAGATTTGAATAGTCCCTGAAAGTCATCTCAGCTCGAAACTCCGCACTAGAAGCCTGCCAATCTCTGAAGATCTCATCCTAAAACTCAACCTGTGTAGCATCTCGTTCAGGCATCTCATCCCTTGGCACAAATATAGGAATGCCGGGCCTATCTGCGGCTGTGAGGTGTAGCACCCCGGTTATTCACCGAGGCCTCTCCATCATGATCCCTGTATCTGTTGCCATTCCCCTTATTTCTGTCACCATTCCGATCCCCATTACCTCGATCTCCATTACTTCGGTCTCTGTGTCTATCACCGTCATCCCGGTCTCTATTTCTATCGTTCCTGTCTCTATTCTTGTCATTCTTGTCTCTGTTTCTGTCATTCCAGTTTCTATCCCGGTCCCCGTTATCCTCATCCTCATCCAACTCAAGAAATAATCGGCCAAGAAGCCGTGTAAGTGCCAACTGAGACCTGTCCATGCTAGCAATAATCTGTTGTCCCCTAGCTAAATCATTCAGAATATCTCTAGTGCTAGGCTCTCCAATCTCCCTGTCCCCCATTTCTTCAGGTTGTTCTGGGAGTACACTAGAAAAGGGATCTGTTCTTGGAACCTCGAGATCTTCCTCACTATAAGATACCACTGGTTGCTCCTCAGCAACTACAATCTCTGTATCAGTATCAAATGGATCTATTTGTGGTACTGGATTCTCTGGTTGCACTAACTACGGATTATTTGTTCTCTGTGGATTTCTTGTACCCTGTCTCTGTCTAAAGTAGTATCTATCAGCACCCGGCTGCATGTCTCATTCTCACTTCTGCATGTCTGATTTCAACCTCACAGGATGGCAAGATCTTTAGCTCTGATACCACTGTAATGTGCCGCACCTGTTTGTAAATTTTTAAGATCTTTTTGTGTGATTTTTAATTAATTTTTTGTGATCTTTCAAACTAGAGAGAAGAATGCAGAAGGGGTTTTCAGTTTTCTTGCAGATGTGTTGCTAGAGCATACAAAATAGAGCATATATTGCAAACCCAGAAAAGGTACAATAGATATGAAGAAAATAACAAAGACCCAGATAGCAGAATAGCCAAATATCAATTACTATGACATACCCATATGGATTTTTGCAACTTGATACATATGCTGAGAGGGTACCAGCAAGTGGGTATCATAGAAACACTTCGAATCTCCCATATGAAGTACAAATAATATCAGCAGCATCAATACTCCCAAACGCCAAAGTTGAGTGAGAAATAGAAGCTGAAATCAAAGATTGGTGAGTTTACAATGACCCACATCCTCCATGGAAGGTGTACGGTTGGCTGAAGGTGAAGTTTGCAATGAACACTCAAAACTCCTTGAAATTGCTCATAAAATGATTTGCAATAACCTCTAATGCTGGGCGACCAAGATGGAAGGAAGAATATGCCAAAAACACACCAAAATCAGTCCCCACAAAGAGTACGGCCTGGCTGTAGCAGTACAGCCAGCAGTAACAATAAATGACAGCCCAAAACAATGTGTTACCAGCTCCAAAATCCTCAAGCAACTGATCTCTAACTCAGATTATGAAGAACTCAGAAGAATATGGAAGAGATATGGTCAAGTTCTCCTCAAACCCTCGTCATACAAACTCCATTAAAACTCCATGTGAATACTGGATGCATCCACCGTCAATGGCACCTTTGGGTGGTATTGCACACCTGTAGAATGTCGTCACTAATGGAGGTTTTCGTCTCCAAAACCCTGGTTCGAAATGCTCAAACCCTCAAACCCTAGTAGAGCTCTCACAAGAAAATATCATAAAGCAAGCATAAGCCAAATGAGCTCTAATTTCACATTTTATCTCCCTCCAAGATGGGCGTTGGGCTTTTAGGAGGGAATTTACATTTTAAAATCAACTTTATTTCACTAGGGAAGGGCACCCAAGGTCACAACTAAAAGTTATGTCTTCATTTTCTCATTAGTCACTTTTTCCCAAATATTATAAAGTCCATATTAAATATAACATTAATAAATCTTCGGACTTTAAAATAAATATGAAGACGATGTCGGAATGAAGTGATCTATAGCTCGTCGGAAAGCTTTCAACGAGACGAATCTGATGCCACTTTAAAAATGCCGAACCAACACTGACCCCAAACTTACTAAAAATAGTAAGTAATGACCAAGAGCAATCTGAGCCAACTCAAAAGGTACCAACTGGATCCACTGAATCCGAACCACATTTCCTTCACCAACAAATACCTCCAAGGTCAACTAACTCTAGTTCCCTAACCAAACTGCTAGTCCACGAGAACTCTATGATGGACTAACCAAGAGTTTAAAGGGGACATTACAAAATCACTGTTGAAACTCAAAACATGAAACTGCTGAAACTCACATGTAGCCACTGAACAAATGCAAATCCTTGCACTTTCTGATCACCTAGATCCTGATGTGGGCAAGGTGAGAGCATATGAAATTTGACAACAAACTAATTGTATGAATCCACTATTGGAAAAATAAAAGGTGGCATAGTTGACTAGAGCATAC
The DNA here is from genome assembly GCA_027924645.1 of Cunninghamia lanceolata. Classification (NCBI taxonomy): domain Eukaryota; kingdom Viridiplantae; phylum Streptophyta; class Pinopsida; order Cupressales; family Cupressaceae; genus Cunninghamia; species Cunninghamia lanceolata. Next base: position 865,593 of record BSBN01001132.1, read on the forward strand.
AAGTGGCAAGGCCGACCCAAATCTACACCTCTTTAGTGGACAAGTATGCTTGAATGCAAAATCCACTCACAGATTCCAATAGGTTTGATCAAGCCAAATTGGTTGATAGTAACGCAATCCTAATCAATGCCAAAATGGGTTGAACAATATGCAAATGCAATTGGGTCTAGTGGAAAACCAACTAGGACCTCTTACAATGAATTCAAACTACTAGTGGTATACCATCTAGTTTTTACAAATGTTCAATATGCAACTTCTATCTGGCAGATGACCATCCAGATTTACAATAAGCATGAAGCTAAAAACTATTGAATGAAGCTACTAAAAAACTAGAATAGCAATTGATTGAAAATTACTTCTAAATTAGTAGAATAACATTGCAGCATCAAAGATTAATCCATAATGATTAGCAAAATAAGTGATAATCAACCCACATGGATTTGAGCAAGCTGAAACAAATTGATACACAATATAGAATTCTAATAAAAGGCTGCAAACAAAAACTAATGCAAACTGGTCTAAAACCCAAACTGTTGTCTAACATTGAAAAATTGAACCGTATGGCCCCAATAATTACTGTTAACTGCTGCAAACAACTCAAAGACTCTATGGCTGCAAGGTACAGTGGTGTGGTTGGAAAAATATAGCAAAAAGGGGCTGCCAAACAGCAGCAACTTCATTCCAACTTCATAGGTCCTCATATAATGGTGTATGGCCTGCACTTAAGTGGTACGGACTAGCAACTAATTGTATGGTCTGCAACTTAGCAATTTGGTACGGCCCTTGCAAAAATAGGTCTGACCTAGTACAAGGGTTTGTATGACCAACAATAACAAGGAATATGTACGGCCATTCAACTCTAAAGGTGTTGCGACTAGAAATAGAACAACAAACACATGCAAGAGATTAACAACAAAACCACACCAAAACACAATTATTGATAATTGAAACTGAAACTTCACACAAACAACCAAATTGGAAATAGCTCCACAACTAGATTGAAACTAGATAACTACAAATATTTAGCTCATTGGTGACTTTTGGATAAAATCACGCTAATGGCTAGGAGGGTTTTTGTCCCTAAAACCATTCTTTGCCAAAGGGTTTTCATCCTAGGCATAAGAAGATGAATAGAGTTCAATCTTTGAGACAAGGGTTTTCTCAAATTCTACAATAGCCTCTTTTTGTTTTAATTTCTTTCTTTTATAGGCACTTTTAGGGCAACCAAATATTGTCTCTTTTATTCACTTTTCCCTTCAACAATAATAATAATAAATTGACTTTTGAATGTTTTAATTTGATAATACTTTTAATTCCCATTTTCAATGTCACTTTTATGACCCACTTTTAAAACAACTTTTTAAGTCATCATGTTGTACCCCATGCCTAGTGTTTATTATTTTTGGTTCTCTTTTAGAAACACTTTATGACGTTGTGTTGTACCCATATGAAATTTTTTGTCTATGCATACAAACACCCTAAAAAGATGCCTAAACATACCTCCCAAGCACCATGTCGCCTTGTCATTTTTGCTAACCCCGCAAGTACAAGATATATCAAAGGAAATCGATACAAGGCCCGAATGGAGAAGGATTCAAAGGAGCCAAATTGGCTATGTTATGCCAAATCAAATTTTTTGCTTCATTAAGGCATTTTTGTGAGAATCCAAAAGATTGGTCGTCAAAAGTCAAAAAGTCAAAATTTCTAAAAATATAAAGTTCTATTTTTAGAAAGTTTCTAAAAATAGACGTCAATTTTAGGTTTCTGGGTTTCTTGAGATACAAATGCTGGCAAAATTTTCTAAAAATAGAAAATCTGATTCAGGAGTCCTGCTTGATTCTGATTGGCTGATATTGCTTCACGGTCAAGGTGGTCCAGACGGAACATGCAAAAGGTCGAGTTTTCTCTACTGGGTCAATTTTTCTTTTTCAGAAGGCGAAACACGAACTCCGAGGCCATTAATAGAAAGTTGAAGAAGTTCATCTGCCAGAGATCAAATTCAAGTTTTCAGTGTTGTTCAGAGGACCTAGAACTGTTGAATGATGCAAAGGAACGGTGATGAAGCTTCACAGGTAGAGACAAATGACATTCATCCAAGCAATCTCCGTCAAAATGGCCAAGGCAAAGTTCAAAGTTTTCCAAGGTCAAGAATCATAAAGAATGAGCCTTGAAATTGGCTAAGTCTGGTGTCCTGAAGCCTGATGTTTTGAGATCCTAAAAACTGTCTAAGTCTGAAATCTAGTGGATCCTCAAAAATCTAGAATCTGCATGTTAAATCCCATGGATCCGGGACCTATCGCAAACATCCTGGAAGTATATTTCAAAATATTTAAAGATCTGAGCATATACTTAAATATATTTTCAAATATACTTCCACCCAAGACACTTCGAAATCGGGTGGAAAAAGTTTAAGTCTTGAGATTTGCAAAAGGCGCTCAAAACCAAGAAATCTCACGCTTTTTGACCCCTCAAAAAAGTGCTCATTTTGAGCCAAATCCACGCTTTTTATACACCTCCAAAAGGCGCTCCTTTTGGGCAAAACCCACGTCTTTTGAGCATTTCAAAAAGGCGCTCTATTTTGATGAATTGCACTCCTTTTTCACTTAGGATTTTTGCATGGAGGGAAAAGAAAAGCAAGCTAAATTTAAAGGCAAAACCTATTTGAAACTCTAAAAGGTTATTTGCTTCTATAAAGGAGGTATTCATACATTGTTATTGTCATTTTCCAAAGGCAAGAGAAGGGTCTAAAGGTTGCATTCACATAGGGCGGCCATTAATGGAGGATTGAAAGCTTGCAAAGGGCAGATTGAAAGGCTTTGAGGAGTTGATCTAGCATTCCAAGACAAGGATTACACATTCTTGCATCTTTCTATACCTTCCTCTAGCATTCCAAGGCATATTTGTTCACGGGGAGACCATTTCTTTGCATTGGAGGCCATTGTTGGGGGTTTCAAGCTTTTCATTTCAGGTTTAAAGACACTTTTTGGGCCAGCAAAGCATCCAAGAGGTGGATTGGTCACTTCAAGGCACCATTTTCTTCCTTCTTCATCATCCCAAGGTCTATTTTCATGCATAGAAGGCAGCACCCAAGTCTAGGAGGCCATTTTTGAAGGTTTTTCAAACTTTCCCTTTGCTGGTTATGACTGTTCATGCCCAAAATCACCACCTACAGCCAAAAGAAAAGTGATTTTTAAGGCCTCTATGTTCAAATTTTCTCATTTCTATCACATACCCACCTCGGGAAACAACATTTTTCATCAATCTTGGTCATCTAGAGCTCAGATCCGGCACATTTTTGAAGGTTCAGCTCCATAGTTTCACTTTCCAAAAACAAAAATACACTCTTTTTCATGAAAAATCAGAGTTGGACACCGAAAAGAAAACCCTGATTTTTTAGGACAGTGAGCTAAAAGAGGTCTGATTTTGCATTTTCTGGTGCGGGACAGCGAAAAAGAACATTTCTACAAGCCCAAAAGTCACCATGCAATATTCTTCTATCACCATGGAGGCCAAATCGGCACTCATTCATGAGTATCCAAAGGTCAAGGAGTATTTGGATTTCATGAAGATAGTGGAGGATGGAAACACCATCTTGCAGACGGAAATCATGCATCCGGATCCTATCATTATCCCAAAAGAGGCTAAGGTTGATGAATTTGAGAGAAATCTCAATTCTCATACTTAGTCACTTTTCACTATCTGCAGGAGGATTCTATTTTGGGTAGTTGGAGGGATTTCCAAAGCAATTTCTATTTTGAGAACTGACTTTGCTTTTCAAAGATAAATCTATTTTTGGATTTGTTTTAGAAATCATGCAAAATATCTTTAAGTGGAACTCAATGTGTAATAATATGCAAGTTCAGTTAACTGAATCGCATGAGAGATATTTTTATTTTTAAATTGCTAAATAAGCTTGCATGCTTCCCATGCAGCATTAGGGTTAGGGTGGAGAGTGTTAGTTAACTCTTCCTTTTATTTCCTTGCATCTTTGCTTTTTTAGGGTATAAATAAGTGTATTCTACACACTTAAATTGAAAAATGGTAAATGTTGAGGCTTTTATTGCTCACATCTTATTGTTCAATGATTGTGCGTATCTTTATTACTTTGAGAATAAATATATGCGTTGTCTTTCTGAAAGCTTTTTGGTGTTCTTGAGATTGAAAGGAATTGTTTATGACTTTGTGCTTAAACATTAGTTTCAGATCTTCTTTGTTCTTTTGTGTTAAATCAAATCGCCTATGTTCATTTGTTTCCTTCAATCTCTGGATTTAATCAAAGGAATTAAAAGTATTCAATGATCATTATCTAGTCTTGTGTTCAATCAAAGAATAAAAGCAATAGCAATTCTCATGCCTCTATTTGCTTAAATTGTTATTTGTCTAATATTCTCCTGATCATGTTCTTGTTTTGTTCATTGAAGGATTCCAGTATGCCTATTTTGCTTTCAAATATCCATTAAAATGTATTATTTGTGCCGAAGATTAGGTTTTGTTTTCAGTCAAAAGGCATAAAAATCTTTGCTTCGCTATTGAATGTGCGTCTCTGCGTTCCCGCACGTTGCAAAAACCCAAAAAGATTGTAAAGTTTTTGGTTAAGTTTTATTTTACAGGAAGCTTCCCCTCCGAATTCGAAGAGCGGTTCTACTACACATCTGTCCGTTTTTCTTTCCCACCGAAAGGTGCAAAATTAAACGCTAACACGTTGGCCACACTTTTAAATAAATAACTAAACATAAGTTGCTTTTAAAAAATAATATAAAGTTACCTTAAGACAACTTAAGTTTAATTATAATTATTTTCTGCACATTATTCGCAAAGTCTACGAAAAATATTAAAATAGGCCAATTATACTTTCTTGATAACTTCACCAACACCTTAAGTGCATAGGTCTTCCATTTATAGAAAGTTGGTCCTCTCCAAAGATGATGGGATTCTCCAAGAATCTTAGAGCTTTCCAAGAATATTGGAATGGATCATAAAAGGGAGATTACACTTAAATAAGTTAGCCTTTATGATCCAGGTATTATAGGAATCTCATAGGCCTTCCCATTCAACAAAATACTTTTTATATGCCCTAGACCTTGTAGTAGCCAATTTGTTATCCAACACTTGTTCAATTTGGTCTTTTTTCTTCTTTAGTAGGTGCTTGGTCCAATTGTTGTCTTCCCTGTCATGCTGATCATCATTTGTCCTAGTAGAGTGTGAATAAAGGTTAGCCACATTAAAAATAGGACTGACTTCTAAATCCTCAAGAAGGTCAATCACATAAGCATTGTCATTTATCCTCTTCGCAATTCTACAAGGTCCAAGTTTTTTGGGCTTTAACTTGTTGTAAGCACCTTGAGGATACCTCTCCTTCCACAAATGTACCATAACCACTTCCCATTCTTGGAAGACTTTTTCCCTTCTATGCAAATCAACATTTTTCTTATATTGTTTGTTCATTCCTTGCAATTTGTGCCAAACCTGTTGATGTATCTCTTGATTGCTCTCCACAAAATTTGTAGCACCTCGACTAACTTGTGGGCCTACTAATAGATCAATTAAGTCCACAGTTCCTTTAGGATTTACACCATACATGATTTGAAATGCAAATTTACCTGTAGACTTGTTATTGTTGGAATTATAGGCAAACTCCACTTGGTATAAAACCAAATCCCATTGTCTAGGGTTGTCACCAACTAAACATCCCTGTAAGTTGCCTAGGATCCTATTTAACACCTCTGTTTGACCATCGGTGCAGGGGTGATATGCTGAACTGTATTGCAGCCTTCTGTCCAATTTCTTCCACAAGGTTCTCCACAAGGAATACCATGCAACTGCACTACTTCTCTAAGAACAAATGAGCAATTTGACTCGCATTATTTGTTTTTTTATAGGGTTCGAAGTGGGCCATTTTAGAAAAGTGGTCCACCACCACAAATACCAAATCATGTCCTCTTTGGGTTCATGGCAGCCCCAAGACAAAATCCATGGAAACATCAGTCCATAGTTTTTTAGGCATAGGTAAAGGCATATATAGACTTGTATTTTGTTTTTCTCTATTTGCAGTTTGACACACTTTGCAAGTAGAAACAAACCTATTCACATCTCTTCTCATATTTGGCCAAAGAATTTTCCACTCACCAATCAAAAGGTCTTTTCTCTTCCAAGGTGTCTACTCAACCCACTTGAGTGCATGTCTTTCACTAGCTTTTCTCTCCTTGATCCAAGGGGAATGCAAAGCTGATATCCCTTAAACAAAAAGCCATCAACTAATAAATAGTCTTCAAAAGAATGCATACTTGTATGGTCTTTACAACATAGAGCTCCATATATCTTGCCAAAGTATTAATCATTTGCATAGTCACTTATTTCCTCAAAATCAACCAACCCATTACTTATCACAACTAGCAAGTGATGTCTCCTACTTACTGCATCAGCCACCACATTAGTTTTACCACTCCTATGATGCACAACAAATGTGTAGAGCTGCAAAAATGAAGCCCATATGGCATGTTTGTGGGACAACATATCTTGTGAATTTATGTACTTTAGAGCTTGATTGTCAATCATCAAAACGAATTCCCTATGTAGGAGATAGTGCCTTCAATATTTTAATGTTTGTACAACAGCATAAAATTCCTTATCATAAGTGGTATATTTCTTTTGGCTTTGTTCAATTTCTCACTGAAAAAGGCCACAAGTTTACCTTTTTGGATTAACACTCCTCCGATAGCTACCCTTAATGCATCACACCCTACGGTAAATTTTTTATCAAAGTCTGGTATAGCAAGAATCAGAGCTTCAATTATCCTCCCTTAGAGCTGTTCATAATTCATATTGGCTGCCTTTGCCTAGGTAAAGACTTTCCCTCTTGTGCAATCAGTCAAAGATGCACTTATACTATTGAAATTTCTAATGAACTTCTTATAGAAGTTCACCAAAACATTGAAGCTCCTCACCTCTGTGATGCTTTTAGGAGCAGGCCATTCAAGAATCACCTTAACTTTTCTGGATCCATGCCCAATCCATTAGCTGAAATCACACTGCCGAAGAATACCAACTTATCCTTGCAAAACTCACTCTTTTCAAAGTTGATAAAAAATCTTTCAACTCTAAGTATGTCAAGCACTACTCTCAAGTGTTTTACATGCTCCTCCTTACTAAAAATCAAGATATTATCAAAATAAATCATAATGAATTTTCCAGTGTATGATCTAAATACTTGATTCATAGTTTGCACGAAAGTAGCTGGAGCATTGAACAAGCCAAACGGCATCACCACCCACTCATATAAACCATCCTTGGTTTTGAAGGTGGTCTTCCACTCATCACCTTTGTAAATCTGGATCTGATGGTAACCGCTTCCATGGTCAATCTTGGAGAAGATCTTGGAACCCAACAAGCAATCGAACAAGTCATCCATTCTTGGCAGTGGATATTGGTACTTCACAGTGATTTTGTTATGGCTCTAGAATCCATACATAATCTCCATTTCCCTCCTTTCTTGGGAGAGAGCAAAGTAGGTATGGAATCATGCTTTCCCGTACAAATCCCTTTTCCAATAACTCAGTAATCTAAAGTCTTTTTTGGCTGTATATAGGAACTTCTTGAATTAGTAGTGGGGAGAGTTAGAGTGGTACAAAAAAAATGGTTTTTGTAGTTCTTATTTTCTGATAATAAGAGTTCTGTGTTTTTTCTGATAATTGTTTGGTATTGCTTATCTTCACTGTATTTTCACTTCTGATTCTGATGTGCTCGATTTTTGTTTGGTAGTGCTCATCTAGACTGTATTTCTCTTCTCTTCTACTGTGTTTGATTTTGTACCTACATCAGTTGTAGTTAATTAACTTGCAGCAACAGAGGTTTTCTGAATCAAATAGGTATTGGTATGGAGTGGAATAGAAAGGAAAATTTTGATTTCATATGCAGGGAATCAAGACTTGTGCATGTCAATCAAAAGATATATTACCTTGGACTGAGTTTTATCCTTCATTTCTTTTCTAACTTTTATTTATGACCTTTCTTCTCATTTATCTTGATTCTTTCTCCTCACCGAATTTTGTCTCAAAGTGAAAACGTGTCATTCTCATTCAGAAAAAGGCAAAAACCTTTTCTACAAGAGTCAGCAAAGCAAAAGTTTCATATTATAACTGTATTATTTTCCTTATTCACCTCAAACCCATGAAGAAATTTTAGAATCTTGACATGCTACAAAATTAACTATTTAAATTTTATTCTTATAAGCTAAGCCTACATGTCAGGGAATGATTAATCAGGGAAAGTGGTGAGAGCAACTTGTCAAGGCAAACTTTTGTTAGGTAGGGGCTTGGTTCTGTCAAAGATGGAAAGGGAAATCAATAATGCATAGACAGGATAAACTGTAAATTGTTGTTTGGTGATACATTGTAGACCACTGTATTCTGCAGGGCAACATGATCTGTTGTCTCTGCCTCCTCTAAGATGTGGAGACAGAGGAATGCTTTATTTATAGGTGTCCTATTTACCATACATCCGGGTGAGATACCACTGTCTATATAGAAACTCGAATAGTGTTTTATTCACGTTCATTTGATATCGTGATCAGATGTGCTTGGCCCTATTTCTTTGGGAGGCTATCATTCTCAAGCATAGATTCTTAGAATTAAACTTCAGAGTTGTCAAATTGTTACCTTATTGTTTTTCCTAATAAAAGTAGATAACATTCCATTCATTAACTACTGATTCCAATCTTTCAATTAGATAAACAAAATCTTTATGAAGACCAAGGAATGGGACAATTATCATATTCTGACATGGTATATACCTAGAAACAAGTTATAGATATTTCTTTTGCAATATATATCTGGAACTTCGACACCATTAAATAGCACATTAAAGAATCACCATGATGGAATGGCCTTGCGGTCCCTATTTTAAGAGAACTGCAATGAGACCTGCATGATGTAAGGAGCACAACTGTTTTGTGAATGCCAAATGATAAGTGTCTTGCAGGATTGGGAATATTAATCACTTGGGAGAACGTGGTAGCTACTGCGCACTTGAAAGTGATGTGATTGTATATAAATTGATTATCTTGGATTTCTGGGTTAATTGACAAGATCAAGCAAATAATTGATAATACAATCATGGGCTAGTAACTTGAATGGAAGTCTTCCTTTTGTTACCCTAAAGTTAAACATAGATTTGGAGTAGCAGATCACTGGTATCTATTGTAAACTTTGTTTTTCAGTCATTCACCCAAGGACGAAAACCCTTGGTTGAATTGAAGAGCTGGAAGGATGAAACCCCTCTCAGTTTTTCATACGGGAGGTGAGGATGAAACCCTTCACTTCTTGTTTTGGCAATTCTAGTCAGGGATTGCAAGATGGATTGAAATTGGAAGGATTGTGGGTGTTTCAGGATTCGCAATTTGATAATTGTAGGCATATCGGATTTGAGTGCCATTCCAAGGTCTAATTGTTATTGCTTGAGGAGCCGAATCTACTATTTGCTATCCATAGCTCCCTTTCAGGATCGCAACTGGAAGATACCTAAACTGTTGTGAGAGTTTCTGGTTTCAAACCTTGGGCGAATTGTTTCTTGTGGACAGTCCAACGCCAATTCAAGGAGAAGACCTATGGTTTGAAGAGGCTGTATCTATTGTTGATCATTCGCTGCCTTACAATTGGGAGTTATCCAAAGGCCACGGTCAAACCTTTGCATACAAGTGGGTTCACAAGTTCCAAACTCCACACTTCTGAATTAAGGCAGATTCATCATTCATTTGGTCGCAGTGCAATTAACTCCCATTTGCATAGCAAATCAAATCGCTCCATCATCAGAATCGAGGGAAGGATAAGGTTAATTCATTACTACAATTATAATATTCGAATCAACAAATCTCCATCCGCATAGGTGTCCAGATTGAGTGTAGATAGCATATACATTCACATCGCATCAAGCATATGCATGTTCATTTCCAGTCATGCCTTGGATCAGCAGTATCAACTTCACACTCAGTGATTCCTTCCCTTACTGCAGATGCTAACTAAACCACTTAGTTTTGGTGATCAGCACAGGCAATTCTAGGTCTGCTATACTAAAATTGAAACATTGAGTTTGTAATTCTTGAACTGTGGATGAACTGAATAAACTAAGGTAATTCATTGTTGTTCTAGTGCTTTGTTTATGAAAAAATGAATCATTTCAGCTAATAGTAATCAGCAGTTGGGTCCGATAATTAATAATATTATTTCAGTTGGGTCCGATAATTTCTAATTTTAAGGGCAACTTAATAATATTATTATAATTAAAATAAAAGGTGTTTTTAACACTAGTACTAAAATAAAAAGTATTTTTAAATACTTAAAACAAAAATAAAATAAAATAAAATTTAAAAAGCATTTTTAAATACTTGGAAGGAAATTTGGATCCTAGGGCCCAATGTGAGAAGGTATAATTTGGTGGTGCCCAGCATCATTTGAGCATCAATTTGGAGTTATTTGCATTTGTGTAAACTTTGTTTTCCAATCATTCAACCAAGGACAAAAACCCTTGGTTGAATTAGAGAGATGGGAGGACGAAACCTCTCGTAGTTTTTCATACAGGAATAATTAATAATAATATTTAAGTTGGGCCCGATAATTTTTAATTTTAAGGGCAACTTAATAATATTATTATAATTAAAATAAAAGGTGTTTTTTAAACACTAGTACTAAAATAAAAAGTACTTTAAATACTTAAAACAAAAATAAAATAATATAAAATTTAGAAAGTATTTTTAAATACTTGGAGGGAAATTTAGATCCTAGGGCCCGAAAAAGCAAGTGTGGGCAAGGTAAAATTGCAGCTATGTTGCTTTTAAATGTTTTCAATTCTGAAAATTAATCATGTGTGGTGTTGCAATCTGAAAATTACTTTCAAGATTATTCAATTTAGATGTATTAGTGTTTAGCCAATTTAATGAATAAGGTATGAAGAATTTAATCAAGGAAGTTGATAGAATTTACATGGAGAAACCCTTGCGGGAAAAAACTCCACACCCAAAAAGATATTTAAGCCTGTATTAATTCTCGTAATCAAGTTTACATTAACACTGAAATTCTCTTTGAATTCTAGTAGCACTTCGTTACTCCTTCAACTTCAAAAACCTGTCATTTTAATTTATACCAACCAAAGGCATCATTATATAGAAGCCATGGATCTCCAAATACAATCAGTTGTATCCAATAACATGAGAAGAATTCTCATGCAAAAACCAAGCGCCCAATATAGTGAACTCCAAAGTTGCATAGTAGAAATCACATGTTAACTGCAAGTCTCAAACATGGGTGCCCAAGAAGTCCCAATCAAACTTAGTCAACTGAAGTGTTATGTGACAACAACGAGGTACAACTAAAAGTCTCAACATGGGCGTCCAAGAAGTCAAACTCAAACTCAGTCAACTGAAGTGTTATGTGACAACAACAAGGCTGAACTGAATGTCTCTTCATGAGCGCCTAGTAACTCCCATCTAACTCTATCAAGTTAAGTGCTCCAACTCACACCAATGTCATGCAAACAACATGCATTACTTGGTGTCCCCAATATGGATTTGTAACAACCTGTTTGTATCATGCAAGAGTCATGCAAAGTTGAACCTGAGTTAGAGTGACATGCAAGACACATGCAACTCCATATAAGTACATGCAACAGACATGCAAGTACATGCAACTAAAATGCAACAACATGCAAGCACATGCAAGTGACATGCAACAACATGTAAGTCCATGCAAGCTCATACAAGTGTCATGCAACAACATGCAAGTCCATGCAAGTAACATGCAACAACATGCAAGTCCATGCAAGCTCATAAAAGTGACATGCAACAACATGGAAGTCCATGCAAGTAACATGCAACAACATGCAAGTCAATGCAAGCTCATACAAGTGACTAGCAACAACATGCAAGTCCATGCTAGCTCATATAAGCTCAGGCAAGCAACATGCAAGTATCATGCATCTCTAACTCCAATGTTAACTCCCACATCATATTCATGCAAAGTATATCAACATTATCCACTCATGCAAACAAAAAAGCTAACTGCAAGTCCACATTGGAATCTCCTCCAAAGTGGGTGCCCAAGATGGGTCCCAAATCCTAGGAAGTATCTCCAAGTCAACATGGACTTCAAGAAGTCAACATGGACTTCAAGAAGTCAACTCCAAGTCTCCATAGGCTCCACTTCCAAAGTGGGTGCCCATATTGGGTCCCACCAGATAGATTGTAACTACAACATGCCCAAGTGACAATTAAATAATAATTTGTCTTTCAAGTCTCTATGTGTTCAACAACACTTTCCAAGAACTTTGGAGACACATGAAAATGGTTAGGATTGCAAAGTTACTAACAACTTATCCCAACAAAGGTATAACTTGGTTGTGCCCAACATCATTTGAGCATCAATTTTGAGTTATTTGCATTCATGTAAACTTTGTTTTCCAATCATTCACCCAAGGACAAAAACCCTTGGTTGAATCGGAGAGCCGGGAGGACGAAACCCCTCTTAGTTTTTCATATGGGAGGATTGGTGATTTAATAATTGTAGGCATATCAGATTTGAGTGCCATTCCAAGGTCTAATTATTATTGTTTGAGGAGCCGAATCTACTATTTGCTATCCGCAACTCCCTTTCAAGATCGCAGCTGGAAGATACTTGAACTATTGTGAGAGTTTCTAGTTTCAAACCTTGGGCGAATTGTTTCTTGTGGAGTGTCCAATGCCAATTCAAGGAGAAGACCTATCATTTGAAGAGGCTGTATCTATTGTTGATCATTGGCTGCCCTACAACTGGAAGTTATCCAAAGACCGCAGTCAAACCTTTGCATACAAGTGGGTTCGCAAGTCCCAAACTCCACACTTCTAAATTAAGACAGATTCATCATTCATCTGGCCGCAGTGCAATTAACTCCCATTTGCGTAGCAAATCAAATTGCTTCATCATCAGAATTGAGGGAAGGATAAGGTTAATTCATTGCTACAATTATAATATTTGAATTAGAAAATCTCCATCTGCACAGGTGCCCAGATTGAGTGCAGACAACATATACATTCACATTGTATCAAGCATATGCATGTTCATTTCCAATCACGCCCTAGATCAACAGTAGCAAATTCACACTTGGCGACAGGGTGTTCCTTCCCAGACTGCACACGCCAACTAAACTACTTAGTTTTGGTGATCAACACAAGCGATTCCAGGTCTGTTATATTGAAATTGAAACATTGAGTTTGTAATTCTTGAACTGTGGATGAATTGAATAAACTAAGGTCATTCATTATTGTTCTAATGCTTTGTTTATGAATAAATGAATCATTTGAGCTAATAGTAATCAACAAACAAAGAAATCCGAATACCTATATGTAATATGTCAGATCTGAACTTGTATTGGACAATTTGCAAAGTCCTTTTTAGTTTCTTGTACTAGCAGAGTTTATGACAATAGTTATATATTTCAATCAACTCAGTAATTCATATTAGTAGGGTTCATAACAACAGTAGTTCAATTGTTTGTTTGTACATAATCAAAGAAACAAAAATAAAAAAACACAAAAATAATAATTGAGGATATTAGAGTGGTATTAGAGCAAGAGATCTTGCTAGCCTATTTTGGGAAGCTAATTCTTTGATGCAGAAATAAATTCATGCAAGGGAGTGTCAAAGAAATCAGATATCAACAAAGAGAGAAAGGAAAGAAGGAACCATGTATGACCAAGGTGAAGAGGCAAATCTTCAAGATGTCATTAGTTGTGGAAATAGGGAGTTAGCTAGAGAGTTCCAGTCCTCCATGAGAGAGTCCATGGCAGAAATAGATCAGATCTTGAGGGAAATGAATCATCAATGGGATGCGTCTAGACCAAATCAAAATGTGGAAGAAGGGAGCAATTTAGCCAATGATAGGGTTTCAATTAACCCTCCCAAGAAGACATTCTGGGCTGAATTTTTGCAAAGGGAAGAAGAAGATCCATTCGAGGAGTAGCAATTACCACCTCACCAGAAGGTGAAATGATAAGGTATCATGCAGAGTACAATGCTCTAAATCCAGCAATTTGTTGTGACATCTCTTTCATTGAGTACTATGAGATGAAAACAAGGAATGGGCATAGAAGAGGAAGAAGATATCATCAAGATTAGCCCCAAAAAGACATACAACACCGTTTGGGTAAGATCACTATACCAACATATGATGGGTCAAACAAATGTTCAGCTAGAGCTTGGTTACAAAAGTTGGATACCTACTTTTCCTTGAACCCTATGTATGAGGAGGAGGCAATTAATTTTGCTACCCTACATTTGGAAGGTGTGGCTCACGAATGGTGTACCATGGTATGGTAACACAAGGACATGGCTCCATTACTACCTTAGAGGAGTTTAGCTAGAGATTGATAGAGAGGTTTGACAGGAAGGTGTTGGAGTACAGGACAACACTAAGAGGGGGGGGTGAATCAGTGTTGTATAAACTTTTAAAACCTTTTGCACTTTTTGATCTACTGGGTAGAGAATGAGAGAAACTTCAAAGGTTTACCAAATACATATTATTAGGGCACATACATAAAGATAAACAACATGAACCATAACACAAGTTTTTCATGAGTGGAAAACCCTCATAGGGAGAAAAACCACTCAAAAAATGCCTCCCTGGCTTAATCAAATACATGCCTCACTGGCTACATCAGATACATGCCTCACTGGCTACACAAGATGCCTCACTGGCAAATAAACAGGCCTCACTGACCATGCAAGCCTCACTGGCTACACAAAAATGCCTCACTAGCTGAATGTGAACATGAGAAAGAAAAACCAATTCAGGGGATTACCTTGATTCACTCCAATGCATCAAATCAAATACATATACCACATCATTTGTCAATGGTTACACAATAAACATTACTTCAATGCCTCCTTGTGTGCATTAAAACTGTCCTTCAGATTTAACCCCTTATGTCTCTGTAGAACACACCTTCAAACATGCTCATGACATCTTTTGCTTTATTTTACTAGAAACATTATTGCATTGATACATCAACATTCTCTGCACACCTTCTGCCTCTGTAATTTTCATTTCTCTGCTATCTACAGCAAATTTCACACCAACATATAGCTTTACCTTATAGAGATCTTTGTCCTCAACAAAGAAACAATCTACATACCTTCTCTGCCATGTCATAAACTGCTCATTACACAAACTGGTGCCCCTTCATACAAAGACAATAGAAAAACTTTCTTTCATATCATGAAACCCTATATCAACTTCTCAGTCCCCAAAACCTAGTTTTTCATTATCAAATTACATATTATACCACTTCTCAATGATGACATATGACAAAATATGATCCCTGCAAGACATGTAAGAAAAACCTCTGGAAATCTCTTTTCCCTTATCTGCAAACTCCATGTGAAGACTGCAAATGTCATTCATGTTTGACTGCATCAAAACCCCTATAATGCATCACTATTTTCTCCAATATTCATACGAATGTGTAGGTATATATCTCTAAAATCACACAGACCAAGTCTTACATCTCCATCTCTCAAATACACAAAGAAATCAATATTTCTGGCCCTTCACAGTTTCGAGCATAACTAAGTGAAGCAGTTAAAACTTCCATCTCATGACTTTGGCCGTCAAAGTTAATATACACCAATGTCCGTTGGAATTCAAAAACGGTTAAACTTCCACCGTTGATCCTGCCTTTTGTAGGCTTTACGAATCAAATATCCAACGTTGATTTGTTCTGCCGCTCATTTCAAACAGATGAGACCGGCCAATCCGGTGCCTCTAGGAATAGGGCTGGTAGAGACCGTGAACTAAAGACCCTTCAACAGGTAAGTATTAAGTGATAAACCTACGATCTTAGGTCAACCTCAAAATAAGACAAAAGGTGATGCTTTGTTATGACGGGAAGAAACCTAGGTTTAAAATACAATAGGGTTCTAGGATGTTAAAGATCATAACAAAAATAGGAACCCTAGATAAAAAGAAGACCACAGTCTATAATCTGAGGCAAAAGAAAAAAGTTTCTTTTCTTAGAATAGGAAGAAAACTGTGAAATGCAAGAGGGAGATCTAAAACATTAGGGATTCTAGGGTTTTCAAACATATAAGACCCCTCTTGTCATGAAATAAATCCAACCCTATAGCAATGATCTTGAAGGCTTCTCAATCTATAACAACTTCAAACAACATAATCAAAGTGACTAACCCTGGTGATTTGCTTCACGATTTTGTCAACCCAGTGTCACCTCATTGCAGACTTTAGCATTGATATGACATGAATGAAATATGACTTGAAGGAAATATCTTAAAGCATACCAGACCTCAACCATCACTTTGATCAAACTTCTTTTGCATTGAGAGATCTCAACAATACTGTGTCTTTCGTCAATGTGACATCATACTGACATAAAACATTAATGACTGTCCCCTAGTGATTTGCAAGACATCCTATGATCCATTGTTCATCGTTAATCTCAACACCTTTGATTACTGATCACCTTGTGCTTCAAGACCCCCCTGCTGACATAAGATATCAAACAATCAACAAGACAACACAACATAGCTGGTCTCCAAAGCAATCCACCTTTTGACATCAATGAGAATGAGAACACCATCTCTCCATCACATGCAACCATCACTACAACCATCACCTGATCATGAATCACATGGACTACACCACACATGTTTGATATCTATGTCATGAACACCTAATCATCTGTCATCACATCAACACCTAGTCATCATAAACCTTTGACATCAATGACAACTTCACAACAGAAGGATCAGGAGATTCATTTTAGAGAGCTAACACAGTTGAGGAAGGAAGGTATAGTTGAACAGTATGTGACAGAATTTCAGAGGTTATTGGTGATGGTACCAGATGTGACGCAGAAGAGGCTCATTATGTTTTTTGTGGAGGGTCTAACCGAACCTCTCAAGGGTTTAGTTAAGGCCTTTGATCCACCATCATTATCAGATGTGATCAAGAGAGCCCTAACTTTGGAGAGTTCAATTCCTAAGAGCAAGGCACCACCTCCAGTGCCGTAGAAGAAGCCACTATAGAAGGAAACCCCTCCTCCACAAAACATGCCGAAGATTATCAACAAAGAAGCCATAAAGAATGAGCTTAGGAGAAAGAAAGTGTGTTTTACTTGCAAGGAGCAATGGGGGTCAGGTCATCGATGCCTTGGTTGTCACAGGTACATTACATAGAGGTACTGTCGGATGAAGAGACAGAAAAAGAGGAGCCAAAACCAGAGATTGAAGAGGGAGAGATTTAGGAAGGCACCCTGTCAAGTGCACCTAAGTATCATCCATTCAGAGTTTGTGGGGTTTTGCATGGGCAAAGGATCATAGTATTGATTGATAGTGGAGCCACCCATAAATGCATAGATGAGGACTTGGTGTCTAGGAGAGGATTAGACACAAAAGACTTTGAAGGATTCAATATCATAGTTGCAGATAGTTTCACCATTCCTTGCACTAAGAAGACACATCAACTTGACATCACATTGGGAGAACATAATATGCGTGATGATTTCTATAGTATTGGATTGGAAGAGACTAATATGGTTTTGGTTGTACAGTGGCTTTATTCCTTTGGGGAATTCACCTTAAACTATTAGACTATGGAGTTGAAATTCAAATCAGAAGGGGAAGAAGTAGTGCTTTGCAGCCTCAAGGATGGAGCTTTAGGAGTTGTCATGGCCACAAGGATGGAACAACAATTGATGACAACAACAACTTCTTCCAAAGGTGAGATGCTTGATCAAAATGGTGTTTGGTCTAATTTGGATGTGTTCAATATTACACTCCTAAAGTGGCCACCAAATGGAATAATTGTAAGATGGGACTTTCTTGTTGAGAATCACCAATTTGACATAATAAGGATGAGTGTTGGTTGCAAGTTACATAAACCAAGAACCACCACAACTAGGGCCTCAAATCATAGAACTGTTGTTCTCAACATTTCTAGCCTTACCCACGTGCTATTTGCAGCCATAAAGGAGCTTTTTATCACATGGTGGAAGCATTTTCCACCTATTATCATTGTTGAGGTGTTTGTAGCTAGCACAAGATGTTTTCAGCCACTACAATTCTGATTTTGAGCAAGAGAATGTAGTGTTACAGCCATGGTATGGAAAAATTCTCTTAGTTTAAAGTTGTGTGTAAGAGGGTCAACTTGTCGAGATCATTAAGTGCAAACACTCCAACATCTTTAGTGCTGTTTGGGAAGAAATTCAGAGCAAAGTATGATTGTTACACTCACCTATCAGCACACAAATGGTCTGGATTGAACCATTTTTCGAAAGGTATAACTTGGGTCATCATGATAAGAACTTTTGGAGTCCAAGGTAAATAGTGTAACAACCATATAGAAGAGGTGAGTATAGTTGTTGGCATGCATTGGTTATACTTATTTGAGAAGCTCATTACTAAGGAATTTAAGGGGAAGGGAGTTGTGTGTCAAGGCAACTATCTTATTAGGGCAGTCGTGGGCGTCACATGGAGACTTCAAGAAGAAGTCCACATAAAAATTAGAATGGTGCAGCATAAACATAGTGAGGTAGCATCAAACTTGGAATGTTGTGCAAAGTTTCAACCACAAGGAAGGAGGAGAGCAATTGTTGATGATCTCCTACCACCCAAGGAAGGAGGGAACATACTTGGGATGGTAATGTACCAAATTTTTAGCCCCTATATTGCTGTCATAATCATTATCAACCCTCGCACCACTTCAATACAATTGGTTTTGCAGGGATTTCTAATCATAATAAGGAAAGGGTTACCATCCATGATTACTGATAGAGCCTTTTTAGCTCCTACACTGCTCACACCTTTGATTTTTGCAAGGGAATATCAGTTTTGGTGCTGTTATATCATTGGTAGGTTGAAGAAATAGCTATTATCAGACTTGAACAGTTGCAAGCTAGCACAATTTAAGGGAATATCCTTGATGGAAGTTGAAAAAAGGTTTTAGCTGAATGGAATCATCATTGCAGCCACCATGGTACCTAATTAGGTAAGATTTCAGGCGAATTGCGACTGTTCTAACTTATTTCCAACCCTTACACAATGTGATTTGAACTCTACTTTGGAAGGTATACATTGCAATCTCTTTGAAGAGGTCATAGGAGCTTACAGGTTGGATGGTTAAGCTCAAATGAGTGTTCCAGATTCCCCATCACATGGGAAGAGCCAAGAGGTGATCAAAGTTCATGAATTGCATAACATGATTCATAGTGTTGACATGATGGTATTTGAGCATCCAAGTATGCTTAGTGCTTTTTGGCATAAGCTACTTCATTTGATAGGTACATGGTCTAAAGTTCTACACTTTGTGGACATTACAACATGATTCATCATCCGAGTTGCAATTGCTTGTGGGCAAGCAATTCTGAGAAGGGTGGACTATCATGTCCTCTTTTTTCGGATTAAAATAATGTTGAAGGCACAAGACAACTGAGAGGGGGGGGGTGAATCAGTTGTATCAAAAAACAAAATCACATTCACATTCACTTACTTTAACTCCTTAATCTGTTATGAAGACTAAACATGAATAGCAAAATCAAAACATAAACACATCAACACCATACACACATGAACACCAGATTTTTACGTGGAAAACCCTAAAAGAGAAAAACCACGGTGAGTGTTAGCTCACAATATAATGTAATACCAATACCGAATAACAAAGAGGCTCACTGCCTTAGGGCTCACTGCCCAAATGAGTGCTCACTGCCAAAGGGGTGGCTCATTGCCAGGAAGGGTGGTCCACTGCCATGAACTGATATAATAGCATCTACAACATGCCTGAGTTAAGTTCCATTGAAGCGCAGTATATCTCTTCTTCTCTGCCTTTACAACACACACACTTTATCTTCGCATCTTCACACTCTCACACATCACTCACAGATTCATTACATATATTTATACCGATCATCAACCTTGGAACATTCATCAAGGTCAGCAATACAATTTACAACCATTGGATCTATCTCTAAGGTCGACAATACAATTTACAACCATTGGATCTATCTCCAAGGTCGGCATACATACATAAATCAAATTAGGTCTGGACCTAAACAAACTTGCAGAGCAAATGAATGCAGTAAGAACATTTCACGGCTTAGCTCAGATCCAAATACATCCTTACACGCTTCCTTACGCTTCTACAATCCAAGAAACACATCCGCAAAGAATGTTAACACCCAAGTCGGCCAAACTGGTGGAAACATCAAGAATACTTAGACACACGCTTCCAAGAACTTCATTATAGCTTACAGATCAAGCACATGCCTTCAATATATTCTGGAGACATCCACAAACAACATAGAATCACCTAGGAGCCGACAAATCCAACTGCAACAGATCTCACTTGAGGACAACAAATATCACTTGAAGACATATCACAGACTGCTCACAACAAACATTGTTGAACTCTGCTAATCAATAACTTACTTTTCGAAGCACCAAATCACAAATCCTTCGGAATGAAGATAGCTAAGGACTTTATAAACTTAAGTCCAGAACCACAAGACCAAAATCCAAACTATGGAGAAATGCGGAGCAAAATACTTTCTCCCTGTCACACTACAAATGTTGACAGGCACAGTCTTCAAACTAGTGAATAGAATTTTTGCTGCACAACGATCCGGACCACCAAATTTTGGATTTAGCATCTTCAAACATTTCTCTAAAACATATCCAAATCTCATACTCCGATCTTCAACACAGAAGAAATGCGGAGCAAAAACTCAGATAGTGTCCTTATCATGACAATTCAATCAATCAACAAACAACAATATCAGAAGACACAGTTGGCGCCAATGACAACACAAACATGTTGACATCAATGACAACACCAGTTGCCACATACTTGCAACAATCTCCCCCTTTGTCATTGATGGCAACATATGATGTGAAAAACATGTTCCTCCATCAAGACATAACTCTGCATCAGAACTCCCCCTTTCTTTTTACACATCTGAACTCTTTCTCTCCCTGAGTTTTTCACATGATCTCTCTCCCCCTTTGACATCAATGGAAAAGGGCATCACATCTTCCACTGCACATACTTGCACACTACTGCTCTGATCAGTCTGAAACATTCTTTACTCCCCCTGACTGCAACAATCATCTCAAACCACTACCTACTCCCTCTGAGAGGTAGCTTGCAACATCAATCCAAAAGGAGAAATGTACTTTGAGGCACACTGGACTGATGCATCTTCTTATGCATCTAGTTCAAGGAAGGAGGGGCAACAACCCTTAACTTCTCCCGGAGATACTCAAATGTATCCTTTGGAAGAGCCTTAGTGAATATATCAACAACTTGATCTTTTGTAGGCACATACTCAAGCTTCACTTCATTCTCTACAACTTTCTCCCTCAAAAGTGATACTTAATTGAAATGTGCTTTATCTTTGAATGCATCATTGGATTCTTTGAAATATTTATGGCACTTATGTTATCACAAAGAATAGGGATTGACTCATCATACTCAACTTTGATATCTTTCAAGGTCTGTTTCATCCACAACACCTGAGTACAGCATGATGTTGCAACAATATATTCTGCCTCTGCAGTAGACAAGGAAACTAATTCTTGTTTCTTGCTATGCCAGGACACTGCCCTATCTCCAAGGAAGAATGCACCTCCACTTGTGCTTTTCCTATCATCAACACATCCGGCCCAATCTGCATCTGTATAGGCACTTTAGGAAAAATCATTGTTCTTAGGATACCACAAGCCATGATTTGGAGTGCCCTTCAAATACCTGAATATCCTCTTCACTGCCACAACATGTGATTCTCTGGGATCTGATTGAAATCTGGCCACAAGACAGACTGCATGCATGATATCCGGTCTAGTAGAGGTTAGATAAAGTAGTCCTCCAATCATTGATCTATACTTGGTTTGATTAGCCTTAGGAGATTCATCATTCTTGCTCAACTTACAACCAGTAATCATAGGGGTACATATCGGTTTAGAGTCCTCCATTCCAAACTTCTTCAACAACTCTTTAACATACTTGGATTGAGAAATGAAATTACCTTTACTAGTTTGAATGATTTGCAGTCCAAGGAAGAAGTTCATTTCACCACACGTAGACATCTCAAACTCTTTTTGCATCTCATCTGCAAACTTCTTACACATACCTTCATTTCCACCGAATATGATGTCATCAACATAGATCTCAACAATTAGAATTTGGTCTCCACTTATCCTGGTGTACATATTACTATCTATGGATCCTTTACTGAATCCCTGCTGCAACAGGTACTTATCCAGTCTTGCATACAAAGCTTTGGGAGCTTGCTTCAATCCATACAAAGCCTTCTTCAATTAGCATACCATATTTGGTTTGTCTGATAGTTGGAATCCATCTGGTTGCTTTATGTAGACTTCTTCTAACTCACCATTCAGGAAAGCGGACTTCACATCCATCTAGTATGCCTTGAAATTTTTATGTGCTGCAAATGCCAAAAACAGTCTGATGGCTTCCATTCTTACCACCGGAGCAAAGGTCTCTTCATAGTCTATTCTTTCTACTTGTGAGTAGCCTTTACACACAAGTTTTGCCTTGTTTCTCACAACTTCTCCAACTTCATTCAGTTTGTTCCAAAATACCCACTTTGTTCCTATCACATTCTTGTTTGCAGGTCTAGGGACAAGTTTCCAAGTCTTGTTCTTCTCAATTTGCATTAGTTCTTCTTCCATTTCTTTGACCCAATATTCATCATTGCATGCTTCTTTTACTGTTTTAGGTTCCACCTTTGAGAGTAAATAGAGATTTACTTGATCTTCTATAGCTCTACTTCTTGTCAACACACCTTTCCTTTTGTCACCAATAATCCGATCTTCAGAGTGATCTCTTTGCACATACCTGGGGGTTTTAGGAATTCTTTCCAGAGCTTCAGCTTGAACTTCTTCTTCAAGAGCAGCTTGCACTTCAGTTTGAACTTATTTTTCTTTGTCTTTTTCAACCTTTTTTCTATCTACAAATCCGTCTGGCTGAATATCTTCATCTACCTTCACATTTGCACTTGCAATGATTTTTCTCAGTCTTTTGTTATAGCACCGGTAAGCCTTGCTCTTAGTAGAGTACCCAAGGAATATGCCTTCATCACATCTAGCATCAAACTTTCCTAATTCTTCATCTCTTCTGATGTAACATTTGCTTCCAAACACTTTGAAGTATTTGATAGTAGGAGTTCTACCATACCGTAGCTCATAAGGTGTCTTTGTTTCTTTTGCTCTGACTTGCACTCTGTTTTGAATGTAGACAGCAGTGTGTATTGCTTCTTTCCAATATACTTCTAATAGGTCTGCTTCCTTGATAATTGTTCTAGTAGCTTCTTGAGCAGTTCTATTCTTCCTTTCAACCACTCCATTTTGTTGAGAAGTTCGGGGGGCAGACAAATGTCTCTTTATTCCATGTTCTTCATAAAAAACATTAAACTCATTTGAAGTAAACTCACCACCTCTGTCAGATCTCAAACACTTGATTCTCAAATCCAACTCATTTTCAACCAAAGCTTTGAATGCCTTAAACTTGTCTAGGGCTTCTGATTTTTCTTTAAGAAAGGTAACCCAAGTAATTCTTAAATAATCATCAATAAGAAGTATGAAATACCTGTCACTTTGTAGACTTCTTGTTTTTGTAGGGCCACATAAGTCTGTATGCACCAACTCCAGCAAACCGGTAGAGAATTGTTCTTTGCTCTTGAAAGTAGTCTTTGTCATCTTCTTAAACTGACATTCTTTGCACATAACATTGGCAGGCTTCACAATCTTAGGTAGGTCTCTTACTGTTTGTATTGTGCTTATTCTCACCAAATTGTCAAAGTTAATGTGACACATTCTCCTATGCCATAACTAGCTTTCATTTGTCTAAGCCAACAAACAACAATTATTAGTACCCTTCAAATGATAAATATTACCATGAGTCTTCTTACCAGCAACAATTAAAGTTCTGGTGCTTTTCCTTATCTCACACCCATTGTCCTTAAACACTAGATATACCCTTTGTCACACATTTGTCCAACACTTAGAAGATTATGCTTTAAACCTTTGACATAAAAAACATCATCTGTATTATGCTTGCCATCAAAAGTAATTGATCCTTTTCCACAAATCTTATCAGCTGCATCATCACCAAACCTAAATAGTCCTCCATCATATTTTTCAAACTTAACAAACTTACTCTTATCCCCTGTCATGTGATTTGAACATCTTCTATCAATAATCCATTCATCTTCCTTTTCAGCATGAAATGCAGACAACTCTCCTGGACTTCCTTCCTTAACACAGCTTGCAAGATTAGCAGAAATAGGTTCTTCTCTAAGTGCAATAAACAAGCATTCACTACTATTACCATTATCATAATCAGGTTCATCATTAGTTACACCATCATCATCTCTAACATAGTAACTCTTTCTTGCCATCTTTCCTTTACTTTCATTGTTTTTGATCCTCAAAGCTCTGTTAGGACATCTTGAAGCATAGTGACCAATTTTACCACAATTGAAACATTTGAAAGGTAACTTACCTTTGCTGCCTCTTTTCATTCCGCTTGCAAATTTTGCCTCAAACTCTTCAAAAATCTTCTTCATCTGATTCCACAACATATTTATCTAATCTAGCAATCTTTTCTTCCTTGGATTTAAAAGCAGTCTTAGTTTTCACAGGGCCATCAGTAGTACCAAACTCTCTCATCTCAAAAGTAGTCAGTTTACCAAGCAATTGATCTTTTGAAAGCTTGCCCATATCAAACAATTCTTTAATGGCAGATACCTTGTGACTATAAGATTTGGGAAGTGTTTTGAGTATCTTATCTACAAAATCCACATCCTCTAACTTTCCACCAAGACCCTAGATGTTGCTGACAACTTCATCAATCTTCTGTATGTAACTTGTTATGTTCTTATCCTCAGCCATTCGTATGGTTTCATATGTGGTCTTTAAGTTTTGCAACTTAGCCTTCTTGATAGATTCATCACCTTCATAGATGTTTTTCAATTTTTCCCAGATCTCATGAGTAGTTTCCAGATCCATGACTTTCGCCATTTCAGTGTTAGACAAAGCATTTAATAGAGCATTTTTAGCTTTGTGATTAGTCTCATAATCCTTAATCTCTTCATCAGTCTTCGGACCACCTTTAGGTACTGTGTATTTAGCTTTAACCATCTTTTCAGACATTATAACTAATAGAAATAAGATAACTTTGCATTCGTACCTTCCAGTAGGCATAGTTAGATCCATCAAATTGAAGAATGTCTTTCTTGTGTGCCATCCCGGATCTACCTTAAGCTATTAGGCTTTCTTCCAAGGAACCTCGCTCTGATACCAATTGTTGAAGGCACAAGACAACTGAGAGGGGGTGGGGTGAATCAGTTGTATCAAAAAACAAAATCACATTCACATTCACTTACTTTAACTCTTTAATCTGTTATGAAAATTAAACATGAATAGTAGAATCAAAACATAAACACATCAACACCATACACACATGAACACCAGATTTTTACGTGGAAAACCCTAAAAGGGAAAAACCACGGTGAGTGTTAGCTCACAATATAATGTAATACCAATACTGAATAACAAAGAGGCTCACTGCCTTAGGGGTCACTGCCCAAATGAATGCTCACTGCAAAAAGGCTCATTGCCAAAGGGGTGGCTCACTGCCATGAATTGATATAATAGCATCTACAACATGCCCGAGTTCAGTTCCATTGAAGCGCAGTATATCTCTTCTTCTCTGCCTTTACAACACACACTTTATCTTCGCATCTTCACACTCTCACACATCACTCATGGATTCATTACATATATTTATACCAATCATCAACCTTGGAACATTCATCAAGGTCGGGAATACAATTTACAACCATTGGAACTATCTCCAAGGTCGGCATACATACATAAATCAAATTAGGTCTGGACCTAAACAAACTTGCGGAACAAATGAATGAAGTAAGAACATTTCATGGCTTAGCTCGAACCCAAATACATCCTTACATGCTTCCTTATACTTCTACAATCCAAGAAACACATCCGCAAAGAATGTTAACACCCAAGTCGACCAAACTGGTGGAAACACCAAGAATACTTAGACACACGCTTCCAAGAACTTCATTATAGCTTGCAGATCAAGTACACGCCTTCAATACATTTTGGAGACATCCACGAACAATATAGAATCACCTAGGAGCCAACAAATCCAACCGCAACAGATCTCACTTGAGGACAACAATTATCACTTGAAGACATATCACAGACTACTCACAACAAACATTGTCGAACTCTGCTAATCAATAACTTACTTTCCGGAGCACCAAATCACAAATCCTTTGGAATGAAGATAGCGAAGGACTTTATAAACTTAAGTCCAGAATCGCAAGACCAAAATCCAAACTGCAGAGAAATGCGGAGCAAAATACTTTCTCCTTGTCACACTGCAAATGCTACCAGGCACAGTCTTCAAACTGGTGAATATAACTTTTGCTACACAGCGATCCGGACCACCAAATTCTGGATTTAGCATCTTCAAACACTTCTCTAAAACATATCCAAATCTCATACTTCGGTCTTCAACACAGAGAAATGTGAAGCAATGACAACTCAATCAAGCAACAAATAACAATATCAGAAGACACAGTTGGCACATACTTGCAACAAATAATTAATAATATTATTTAAGTTGGGCTCGATAATTTCTAATTTTAAGGGCAACTTAATAATATTATTATAATTAAAACAAAAGGTGTTTTTTAAACACTAGTACTAAAATAAAAAGTATTTTTAAATACTTAAAACAAAAATAAAATAATATAAAATTTAAAAAGTATTTTTAAATATTTGGAGGGAAATTTGGATCCTAGGGCCCAATGTGAGAAGGTATAACTTGGTGGTACCCAATATCATTTAAGCATCAATTTGGAGTTATTTGCATTCTTGTAAACTTTGTTTTTCAATCATTCACCCAAGGACAAAAACTCTTGGTTGAATCAGAGAGCTGGGAGGATGAAACCTGATGCAGAGGTATCCACACTAAAACCTTGACATACAGCATGGATGTCCGCAACCCTTCATCATCATCATCATATTTCCCTTAACACTGTCAGCATCATCATATTTACTCTGTCGACCGATATCCTCCTGCAGACAAACCTTCGACTCTTCGTCTGTCAGCAGCATCATCATATTCGACTATCGGCAGCATCATCATATTCGGCAAGCGCAAACATCCTCCTGATGTTCACTGTTCATCTCACCGCCAACCTCTTTCTTCAGCATCATGATGTTCAACATCATGTTCATCAGCAGGATATAGAACATCCGGTTCCTCCCATATATCCTGATGACGACAACCTCATACACCCTTCCTTCAATGCTTACGTCACCCCGATATCCTGATGACGATTATCCTGATGACGATGACGTCACATGCAGTTTCTTCAATATCCTGCTGTCCCGATATCCTGATGACGTTTATCCTGATGACGATGACGTCACATGCAGTTCCTTCAATATCCTGCTGTCGGCCAAACTTAACATTATCGGCCCGCGAAGGAATTGTCAACCCGATCTTCTACCTTATGCCGATACGCTCCTCCTCGGCAACACCTGATGATGATCACCCCAAAACACATTCACTTTATGCAATCGACAGCATCATGCTCATCTCCACTTACTCGGATGTCACCCGAAGCAACTGCAGGATATACACAGAAATATCCTGATGATGCCGTTGTGACGGATTTTCGAACCTTAGCGAATTTCGATCCGCCGAACCTCCTGGGATGACCCGATCTGCTTTCAGGGTGATCTTTCAAACTCTAACAATCAACACGACCTAGCACATACCCATGCTAGGGTTCTCAACACCTTTCGACGACGATCCTGCACACCTGCATGCAAACAAACAGAAAATGCAACCTAACCCCTAACCTACTGTACATGGCCATTCCACCGATCCGACGAATCAACCGGTGGAATGGATCAGCGAATCCATGAAACCACCAAAACAGCAAATCGATTACACAATGGAGATCAAACAGAAGATGAACACAAACAGGATCTTTATTGATTTCAAAAGATGCAAATACAGTACTCTGTCTCACTCTGAAATCTAACTCCTCTACAATGCAATGTCTGATCTCTGATCTAAAACCAACCGATCCTCATGCATATATAGGACCTCTTGCGAGTACTACCACTCGACTCCAAGCGGCTGGGAAATCTCTCCAGGCGGCTGGGAGATCCAACCGGACCTACAGCATAATAGCTGTCTTAACAAACTAACTAAAAATAGCAAAGCATGGTCAACATGACCTTATTACATGCATTGGTCTTAACAGACCTTCTTGGAAACATTAACAAGACTCAAAACAAACTAACTGCCTCATGGAGGCCAGCTGTCAGGTAGGTGCTCCTGCACCAAAACCCCTCTTAGTTTTTTATACGGGAGAATTGGCAATTTGATAATTGCAAGTATACGAGATTTGAGCACCATTCCAAGGTCTAATTGTTATTGTTTGAGAAGCTGAATCTACTATTTTCTATCCACAGCTCCCTTTTAGGATCGCAGCTGGAAGATACCTAAACTGTTGTGAGAGTTTCTAGTTTCAAACCCTAGGCAAATTATTTCTTGTGGACAGTCCAGCGCCAATTCAAGGAGAAGACCTATGGTTTGAAGAGGCTATAGCTATTGTTGATCATTCGTTACCCTACAATTGGGAGTTATCCAAAGGCCACAATCAAACCTTTGCATACAGGTGAGTTCACAAGTCCCAAACTCCACACTTCTGAATTAAGGCAGATTCATCATTCAATTGGCCGCAGTGCAATTAACTCTCATTTGCATAGCAAATCAAATCACTCCATCATCAGAATCAAGGGAAGGATAAGGTTAATTCATTGCTACAATTATAATAATTGAATCAACAAATCTCCATCTGCACAAGTGTCCAGATTGAGTGTAGACGGCATATACATTCACATTGCATCAAGCATATGCATTTTCATTTCTAGTCACGCCCTAGGTCAGTAGTGGCAACTTCACACTTGGCGACAGGGTGTTCCTTTCCAGACTGCAGACGCCAACTAAACCACTTAGTTTTGGTGATCGTCACAGGCGATTCCAGATCTGCTATACTGAAATTGAAACATTGAGTTTGTAATTGTTGAACTGTGGATGAATTGAATAAACTAAGGTCATTCATTGCCATTCTAGTGCTTTGTTTATGAATAAATGAATCATTTCAGCTAATAGTAAGCAGCAAACAAAGAAATCCGAATACCCATATGTAATCTGTCAGATCTGAACTCGTATTGGACACTTTGCAAATTTCTTTTTAGTTTCTTTTACCAGCAGAGTTTATGACAGCAGTTATATATTTCAGTCAACTCAGTAATTTGAATCAGCAGGGTTCATAACAGCAGCAATTCAGTTGTTTGTTTGTACATAATCAAAGAAGAAAAAAAGAAAATCAAAAATCAAAAAACACAAAAATAATAATTGGGGATATTACATACCCTAAAGTTAAACATAGATTGGGAGTAGCACATCACTGGTATCTATTGGTGATTGGGAGGTCCGCATCTCTTATTCAGTTGTATCCTCAACATCTCCAAATTAGTGACATTTCAATGCAATAAGCTAGGTAATTGCATCCCTCCAAAAAGGTGTTTTTCTTCTTCTTTTTGTAATACATGCTTAGTCAAATGTGTTTGTAGCATGCAAAAGGTTATGAGTACAAGCATAATTGCCATACTTCGAAAAGAATCCTAGAAGTCAAAGTATATGTATTTCAGCTAGATTAATGTTTGAGTTTAGAAAATAAAGAAAAAATTGTAAGGGGTAATTTTGAGTCAGAGCTAAGGGCCCTACAAATATAAAAGCTAAACCCTTTTTATTCAATCCATTTGATCACTCTCTTGGGCTTTTACCTTTCAAGGAATTGTAGGATTATTGATTTCACAGAAAATGATTAAGACTGGCAGTTTCATTTTTCTAAAGGAAGCATTTCTTTGTTTGTATATAAGCTTGTAATATTCCCTTTATCTATTTTAAGGAAAAACTAGCACTAATATTAGCTGTCTTTATTAGTATACCCTCAATATTGTTACCAACAAGAGAGTGGTAATTCAGGGAAAGTATGTGGCTTGAAAATGTAACTTTCCAAACAGAACAGATTGAGAAGAAAATGATAAAAGACCAAATACCAAAGCTTTTACAGGTTTCATGGTTAAGGCATGCAAAGAAATTCAAACACATCTTTTGGTGGAAAAACCTTTGTAACTAAATATATGAAGATGTTTATTGAAAGTGAAAATAATAAGAATGTTAAAATCTAATAAGTATGGTTCTGTGAGAGTACATATATGTCTATGAGACAAGGGTGAGAAGCTAGACAAAATATAAGTTGCACAATAGAAATTTCTGGTGAAAGTATCTATTGCTTAGGACACTTATTAATGAGAAAACAAAAACAATCATTCATTTTAAAGAAAATTTATCAAATCCTTGATAAGATTATGGCATCTACTTGAATCAATAAATCCTAACTGTCACACTTTATTAGTGCGTAGAACAGAGCACTAATGTTCTTCTCTATTTGTTCAATGCAGTATGACTCAAAATAAGGGCATCTTGTAATGTACCTAAGCAACTTACATGAGTGTAAGGCCTCCTTTCCATTATAAACATGGTATTTTAACTTACAGAACCAAAAGAGCAATTGTCGACCAAGGAGATTATCTAATGGTCAATTTATCACTAGAAACCCATATTTCTCTAGGTGATTGAAGGATGGGTCAATGAGCATCCCTGAGCTATGCTTAGATGTGGCCCACTTAAAATGGAAGTGTGTTCCACTTAGTCTTGAATTCAGCTCATGCAAATCAAAATCATGTAATTGATTTCAACATTGTATCATCTACCTTAATATGTATTAAGGCTTGTACTAGAAAATTGTGTTACAATAGAGGTATTGCTGGAAAAGTGTACTAATGAAAATGTCCTGGGATCC
The DNA here is from genome assembly GCA_027924645.1 of Cunninghamia lanceolata. NCBI lineage: Eukaryota > Viridiplantae > Streptophyta > Pinopsida > Cupressales > Cupressaceae > Cunninghamia > Cunninghamia lanceolata. The sequence goes on from BSBN01001132.1 coordinate 896,632, forward strand.
ATATCTTGAGATGGTCAACTAGTGAGCAGTGTTCAACTACTGTATGACTTATTTTATTTTTTGGCTTTCTCTGTCTTGGATAAGTCCTTTTTACAACAACAGCATTGTTAGAGGTTTATAAACTTTCTACATAATAATATTTGGGGAGGAGGTGTGTTCACTGCTCAACTATTTGAGTTGGTACTTGATATGACAGATAAAACTGAGTCATATTGATTTTTTGTCATATATCCATATCTAATCATTTGAATCTCATTTCAAAGTTTTTAAATATGCTATATTAGACAGGCTATTGAATTTATATTTATTGATTGTAATGATTGTTTTTATTGCAATTCTTCATTTACATGTTCAGTATTGGACTAAGGGCTTACTGATGTGTTAGTATTACTAGGAAGAGATGCCAGGTTACTCTTGGAGGTGAATTTGTTATTCTGTCTCAACTCTTTTTTAGGGGAAAGATACCTCACTAAAATTTTATGTTATAGGAGAGGACTGAAGCAAAACCACAAGTGAAGTCACATGACACCCACCTAGCATTTTATAGATTAGTGAGTAATAAATTTCTTTTAGAACGAATAATTGCTTAGAGCTTGAAGGATTTAAAAAAAAAAAGAGTAAAGTGAGACATGTAAAATAATGGCCAAAAAACATGTAATCAAACTAGTTGGAATGCATACCAATAACTGAATGTATATAGCTAGCTAAAAAAGTAGCCTTCAGTCCTCCTGCAAGTGTGTAAACAATGACCCCAAGTGGGATTAGAAAGCTAGCAGCATATATATTTACACCAGTCAGAGAATTTACAACAGCAGAACCGCCCAGCAGTATCATTGCTGTCACAATAATGTTTGTCAAAAAACAAAATGTAAGGAAGACCAAGTGTGCAGCAGATCCCCATCTGTACATTACCAGTGGAAGCTTCAGTTAGATAGGCATATATAGTCCAAGTTACATGTCTGTTTACAGTTAGTTGACAATTAATTTTGGAATATGTCTATACTGCATGTCAACTATCTAAGGTTTTCTGTAATAATTCAGCAATGGTTCACATACCTAGCACGTACAATCTCATAAATGGTGTGTGCATATGGAGCCTTTCTTTTTATTTCAATAGCCATGATTCCAAACAGGAGAACCTATTTTTGTCATTCAAAATTATTTTAGTGAAATTGAACAAGAAGATGAATTCTTAAAGTGGTATAATAATGACCTTCTCATTAATGATAGTGGTGCAATTTATTCTCTATAAACTTCCAAATTTTAGTTTATAGTATAAAGCAATATAATTTTGTGTTTTGTGGATTATAGAATTTGATGCAAAATTGATTACAATACCTGAATTGTAGCACCGCTTGCATACCAAAAAGGGCCACTGACTCCATATTCCCAAGCAACATTTGAACTCTGCAAAATAGTTGCTGTCGCTGTCCACTACACCAATTTTGGTCCAAAGGTTAAATAAATGGCTGAAAGTGGACACAATCACCACAGAATCGAGACAATGGAATAAATGCTCCAAAATTACCTGGGATACAATTACACTGGCTATGAACCCCGTTTTGACATTTCTACCAGCCGTGTTGAACCATTCAGATGTATGTCGGGATCCCACACAGCGCCGGTCTAACCACACCTAATTTCAAAATGAAGAACACTATATCACAAATCTCGATGCATTTTATATTCCCAACGAAATTCTGTATTTAGAAAGCTTACTTTCAGTGCGGAAATTGATTAAATTTTTATACCATACACCTTTTGCTCTCTCAAACTAGCAAATTAGTTGTGACCTTGTTGCATAGCACAATAAAGCTTGAAGGCCAACTACACAAATTCACAATGGTGTAACAGGAAATAAGTGGAGCTTTATCCATAGTTAAGGAGCTGCCAGCTTGGCAAGCTTCAATAGTTCAATGTAGTTTGAGTCAAGAAGTATTGTTGTTATGCATCCCATTATAGGAAATAAGAACAAGCAGAGCCATGGCAAATCACTTTTTCAGTTGGTTCAACATATTCCTGAGCCTCAACCTTAACTCTGCAAGGAAGTTGGTAGTGTTTCTAACTTTCTATTGTTAAGTATAATTTGTTAATGCCAGCTTATTGTTTTCAAAGGTTAAATCCATTTGTATGAATTTTCTCTAGTCTTTAAGGTTCGTGTTAATCAAAATTGTCTACAATTCTTTCCCGGTTAGGTTTCAGCTGGCTCTAACCAGCCTGCAGTCACAAGATTATGGACTTGAGCTCAAGATAAGAGCTTCTGTATTTAGTTGTATTTAATTAATAGACGATCTTTTCCACCAAAACAAGTTTGTGTGCAGTATGTAATCTTAAGTGCAAGAAATGCTGCCTGTGTTTCTTGTGTTTTACTATCTTATTTGAAATATCCATGGCTCCTCGTTGTGAAGTGTATCTGATAAACAAGATTTTAACATAAACTATTGAGGATTTTATATTTCATATTCATTTTATCAGATCCTTTTTGCTAGGCATACTTGATGTCGATAGGATTCTGTAAGAGTGGAGTTTCAAATATCCAAATGCCAAACTCCTCGTGTTTAGAGGGTAATAATCGCCATTTAACAAATTAGACTTTAATTGCTGCATCACCATCGGAAGCATGCCTACTTGGGTAGGCACAGTGATCAGCTCTTCAACTTACCACTAGACCATTGCTTGAATGACATCACTCTACTTAAATAGCATCCACTTTAATGATTATACAGTCAATAACAATTTTACTCCTCATTCACAACAAACAGTGGTAAATATTTGTCCTATTTTTATTGGCCAAAATTAACTTTTGACTGTTGAAGTGGATGACATTTAAGAATAGCGATTGACATAAGTTACTGCTTACAGCAATACCAAATTCTTAGACAATTTCCCTACATGCATTTCTCTTTATCTGAAATAAGTCTATGGGTGTCGGCTATTCTTAAACATCATCCACTTCAACAGTCAAAGAACAACTTTGGCCAATAAAAGTAGGATAAATATTTAACACTTTTTGTTGTGGATGAGATATAAAATTGCTATTAATTGTTTAACCATTGAAATGGATAATATTTAAGTAGAGTCATAGGTGTCCGTGTGAATACATAACAAGAAAAGTGGGTGCCTTGGGGATGAACCGTGATTCAACTTTTGAGTAATGATCCAATATCCATGGCTACAAAGTTTATGGCTTCCTCAAGACATATCAAGTCCTGTGAAATAACAGGTTTGTATGTCATTGGTTTGAACTTTGTGCCTCTTTATCTTTCTCTGGGTTTGTGTATGCTTGTTTGTATGGACATGTGATTGCAGTTATCATAAACATACTTCTAAAGAAGTAAACTTTGTTTGATAGGTCCTACAGTCAATTCTAAAGTTAGATGGACATGCAGTAGTACGAGGAAAAAGCAGCATGCACAGAATAAAAACAGTGTATCCATCTTCCAAATTATGCATACCAGGAATGAAGTGAAAACAGCAAAGAAGGCACCAAATCCCAGAATTACGAAGTACCCGACGCCTTGATTAAGCACGGCTTGGCCTTGAAAAAAGCTAGTCTGTCTCGTACACTCTCCATTATTATCAATATAATATTTTCCATTGAGTTCCCCTGGCGGGCAGCTCTTAGTAGCCATCTGTTCACTTGTAGGGAGGGCTGTCAAAGAAGCAAAGGAATATGTATCAAAATATAGAAGATACAGAAACAAAATTTCCTTGCAGGGAAGAAACTAAAGGAGTTTTTCTAGCGTAGCACTTCGCAGCTTACGTAATAGGTTAGTAAGATTCCATTGCATATTTGGGTCGATAAAAATGCACGGAGGAGGAATAGTCAAGGAACCTTGTCTGGACTTTATAACAAGTGCCGTATTTGACGTACTTATTTATCCTTGAATTTTACCAATGATTTGAAGTTCAAAAGCCTTGTTGAGATGGGTTTTATCATGGAATGTAAGGCGTATGAAGACAACCTGATCAACTACACTGATGTGTTAAATGTGGGGTTATTAACGACCTTGTTTGAAGAGGAGAGGGTAGTTAAAGCGGCAGAGGATTCATAACAGAAGAAAAGGGATCAGTAGTGAAATGGAGAGCAACCAAGAGTCCTTGCTGGGCTTAAACAACACTAAGCTTTGACTTGCTTAGGTGGCTGGTGGGCCCTTTCTTTTACTCTGTTTTGTTAATGTGTTAATAAGAGAAGGGGCCCACCAGCCACCTAAGCAAGTCAAAGCTTAGTGTGTGTTGTTTAAGCCCAGCGGTTGCGCCTTTATTCCTTTGTTTCTTTGTTTGATGCGCCCTGTTTTACCTTTGGGTCCCATAGATTGTGGCCTCGTGGACATCATTAAAAACTTTCATTCATTCATTCTATTTGATAAATTTGTTGAGTGGATTTGTCTCTTCTAGGTATTGCTAAGTTACAAAGTTTGCAAATTATTGGTGGTTGATAGTGATGACATATCATACAATTAGCAGTTGGACCATGTTGTACGCAATGATTATATTGATAAAAGATAAAATGTCATAACAATATGGTTAAAAGAAAAATAATCTATATAATAGGATAAAGATAAAGATAAGTAATTTTTTTTGCAATAAATATTGGGTACAATTGGAGACTATCATTTGATTGTAAGACTTGCATATATCTACTAGTAAGAAGAAAAAAAGAAATATTAAAAAATCATGGGAGAGGTCAAACTCAATGTGAATATGTTGCTTAAACACTTCCCACTTAAAGTTCTTGGATTTCTTGGCAATCTTTTTAAGTTTGTAAAATAAATTGTCAAATGATCATAAAACCTTTTGATTATCTTTTCCATTTCATCATTAAATACAAGGTAGTTATTATATTCACCCTTTACATTTGTCATAGGATAAACATATAAGATGAAGTATTCCAATACATGTACATTATCACATTGATAGTTGTACACATAAGAATAGTATTTGTCCATATACAAGAAATACTTGGCCATACGAGCACCTAATTTTATAAATAACACACTTATATTGGATAATTAGGATATTTTATATAAAGCAAAAAAGTATTTTTTACATTAGTTAAACAATGTATTTATGATTTTCTTACATGACATTGACAAGTTCTTGTGTTTATGTAAGGTTTGTCCTGACAAACATTTGGTAATTTGTTGATTTACATGTGGAATAATTATTAACAATATAAAGTATAAATTATCTTTTTTTTTTTTTAACTAGCAGTTGCATCATGTTGTGCCCAACAATTATGTGATAGGATAAAATGAGATAATAAGTACAACATTAGGTGGGCAGGGAGGAGTCTGGACCTTGTGACCTTGTGCCTAACACAAGAAGCTCTTGCCAATCGAGCTAGACTCCTTGCCTGAAAAATTATCTTTATAATACAATAAAGACAAGCAAATTTTTTTAAGGCGAAAATAAAATATAATTGCAATAAATGTTGCATACAATCCTACACTATCATCTAATTGTAAAAATTGCATATATCTACAAGTAAGAAGAAATAAAAAATATCACAAAAACCATGGGAGAGGTCAAACTCAATGTGAATGTTGCTTAAACACTTCTCACCTTTATTCCTTGGCTTTCTTGGCAATCTTTTTAAGTTCATAAAATAAATTGTCAAATTCAATTAAATATATTTTGTAAATAATAAAGTGTTAAGAACTTAAACCATGCAAAGCTAACAACACATATCACAACAAAGAAAGTGAAAATGAATAGTCTTAAGTTATATAAGCTAATACATGCAGTAATACAAGTGATATTAAATGGTGAGAGAATGAATGCAATTAATGGAAGAAACTTTTGGATCAACACCATGACATGAAATGGTGGATAAAACTTTTGCTTTGTTTCACATGTTAAGTTTTTTTCCCTTTTCCCTTTCTTTTTATTCATAAATGAATCATGTTTTTTATGGTAGTTTGTTTGTATTTTACATTTACTTAAATTACATGTGCCTAACCATTTTGACTTAAACTAATACATGCAATAATTAACTATTCAATTAATTAATGGATAAATGAATTGAGTACCTAACAATGCAACAAACTTAAGAGTAGGAAAGTTTGTTTTATTTTTTTAGATTATAACATTCACCAAATACAACTATCTTAATTTTGCTTTTTACAAAAAAAAAAAAATTGAACTTAAGAATATAGGTGTTTCAAACATATTATGCAACTTTAAAATGGACAATGGTGAATGACAATGCTAAAACTTGAAACTTATAGCAACAAAGATGAACCTATCAACCGATTTGAGTATTGGTAAGGGTTCAAATTGGTTGATATTAGGCATTGACAAATTTGTAAAATGTCATTATAAATAAATATTTCTTGGCAAAGTTTCACTTTGCCAATCTCAAAACATATTTTTTCCTTCATCTTGTTACATTCATCTACATATCTTGCTACATCTTCCTTGTGCAACTTGATTAAACTACAAAAGAAATTGGTAAGGAGTTAATATTAGGCATTGACAAATTTATAAAATGTTATTATAAATAAACATTTCTTCACTTTACCAATCTAGAGATATCTTGTTAAGTTAATTCTACTAATGTGTGTATATTTCAATATCTTATTTTGAAATTGTACAAAAAAAAATAAATTACCAACAAAACCCTAACAATATAATTGATTAAATAGTTGAGTTTTAAGCATACTAAATCTTATTTTAGATGATTTTTCTGACCTTAAGGAGGTTATATGGACAATAATAAAAAGAATAATAGAAGGAATGTTAGATTAGTGAAAATATTTTAAGTTTCTTAAGATATTTGTAAATATAAAGGAAAATACTCAAGTGCACATAGATTAGTAGTTTTTACTGATTAACATTAAACAAAAAATATTTGTTAAAATAAAAATATTAATAAATTATTTGATTTCACATAAACAAACTAAAATGACATGACATATTTTAAAAATACTTTAAAGACATTTTTCATCATATAAAAATTATGATTTAGGGGTATATTATTAGTTTTAATATAAAAAGTAAACAATAATGTTATTTCAAAATGTAGATGCCCAAATAATTTTGTAAAATACAACACAGATGTGGGGATTCATAAATGTTTCAATTAGATTAATGCATGACTTTTTGAGACAACCTTTTGTATGGAAGTAAGAAAATGAATTCTAAGGAGAAGCATTGAAATAATGAGGGCTTTGAGCAACAAATGATGTGTCACCTTGTTGGACCATGGATTGTCAAGAAATACCAATGTCCCGTTTATGAATAATATAATAGAATAGAATATTTTTAATGTCCATGAGGCTAAAGAAAGCCTATAGGTTAATGGACCTTGCAATTTTTTCTTTTTGAAGTGTTGATCTTCTAATATTCAATTTGATAATGAACTCCCCCATTTTCTCAACCAGCTTATGTAAGCACCAAAATCATGCACAGCCTCCACGAGGACCCCGATGATGACTCACAATCCTTGTCACGTACATGTAAGCGTGGAATAATGCCCTCTCAGCAATGATTCTCTTGGTAGCATGTGTTTTCTTCTTCCTTTTGTTGTTTCCCCTTTGTCTTGCTACCCCTTTCCTCACTTTCGACACTTGTCGATTTTCATTTCCTATGCTTGCGACTTTCTCCCTAAGCCTTGTATTCATCCATTTGTTGTGTTTTGACCTTTCCCTAGTGTTTTTCATCTATCCCCACCCCTTGGAGACCTCTAGAGGACCTCCCAAGCCATCTCCAACTTTCAGTTTTCAGTTCCAGTCAACCAATACAAATCTCAAGATCTGCCTTTCGCAAGTGGAGATTTGATTTTTGACCCTTGTTTGAATGGTTTCCAAAGGCAGTTCACCTCCTTTTCCCCTCCTGATTCATCTCCCATCCCGCACTTTCACCCAAGACCCCTCCTCTGAGGGTCACTCCCGAGTGATCCTAATTAGTGAAAGGGGTGACCAGGTGGTGACCCTGCCATCTTTCCCAGCCATGATTAAACTCGAGTTTTTGGCCAAAATAGTTTCATTTTGCCCTTTTTGATTATGTTTGCATGGAATTTTATCCAAAAGATAGAGTTAACTATTTCATGCACCCAAGCATACATATTTGCCTCTTTTTATCTTTAATTGTCAACCCATGCATTCTCTTAACTCCATTTCTTCTTGAGTGATAAGCTACATTGGTTAGATCACTCCAATTTTAGCCCAGATAACTCTTGTGTCTTCTGAGTTAACTCTCCAATCAAAGGGAGTTAACTCTCCATTCTCTCCACCTCTCATGCCTTCTTCAAACCTATAAATACCCCCTCCCCAAGCACAAAGGGAGGCAATTTCATTTGTGCACACAATTCTTACAAGTTTTTGTTCTCCAATTAGCATCCATATGCTCACACAAGACGTCGAGCCTTTTGATTTTTATTGTTGTCTCATCAAGATTTTCTAAAAGCTTCATCTAGCGCCGATATGTTGCCCACATCACAAGCCCAAGTACTCATAAGCTCACATTGAGCTCTCATTCAAGCTTCCAAAAGCTTCTTTTTGCATCTCTTTTTCTATTATTGTAAAAGGATCACCTCGTTGTTGCAAGAGGTTAAGAGGTTGCCATACAAGGATTTCTAAGGGTAGTGGAGGCTCACACGTCTCTTTATTCTAGGTTCCTTCATGATTTTATTTCATAGTAATTAGAAAACCACAATTTGCTCTTGGAAATAGTAAATGCATGTTGCTTTTTCCTTGATAGGCTAAGTAGATCTTACATTGTTAGAATAATTTACTTTCAAAAGTTCATAGATTAGTTTCATTTTAAAGCAATTTCCTTTTCCTAGAGTAATTGTTCCAAATATTGAGAAAAATAAAACAAAAACATAGATCAATTACATTTAGGTAACTATTGACCCATTTTCCTCTGTCCAGAGTCAAATGGTTCACCTTGAAAATCTCCTGGATATCCCCTGAGATATAGCCTTGTAGGCCTTAAATCCTTCAAAACCCAATGTTCCACTTTGCAGAAAATCCCTAGAATTTCATTTGGAGAATCCTTGCAAAAAAACTAGAAAAACATAGAAACCCTTAATCTTCAAATGCCTTCCTTCGCAGGGATTTCCCATCTTCATACTTAGTCATTTTGGTATGGATATCCTGATGATGCCATTCGGATCTTAGCTAACATCCTAGATATTATCTTAATATCTCGGACCTTAGCTAAAGTCTTGATATCCCCTTCATATTCGGACCTTAGTTAATATCTGGGTCCTTTGCGAATGTGCAAACCCTTGTGAATACGAAGCTGACGTCATCTAGATATTTTCTAATATCTAGATCCTTCTTAATATGGCCTTTACAAATGTCTCGATGACATCATTCGGACCCCCTTCCCAAAGAAATGCATATGATGATGACGTCATCCGAACATTCCGTCTTCGACATATTATCCTGCATTGATAAAGCATGCTGATGACGTCATCCAGATCTCCTCTTCAATGAAGCTCTTCATGCCGATGACATCATCAGGATATTCAAAAGGCATCTGGATATTAAGTTAGTGCTTGGATATTAAAGGTTAATATCCATGCAGATGATGGCCCCTCCATGCTCTGAAGGAAAATTTGATGGGTGCATCTGGATATCACATAACCCGTAGACCACTGAAGCTGACATCACATTCCTTCCGCGCAGTTGCGAAATGAAGACAACTATAAAGTATATCGGGGGCCCATGGCCATAGGATCATTGACTCCGTCACACGAAGCAGATAGCTCCAGGTGTCAAGAGATGAAGAAGTGGAGCCGTGGCATTGAAGATTGAACAGTGGCACGGTGTCACAGGTGAATCTTGCTCACGGGGAAGATTCTTTGCATGGCTGTGAGATGATGACACGTAGATATCCATATGTTGGTTGACTGCAACTTTAACCATGAATATCTCCCTCATCCTGAGGAATTTCTACATGATCCAAAAGGCATAAGTGTTTAGAATTTTCTCCTCTTTCATTTGGCGGTCTTTTGGGGGAATATTCTCATTTCAAAAATGTTATCCAAATTTCATGATCCAAATGTGCATATCTGGATATCAAGATGGTTGCCGTCTGAGGAAGGATATGCAGACTCCGCCGATAAGACACATCAGCAGCTGACTTAAAGTGTTGCATAATCTTTTCAAATGCAGATATTTGTTGCATTTATGGTTGCAGATCGGTGATTTAGTAGCTCGCATTGAAGGTCGAAAAGTATTTCCCATCTACTCAGACTCCAGATATTTTCTGTAATGAATTCTTGCAGGCTGACATTCCTTTTGGCGGAGATATTTTCTGACAGAGCCTAGGGGCAATTTATTGTAATCTAATTAGGTCATTTGGAATTAGACGCTATATATGCATGAATGTAAGATGTATTAAAGGTTGGAAAATAGTTAGTCTTATGCTTCTGTATTCCAAACAGAACTTTCCTCTATTGTAACTGTGCCTCTTGATCAATACATATGGTGTTTTACTTTTTCATGCTTTTAACTCTATGTAGTCTTAGAATTGGATATTATTTGTGAAGGTTTAATTCCTGGCAATCCATTCTTTACCTCTGTTAAAATCTCCATGATCTCTATAATTTTATCAATTGTATTTCTTTATTTGTGCATCTTAGCTTTGTGAATGTTCTTTATTGAAACCTGATGTATCACCTCCCCTTCATTTTTAGTTTTTACTCCCTCTTCCTATTTTCCTAATAGGTGGATAGATTAGGTTTAGTCTTAGGATCATTGAATTCTTCTCATTCAGCAAAGGAACCAATCTCTCTCTGGAGATTCAGCCTCCCTGTAGGGTCCCACACCTGGAGGTCGTCTCAATGTTTCATTGGATTGTTGGAGCCCTAAAATCCTTCAACATTGGGTGCAAATCCATGTGACAACAGTTCCTAGCATGCCTGGTGGGACACTAAGCATAAGCTATCAAAGAATCAAGCTAATAATTTGGTGTTCTTCTCAGTACTCTGGATCTTGGTAGACATTCCATGCACCTAGCGACTCTACAAGCTACTGGTTCTGATCAGTGCCATCTTTTATGCCTGTGCAAACTAGGGCATCTTCAAGAGGTAATTTCCAATTTGCTAAATTATCTGTTGTTGCTTCAAGGAGAAGGTCTAGGTTGTCTAGGTCTCCTATGGATATTCAAATCATTCTTTACCTCTGTTAAAATCCATTCTTTACCTCTGTTAAAATCTCCATGATCTCTATAATTTTATCAATTGTATTTCTTTATTTGTGCATCTTAGCTTTGTGAATGTTCTGTATTCAAACCTGATGTATCACCTCCCCTTAATTTTCAGTTTTTACTCCCTCTTCCTATTTTCCTAATAGGTGGATAGATTAGGTTTAGTCTTAGGATCATTGAATTCTTCTCATTCAGCAAAGGAACTAATCTCTCTCTGGAGATTCAGCCTCCCTGTAGGGTCCCACACCTGGAGGTCATCTCAATGTTTCACTGGATTGTTGGAGCCCTAAAATCCTTCAACATTGGGTGCAAATCCATGTGACAACAGTTCCTAGCATGCCTGGTGGGACACTAAGCATAAGAAATCAAAGAATCAAGCTAATAATTTGGTGTTCTTCTCAGTACTCTGGATCTTGGTAGACATTCCATGCACCTAGCGACTCTACAAGCTACTGGTTCTGATCAGTGCCATCTTTTATGCCTGTGCAAACTAGGGTGTCTTCAAGAGGTAATTTCCAATTTGCTAAATTATCTGTTGTTGCTTCAAGGAGAAGGTCTAGGTTGTCTAGGTCTCCTATGAGGAGGAACAACAATCCCACTTTACCTCTTTCAAGGGCTCAATCTACATGCCCTCCTGTTAGGTTTTAGTATAATAGAAGAAGCTTGCATATTCCTAGATTAAATTTGAATATCCATAGAATGGTAAGGAATTTGCCTTTTGTAACCTTTAATGGAGGAAGTCCATTAGACTTGGTTGCATACAATGATATACCTGCTACAACCCTGAAAAGTGTTTCACCCTTCACGGGTGATGGTTCTATAACCCCTGTTGAGCATATCAAAGATATATCTAACATATGATTGGTTCATCATATACAACATGAAGATGTTGCAGTTTGTCTCATGGTCTCATCTTTCAAGGGAAGAGCTCTTCAATGGTTCAGGAGCTTGACCCTTGCTTCAATACGTACCTGGGACGAGCTGGGAGAAGCCCTCTACAAATAGTTTGGAGAGAGGGCAGATAACGTTTCATTGCTTGAGCAGTTGACAACTATCAAGAGGTCTCCAAGTGAGATGTTGGCAGATTTTAAATTCAGATTCCAGAGCACATGGGAGAGAATTTCAGCTACCCTCATGTCATTTCCATAAGGTGCTTTCTTGTACTTTTTAAGAACTTTAAATTCTGACATTGCTGTGATGATGCAATCAATAGATGTTGAGACTCTACTAGATGGTTATGAGACAACACTGAAAGCTAAAAATTGTTTAATATAGGTTGGGAAAATTACTCCCAGACCTCCTGTTCCACTTTTTCTAGAGCTACCTTCCTCATCCCAGTAGCCATTATTACTCCTATCCCATAGCCTAAAACTTCAACATCCTCTCTTTCTCAAGAAGAGAGTGATCTTAAGATCCTAATTTCCAATTTGACTAACAAAGTGAATAGTATAGCTATTCAAACTTCTTCCAAACCCTATCAAAATTATAATCAAGGGTAGTCATCTAATCAAAATTAGAACCAAGGGTATAATCAAAATAGAAACCAAAACTGGAATTAGGGTTATCAGCAGAATAGATACCAAAATCCTAACCCTTCACAACCCTTACAAACCATTCAACCCATCCAACAAATACCAACTATGAATCTAGTTAGGGCCTTAGTCCCTACTTAAAATAATTTGGCCCAAGAGGTAGATTGGTGCTACCCTTGCAATCAACCACATAATTAGTCCACTTGTGCTTTTGGAGCACAAGAAAGTGCTTTAATGGTGCATAACTTTCATACTCAATAGGCATCATTATCAAAGGCAACAAATAATCATCCTGAAACATCAAATGAAACTATCCCTGATGCCAGTATGATGCTATGGACTGTAGAGGACTTTTGTGTTGTCGATCAGCCTATGGACAATGTTGTTATGCCCATCGTAGACAACATCAGGTCAAAGAAGAGGTAGTTGGAGGCTAGCCCCATCCCTGTTGTGTTACAAAAAGAGCTTGTTCCAAAGGCAAAAGTGGCCAATGCCACAATTCCAATTCAAAGCAGCAAATTTGCTGCTACAAAAGAAATTCCACTAGGCTTAAAATTGCCTGAACAAACTACAGATCAAACAAAGAAAGGAACATGGATTCCCTCTATGCATAAGGCAACCACTATTCCTTTAAATATTGTGGAACAGATGAAGAAAACAAATATCAATGTTTCCATGTGGGAAGTAATGTAGATCCCTTCTCAGAGGGATTTGTTACAAGAAGCCTTAAGATATTTCCCATCAGCTGAGTTAGTAGCATCAGACCCATCAACTAAGCAGAAAGAGAAGGCTCCGGCTAGTCTTGTGTAACCTAGTGAAGGACAACTAAGTACAGTCAAGAAGCCATCTCCTTTCTACTTGTCTTTGATCATTGGCAAATTTTTAGTACACAATTGCATGATAGACTCTGGGGCTAGTGTTTCAGTCATGCCCAAGAAGATAACGGATGCATTAGGCATCAAGTATACCCATATTTCATCAGGAGTATTGCAACTAGATGGCACCTCAGTGAACACTGTAGAAGTGATCAGGGGACTGGACTTGACGTTGCATTCATGTCCTAACCTAACTTTCAAACAAGACATTTCAGTCATTGATCTTCCTCCTTTCTTCGTCATTTGTCTGTCAAGAGATTTCACAACAAAGGTAGGTGGATACCTTTCTTCTAATTGGTCTCATATGTTATTGAGGACTAGATATGGCACATAGTTCACCATTAAGGGAGAACTAATTTCAGAATATCATGTGGAAAATTATGACCACAGTCTGGTAAATCTGCATGTGATGATTCAGGGTGAGGAAGTGTATGACTCAGAACCTATTGAGGTAGAACCTTCACCTCTTCCTATCCTTGACCTATTTTTAGATGAGTGGGCAAGGGATCATGAAGATTTTGATCCTTATGATACCACCGAGGTAACTGACTTGGGAAATTACATGATCCATAAAAGGGATCCTTCAGTCCCTTATGTACTTAAGCCAGATGATGACTCCAATGGTCCATGCAAGATGTTCTTTGATGGTGCGAAGAGCAAGAATGGAGCTAGTGCAGGTGTTTTGCTAGTCTCCCCGATTGGTAAGTGTTACTAAATTATGTTCACACCTAATTTAGCAAGGCCTAAACATTAGTTGTTTAGAGGGAGTACAAATTTTTTTGCTTATGCATGAATCATCCAGTCAGTGTCTGATCTCTTGACAGAAGACAAGTGCAAAATCACTTATCAAAATCATGTAACAGCTCAAGCTGAGCTGTTACATCATCCTGGTAAGTGAAATCATATTTGAACAACAAAATAGGCATTCAAACAATGAGGAGAATTGATGGAGTTCATGTTTCAGTTGCACTGATTATTCATTATGTTTCAGTGCAAGTAAAAGAGGTATTTATAGACTGTCAAATTATACATCATGTTTTATACATATGTTCCAAAGAAAGATCGGTTGTTTTATGCTATGTATTTGATTTAGAAAGTGAAATATACATAATTCATTGCATAGAATGAGATAGTTGATTATATTCAAAAGAATGTATAAAAGTGTCCCACACAAGCCATGGGAGTAACTGAAATAGGCAACATAAAAGTAAATTTTACTTATGAAAGAAAATAAATGCATAGGAAAAGAAGAGGGACCCATCATTGCCTGTGAATGACGAATGCTGTGGTTGAGCTAGTTGCTATCTTCCTCCATCCGTTTGAGCTCCAACGTACCTGGAAAATAGTTTTTGTTAATGCTCAGGGTACCAAGTCTTTTCATACACAATCAAAACTTCAAAAGTACCATTCACTTTTATGTCGCAGCAATATCAGTAATCAGATATTAGCATAAGAGAGGTCAAAATGAGTAGACATAAGTGCTATATCAGAAAGAGATAGATCCATACAAGTAACCTCACATCATGAATCAAAGATATGTTTCATATGCTAACTTGTTTGTTCACTATGCAGGTATAGGAAAAGTAATGTTGCTGATTTGAAGACATTAAAACATGTGGAGAAAATGTGGCTCCCACAAGGGTAGAGCCCAACATGTTTTCCTTTTTTATTCATTTGAAAAGGATATCAGATTATAAAAGACAGGATGTATCATTCAAGATGATACTATGCATCAGAACAATCAAACTTGCAAAAAAAAAGAGTGAAGTCATCATGATAAAAGTGAAGAAGAGAAGTTGCTCATTCCTTACTTGACAAACAAATTGTTAAAATCAGATCAGTCATGTTCAATGGCTTCATCACATGTTACAGGAGAAATAATGATACAAATTAGGACTTATCTTCTTCAAGAATACAAAAGTACAGTCATGAGAAGGTACTCTTCTTTATTTCTATCATCATTGGAATGTTTTTTTGCTGTCATATTTATGCTATAGGTATGAGAAGCCGTCTAGGTAGGTCAAACATCATGAAAAATCAGACCTTAAGATGTCATAGAAGTACACAAGTGCAATGGAGGATAAGATGAATGAGGTTTTGCCATAACTATCATTAAGTAATCAAAATAGCAGTCCCATAGGGTACAGATTTACATGAGGTGAAGGCTATAGGAGCCATTTCAAGATGATGAACTGTCATGATAAACATGTTCATAATGCTATTAAACTGTTATGATACCTTTTAAAAACATATAGAAGAAGAATGATGCCTAATAAAACTAATAGAACAACAATGAAGATAAGAGACATGTATTATAACAATGTATATTGACAGTTATAGATACAAGAGATGGCTCAAAGAAACAAGTTACAATCATACCATGTGACAGAGCTGAAATATCATTCCTACCATGCCAATGTTCAGGCCTCATGCATTAAGGATATTGCAAGTGCAAGACAAATCAATGCTACAGGAGACAACTGATATAGAGAAAGAAATACACTATGTTCATGTGATAAAGTGAAGTCCTTTCTTATGCCATATTGATAGTTATTGCTACAGGAGGTATCATAGGAGAGATCATATTTGAATGTTCATGCCATGAAATGGAGAAAAGTTTGAAATCCTTTTATCACTTTTTCATATAGAGTTAGAATAATGCTACAGAAGGAGAATACAGAGGCCGTGGCCAAAATTGGTATTTTATATCAAATTTTTGTTACAATGTTGAAACCCTCATGTGTTATATCTGCAGAGATAGGAAGAGTACACATAATACAAGAAAATATCAAACCCTTATTGTTTCTTGAAGCCCTAAGTGCATTTTGCATCTACAGAACCAAGGGAAGAAATGCAATGAATATATACAGAGGAAAAAGTATGGAGCAGGCCGTGACAGTAAAGATCTTTATTCTCCAAAAATAACAAAACCCATTTCATATCTTTGAAACCCTTGTTACATTTTTGCATACAATCGAGGTGAAAAGTAGTATACAAGAAGAAAGAAAAGCCACGGCCATGATAGAGGAGGGTCATTTCTTAAAAATAGAAAAAACCCTTGTTTTCTTTTGCATCTGCAATGAAAAAAGAACATACAGGAAGCAAGAAATTGAAATGGCCATAACAGAAAGGCCTATCTCTTTGAACCATATGAGATTCTTGAAGCCCTAAAGCATTTTATCAAGTTACAGTGGAGTAAAAGAGATGAGAAAGCAAGATATAGGCACGGTTGCTACAAAGAAGCCATCTTTTCAAGAGAAAACAAACACCCATATGAATATTTTGAAACCCTTATCATTTTGCAGACACAGGTTAAAAGGAAAGTGAGATACAAGAAAGCCAAATAGTAAGAAACTCACCTTATTTTCTTGTATGGAGAGCTCTACAGGCTGCAACCTTCATATTGAAACTTCTCAGATGTGATGTTACAGTTACATATAAATACAACACAAAGACAAAAGGCATGGTAAGAACATATACACTGAAAGCTCAATATACAACTGCAGCCATAGTATGAAGAAAGCCATAGAAATAGTAAAGAAAATGCCAGTCAAAGCTCAAGATATTGCTCACCTTCCTCCTACATAAAAAATACCACAGAATTCATGAAGAATCGACCAGAAGAGCCATTGAAATGGCAAAAGAAAACTAGCAAAAACCAAACCCTAGCGGTGGCCGAATGGAGTTGTAGAGCAAAATGGTGAAAAAAAAAAGAGAAATGAAACGACTTTTAGGTTTTCTTCATTTTTTTTGTTCGATAGATTTTGCCTTTTCTTATCTCTTTTTGACTTGGCAAAAAAAATTATTACCTTATCTAAAATGACCAAGGTCAAGACTTGCCCTTGATGATTCTTAGTGATTATGCCAAGGAGGGGCCCGTGGGCCGACAAAATTATTTCTTTTTGCATTTGTTTTGGCTAGATCAAAAGGGTCGAATCATTAGAAGGAGAGGGTTAGTGCCTTAGACTTATTATTTCCATGATGGTCGACAACATGGTTGAAATATGCCTTATATGATATACAAAATCAAGTCGAAAGTCAGAGATTCCTCTTCATGCATGGAGACCAAGTATGGTCGAATCCTTTTATGCCTTATGCATTTTTTTAATGCATTAAAATTCAATACAAGGATCATTCGAAGGTAGGATTATTTGCAAGGTGAATGAAGACAAAAGGTAAGGTGGCAGATTACATGAAGACAAGGTGTATGAAAGGTGGCAAGTTATATGGATAATGCATGTATAAAGGCAAAGTCAAATATGAGATATAATGCAAGGTGATAGTCGAATTCATGATAAGAGGATATGGTCAAAACAAATATGAGGTAAGGATATTTGCATGGTGCATTATGAAGACAAGATGTATGGAGTAATAAGGGGTATTTTTATGCCTTGATAGATATGTAATGCAAACATTTTTTCTTTTGCAAATGCATGGGAGCTATAAGGGTTTTATTTTCTTTTGCATGATTTGGAAATGGATACACATTGTAAACAAATGATAAAGTAATATAATTATAAATTACTTTATTATTTTAGTCACAAAGTTATAAAGTCAAAATAGAGCAAAATTGTAATTGTAAGATGAGGATGCATTAAAGATATAGTTAGTGAGGGTAGTTAAGTATTAATGTGCAAATGCCAAGCATTTATGATGCTGCAGGAGAGGTTGGCAAAATAGGTGGAGGAGTTATTGAGATATTTGACTTGACTTTTATGGCCTTAAAGAGCATTTAAAGGCATTTGGTGCTTTTATGATGGGTGATGACATGCCTTGACCCTTTCTTCATTAGAGACTCATTTTGGATAGATATTTTTAGGTCTTTTTGGTTATGCATGACCAAGGAAGTTTTTGGTCCTTATCTTGTTGTAGCTGCTTGGAGAAGTATATAGTCTTCTCTTTTATTCATTATTGGGGGTTCTTTTCATTTTCAGGCCAGATTGTAACTCTTTTGGAGATCTTTCAGCAGGAGATGATATTGTAACTCATTTTGACATGTATATAGTTTACACCTTGGAGATCAATATAGATAAGCTTTTGCGTTCTTACTTCTTTTCTGTTCTATTGTGTGTAGTTAAATGATTGATACAATTACTTGTCAAGTCATTTTATTTCCTTGTCCTTTTGTCTCATTGGTAGCACCTTTGTGCAGTTAGTACATGTTATTTTGTAGGTTGTGAGTTGTGTTAGAGTGTAAATAGTTCAAGTTGTGAAAGGTTCCTTTCCTTCTAGGATGATGCATCATATCCTTCTCATGAAATATTGATGCAAAAAACATATAGAACTAGGATGTGCAAGTCAAGCTTGTATCTTTTGATTAAACTGTGTGAGCAAAACTAATTTTTACAGGTCAAGATAATCATTTTTGTGCATCACCTTAGGAATTAGTTTTACTTTTCATGTTTCTTTCTTACCCTTTCCTCTGCAAAGCAGTAGGATAGTTTTAGGTAAGTATCAAGGGGAAGTCAGCCTTCTCCGGATGTTCTTTCCATCATAGGTGACCCACAAACTTGGAAAGATCCCATGTTTCTCCAGAATGCTAAGTTCTGCAACTTAGCCAGGGTGCAATTTTGAGAGACAACAATTTTTGGCACACCCGGTGGGACCGCGAATTGATTCTCAGTCCATTTTATACATTTTGTTACTGCTGTTTGGTGTGTATAGCAGTAGTTTCAACCTTTTGGAGGCATTTTCTTTACACAATTGGCAAATCTGGAAAGAAGTAATTACTAGTTTCAAAAAGACTAAAGGTGCTGGTATGTGTTCAAGTTTTGCAAAAATCAGTCTTTGTTATTCTGATTATAAGAACATTTCATGAATTTTTAGCTGGTTTGATGCTGTATAATGTCTTCTTTTAGTGAAGATAGGTTTTATAACCCTCCATTCCATGAAAATGCTGCTTATGCCACTTCTTACCAGCCATACCGAGTAGAATATGCTATTGGTTTTGTCCCAAGTAACCCACCAATAGTAGATTATTAGCATAATCATCATGCTTACCACCCTCCCACCCCTGCTCAGCTTTCTTTGCAACCTATCCATGCCTATAAACATTTGCAAGAAGATCATTTTGATCATAACCAGCGTGACTACTCTCTGAATCAGCCTCAAGATGATAATAACATGAGTATCAGCGAGATAGCATTAGACTTGCAGAGGAGATTAGAGGATGTCACAAAAGAGCAGGAGTATGATATGTAGCAGGAAGAGCTTGTGTATCAACCTCATATTCATCAAGGAGAGGTGGAGGCACAAAGGTATGAAGAGAAATTTCTTGCTAGGCAAGTTGTAGCCAAAGAAGAACAAATAAAACTTTTGCTTGCCCAAGCTCAGAGGTTGGAGGCTCAATAAGCTCTTTCCATTCCTTGCTTCAATCAAAATCCCTCTACTTCAATAGATCAACCAATAGAGGAAGAGATTCGCAAAGTTGCAATTTAAGTTTTCAAGTTAAATGATTCTATTCAATCTCCAAGTAGGTCTTCTAAATTTGTGATTCCAAGTTTTAGGGGTAATAGTCCTGCCAATGTTAAAGATCAGCCCCTACAAGAGCCCATGAATGAACAAAATTAGTCAAACCAGTCCATTAATCCTCAGTTTCAGTCATATTGAGAACTTGAACCAAGCCATCAAAGTACTGAACAACCATGGTAGCCTTCTTGGACTATGTATCCTGACTATAAAATGTCAAATCTTGTTAAGGCTACCCCTTCCATACCAATCCAAAATCAAGAAGAGGAAAAGGTAGTAGAATCTGAACCAATCAAGATTCCAAGTTGGTGTGGTGAGCAAGAGAAAAAGTTTGTTGAGCCTAGGCCAATCAAAATTCCAAGTTTCAATCCAGCAGCTAAAGGTTCTTACAGCCCTTTTGGTGCCACCAAATTAGAAAAATCAAATGTGGAGCAAGAGGTTGTTGTTGTTTGTGCTACATTCCTAGCTGAATTTGAACATGATGCATATGAAGAGGATCCTAGTTCAAACTTGACACTCAATCCTTTGTGTTTTGATTCATTTGAAGAGTTTTCTAATGTTGTTTATAAAATGAATGAAAGCAACATACAGAGGTCAAAAGGTGAAAGCCTTCAGTTGCAAATACAAGATGCCCAAGTTTCTTTGGAGAAGGCACCACATAAGGAGGAAGAATCAATTTCTTTGTTTAATCAACTACCTGGTTTTGTTGAGCTAGATGAGGAAAGCATGCTCATACCAAAGGCAACAACAAAGGGATGACAGGAGGATGCAAATGATTGTCATAGAGTGCTGGCCTACTGAGAACAAAATGAGGACAGTCTTGTTTTGGAAGATGAAGAGATGGTTGTTCCTAGGAACCTTCAAAGAGCTGATAGCTTTGATCAATTACTAGCTGTCATAACAGAAGAAGATGATTCATTAACCATGGAGGCGGAATTGACATGGCAGGTTATCATGCAAGGTGAAAGAAATGAACAACAAGAGGAAAAGTTTGATGAGAGCCTTCATGAGCAGAGTGAAGAAACTCATCTAGATTCAGTACAAGATTATGAGTTAGATGAGAACATGTTTTTAGGCATCATAGAAGTTTTTTGTTCTAACATCGATAATGATTTGATGTAATATAAACCATCAGTATGTGATTAGTCTATTCAGATCAAGGAGGCAAGAATCCTTTCATTTCATTCATGTGAGCTAAATTAGGTTAAGATTGCAAGTGACAATAGGACATCAGATCCTAAGAAAGAAACCAGTAGTATAAGCAGAAAGTTCATCCCTTCAAGAGGATGTCCAATTAGAAATTTGGTCATGAAAGAGTCAAGAGAGATAATAGATGTTATTCTTGCACCAATAGAGGAGAACCCAAGTGAAGGACAACAAGTCCAACTTACTTATCCACCCCAAATCCGTAGTGTGCATGATCAGATCCAAAGGATAAATGAGTTTGTTTTTGTTCTTTAAGGAGTTTTGCATTATCTTATTGGATATGTACCTGTTGATTTTCTCTTGTCAGCAATTCATAACTTTGCATAACACCCCTTCTTAATCAGAAAGGGGAGTTATTTTACAAAGCTAGTTAATAGATTTGTTTGACCAGCTCCAATGTCTAGTTAGTGTAGGGTAGGGTATTTTTCAAGCTAATAAGTGCTCATTGCACAGTAGTTTCAGTTCAGTTTTGCTTTTGATAAGTGCGGATGTTGCACAATTTTCTGGCCCTATCTTAAACAGAGTCATGATAGTTTCAATTTTAGTTTTGTTTTGCTGCTGTAGTTTTCTATTAGTTTGAGTTGCAGAAGGTTTTTTCAAAGTTTCAAGTAGAAAAAGACTCATATGCCCAATGGATTTCAGAAGGCTACTGGTCTAGTTTTGTTTAGCAGGCAAACACCCCTGAGAGGTCGCCAAAAATGTTACTAAATTATGTTCACACCTAATTTAGCAAGGCCTAAACATCAGTTGTTTAGAGGGAGTACAATTTTTTTTTCTTATACATGAATCATCCAGTTAGTGTTTGATGTCTTGACAGAAGACGAGTGCAAAATCACTTATCAAAATCATGTAATAGTTCAAGCTGAGCTATTACATCATCTTGGTAAGTGAAATCATCTATGGACAAGAAAACAAGCATTCAAAGAATAAGGAGAATTGATGGAGTTCATGTTTCAGTTGTTGATTATTCATTATGTTTTAGTGCAAGTAAAAGAGGTATTTATAGACTGTCAAATTATACATCATGTTTTATACATATGTTCCAAAGAAAGATCAGTTGTTTTATGCTATGTATTTGATTCAGAAAGTGAAATATACATAAGTCATTGCATAGAAGGAGATAGCTGATTATATTCAAAAGAATGTATAAAAGTGTCCCACACAAGCCGTGGGAGTAACTGAAATAGGCAACATAAAAGTAAATTTTACTTTTGAAAGAAAAGAAATGCATAGGAAAAGAAGATGGACCCATCATTGCCTGTGAATGACGAATCCCGTGGTTGAGCTAGTTGCTATCTTCCTCCATCTGTTTGAGATCCAACGTACCTGGAAAATAGTTTTTGTTAATGCTTAGGGTACCAAGTCTTTTCATACACAATCAAAACTTCAAAAGTACCATTCACTTTTATGTAGCAACAATATCAGTAATCAAATATCAGTATAAGAGAGGTCAGAATGAGTAGACATAAGTACTATATCAGAAAGAGATAGATCCATACAAGTAACCTAACATCATGAATCAAAGATATGTTTCATATTCTAACTTGTTTGTTCACTGTGCAGGTATAGGAAAAGTAATGTTGCTGATTTGAAGACATTAAAACATGTGGAGAAAATGTGGCTCCCACAAGGGTAGAGCCCAACATGTTTTCCCTTTTTATTCATTTGAAAAGGATATCAGATTATAAAAGATAGGATGCATCATTCAAGATAATACTATATTGAAGTCATCATGATAAAAGTGAAGAATAGCAGTTGCTCCTATAAACTATGCCCACTTGACAAACAAATTGTTAAAATCAAATCAGTCATGTTCAATTGCTTCATCACATGTTATAGGAGAAATAATGATACAAATCAAGACTTATCTGCTTCAAGAATACAAAAGTACAGTCATGAGAAGGTACTCTTCTTTATTTCTATCATCATTGGAATGTCTTTTTGCTGTCATATTTATGCTATAGGTATGAGAAGCCGTCTAGGTAGGTCAAACATCATGATAAAAGTGAAGAATAGCAGTTGCAACTATAATACTATGCATCAGAACAGTCAAACTTGCAAAAAAAAAAGAGTGAAGTCATCATGATAAAAGTGAAGAATAGCAGTTGCTCCTATAAACTATGCCCACTTGACAAACAAATTGTTACAATCAGATTAGTCATGTTCAATTGCTTCATCACATGTTATAGGAGAAATAATGATACAAATCAGGACTTATCTTCTTCAAGAATACAAAAGTACAGTCATGAGAAGGTACTCTTCTTTATTTCTATCATCATTGGAATGTCTTTTTGCTGTCATATTTATGCTATAGGTATGAGAAGCTGTCTAGGTAGGTCAAACATCATGAAAAATCAGACCTTAAGATGTCATAGAAGTACACAAGTGCAATGGAGGATTAGATGAATGAAGTTTTGCCATAACTGTCATTAAGTAATCAAAATAGCAGTCCCATAGGGTACAGATTTACATGAGGTGAAAGCTACAGGAGCCATTTCAAGATGATGAACTGTCATGATAAACATGTTCATAATGCTATTAAACTATTATGATACCTTTTAAAGACATATAGAAGAAGAATGATGCCAAATAAAAGTAACAAAACAACAATGACGATAAGAGGCATGCATTATAACAATGTATATTGACAATTATAGCTACAGGAGATGGCTCAAAGAAACAAGTTACAATCATACCATGCAACAGAGCTGAAATATCATTCATACCATGCTAATGTTTAGGCCTCATGCATCAAGGATATTGCAAGTGCAAGATAAATCAATGCTACAGGAGACAACTGATATAGAGAAAGAAATACACTATGTTCATGTGATAAAGTGAAGTCCTTTCTTATGCCATATTGACAATTATTGCTACATGAGGTATCATAGGAGAGATCATATTTGAATGTTCATGCCATGAAATGGAGAAAAGTTTGAAATCCTTTTATCACTTTTTCATATACAGTCAGAATAATGCTACAGAAGGAGAATACATAGGCCGTGGCCAGAAATGGTATTTTATATCAAATTTTTGTTACAATGTTGAAACCCTCATGTGTTATATCTGTAGAGATAGGAAGAGTATATAGGATACAATAAAATATCAAACCCTTATTGTTTCTTGAATCCCTAAGTGCAATTTGCATTTACAAAACAAAGAAAGAAATGCGGTGAATATATACAGAGGAAAAAGTATGGAGCAGGCTGTGACAGTAAAGAAGATCTTTGTTCTCCAAAAATAACAAAACCCATTTCATATCTTTGAAACCCTTGTTACATTTTAACATACAGTCGAGGTGAAAAGTAGTATACAGGAAGCAAGAAAAGCTATGGCCATGACAGAGGAGGGTCATTTCTAAAAAATAGAGAAAACCCTTGTTTTCTTTTGCATCTGTAATGAAAAAAGAACATATAGGAAGCAAGAAATTGAAATGGCTGTAACAGAAAGGCCTATCTCTTTGAACCATATGAGATTCTTGAAGCCCTAATGCATTTTATCAAGTTACAGTGGTGTAAAAGAGACAGGAAAGCAAGATATAGGCATGGCTACTATAGAGAAGCCATCTTTTCAAGAGAAAACAAACACCCATATGAATATTTTTAAACCCTTATCATTTTGCAGACACAAGTTAAAAGGAAAGTGAGATACAGGAAAGCCGGATAGCAAGAAACTCACCTCATTTTCTTGTATGGAGAGCTCCATAGGCCACAGCCTTCATATTGAAACTTCTTAGATGTGATGTTACATTTACAAATAAAGGCAACACAAAGACAAAAGGCATGGTAAGAACATATACACTAAAAGCTCAATACACAGCTGCAGCCATAGTGTGAAGAAAGCCACATAAATATTAAAGAAAATGCCATTCAAAGCTCAAGATATTGCTCACCTTCCTCCTGCGTAAAAAATACCACAGAATTCATGAAGAATCGACCAGAAGAGCCATTGAAATGGCAAAAGAAAACTAGCAAAAACCAACCCTTAGCGGCGGCCAAATGGAGTTGCAGAGCAAAATGGTGAAAACAAAATGAGAATTGAAATGACTTTTAGGGTTTCTTCATTCTTTTTGTTCGATAGATTTTGCCTTTTCTTATCTCTTTTTGACTTGGCAAAAAAAAATTATTACCTTATCTAAAATGACCGAGGTCAAGACTTGCTCTTGATGATTCTTAGTGATTATGCCAAGGAAGGGCTCGTGGGCTGACAAAATTATTTCTTTTTGCTAGATCAAAAGGGTCAAATCATTAGAAGGAGAGGCTTAGTGCCTTAGACTTATTATTTCCATGATGGTCAACAACATGGTTGAAATATGCCTTATATGATATATAAAATCAGGTCGAAAGTCAGAGATTCCTCATCATGCATGGAGACTAAGTATGGTCAAATGATTTTATGCCTTATGCATTTTTTTAATGCATTAAAAGTCAAGACAAGGATCATTCAAAGGTAGGATTATTTGCAAGGTGAATGAAGACAAAAGGTAAGGTGGCAAATCACATGAAGACAAGGTGTATGAAAGGTGGCGGGTTATATGGATAATGCATGTATAAAGGCAAAGTCAAATATGAGATATAATGCAAGGTGATAGTCAAATTCATGATAAGAGGATATGGTCAAAACAAAGATGAGGTAAGGATATTTGCATGGTGCATTATGAAGACAAGATGTATGGAGTAATAAGGGGTATTTTTATGCCTTGATAGATATGTAATGCAAACATTTTTTCTTTTGCAAATGCATGGGAGCTATAAGGGTTTTATTGTCTTTGGCATGATTTGGAAATGGATACACATTGTAAACAAATGATAAAGTAATATAATTATAAATTACTTTATTATTTTAGTCATAAAGTTGTAAAGTCAAAATAGAGCAAAATTGTAACTGTAAGATGAGGATGCATTAAAGATATAGTCAGAGAGGGTAGTTAAGTATTAATGTGCAAATGCCAAGCATTTATGTGCTGTAGGAGAGGTTGGAAAAATAGGTAGAGGAGTTATTGAGATATTTGACTTCATTTTTATGGCCTTAAAGAGTATTTAAAGGCATTTTTTGGTGCTTTTATAATGGGTGATGAAATGCCTTGACCCTTTCTTCATTAGAGACTCATTTTGGAGGGTTTTGGATAGATATTTTTAGGGCTTTTTGGTTATGCATGACCAAGGAAGTTTTTGGTCCTTATCTTGTTGCAGTTGCTTGGAGAAGTATATAGTCTTCTCTTTTGTTCATTATTAGGGGTTCTTTTCATTTTCAGGCCAGATTGTAACTCTTCTGGAGCTCTTTCGGCAGGAGATGATATTGTAACTCATTTTGACATTTATACAGTTTACACCTTGGAGATCAATAGAGATAAGCTTTTGCCTTCTTACTTCTTTTCTGTTCTATTGTGTGCAGTTAAATGGTTGATACAATTACTTGTGAAGTCATTTTATTTCCTTGTCCTTGTGTCTCATTGGTAGCACCTTTGTGCAGTTAGTACATGCTATTTTGCAGGTTGTGAGTTGTGTTAGAGTGCAAACAATTCAAGTTGTGAAAGGTTCCTTTCCTTCTAGGATGATGCATCATATCCTTCTTATGAAATATTGATGCACAAAACATATAGAACTAGGATGTGCAAGTCAAGCTTGTATCTTTTGATTAAATTGTGTGAGCAAAACTAATTTTTAGAGGTCAAGATAATCATTTTGGTGCATCACCTTAGGAGTTAGTTTTACTTTTCATGTTTCTTTCTTACCCTTTCCTCTGCAAAGCATTAGGATAGTTTTAGGTGAGTATCAAGAGGAAGCCAACCTTCTCTGGAGGTTCTTTCCATCATAGGGGACCAACAAACCTGAAAAGATCCCATGTTTCTCCAGAATGCTAAGTTCTGCAACTTAGCTAGGGTGGAATTTTGAGAGACAACAATAAGAACTTGCATTTTTCTCATAGGTTGCATTTTTCTTGCATGAATAATGTAGCAGAGTATGAGGCATTGGGCCATGGCCTATTGATTACTGAGAAGGAAAATATCAAGCTTCTAGAGATCTTTGGTGATACTAAATTGGTGGTTAACCAACTCAGAAAGAGATGTGCTACAAAAAACCAGCTTCTAAGAGCTTACAGACATCGAGTTTGGGACCTAGTTGAGAGTTTTGATGCTCTTGATCTATAGGTAATCCCAAGAAAATTAAATTCAGAGACTGATCAATTAGCAATGATGGGAGCTCAATTTTCCCCACCTACAGATTTGTTTCAGGGTCCCAATCAACATGTGAAAATGGTCATCAGGCCCTCTGTTCCTGATAATAATATTCATTGGCAAATTTTTGATAGTGATGAGTAGATCACATGCTTCATCCAAAATGAAGCCGAGTTCTCTTCAAGAGCACAACCCAGGTTACAAGAATCCTATGGTGATCAGATCATCCAACTCAAATCAAACAAGTTGCATAAGGCTCTAGTCACCCTTGAGGCCATCTTTAGCCATGATGATGAGTTCAGGGGTGAGAAAAATAACATGACCTTCGAGAAAGAAGATTACCAGAAGGTGACCGTCACCCAGGACAAAGAATTTCTGCTGGGAAAGGTATGCGGCGATGTAGAAGAGCAAGAATTCGTAAGACTTTCCCGAAAGTATAATGATGTCCCGGCATGGACATATGGAGATCTTAAAGGATTCAATCTGGATGTGGCTCAACATGCCATTGATCTAGATCCTAAGTCCAAGCCAGTTCACTAAAAGTAGCAACCCATAAATCCAAAAATTGAACCTCTCACGAGGAAAGAGCTTGCTAAGACCATACAAGCAAGGATTATCTTCCCTATTAAGTATTCTACTTGGGTTGCTAATCTAGTGCCATTAAGAAAGAAGAACAGAGAGATTAGGCTCTTTGTAGACTTCAGAGACCTGAATCATGCTTCTTTGAAGGATCATTACCCTCTACCATCTATGGATCAAATTTTACAAACAGTTGTGGGGGCAGAGAGGTTTTCATTATTAGATGGCTTCTCTGGCTATAACCAAATCATTATCAGAGAGGAAGATAGATTTAAGACGGCAATCACAATGAAATGGGGAATCATGGCATATGCAAAGATGCCCTTTGGTTTGTCTAATGTTGGTGCCACATTTCAGAGGGCAATGGATATTGCCTTCAAAGGATTTATAAACAGGTTCATCCTAATTTATCTAGATGACATTACAGTTTTCTCCAGGAAGGGAGAAAATCACATGGAGCATCTGGAGAAAGTTTTCTAGAGGTGTAGAGAATTTGGGGTGTCTTTGAACCCCAAGAAATGTATTTTTGTTGTTGCCCAAGGTAAGCTTTTGGGTCACATGGTATATGAGGATGGAATATCCATAGACCCGGATAGGACATCTGCTCTGCTTTCTCTTCCTCTACCTGCTCACAAAAAGGCCTTACACTCATTTCTGGGGCAGATCAACTTTGTTAGGAAGTTCATTCCTAATTGTGCTGGCTTGATGAAGCCTCTAACCCTTATGCTCAAGAAAGATGTAGTCTTCAGATGGACTAAAGAAGGGAAGGATGGTTTTGAAAAGATCAAGGAAGAGATTGCCCAGGCACCTACTCTCATGAACCCAAATTATGAGAAGGATTTTGTCCTTTATGCACATGGAGGAGAGAATAGTGTTGTTGTTGTTGTCCTGATGCAACAAAATGAACATGGATTGGAGCATCTTTTGGCCTTCTTTAGTCAGACCTTGAAGGATTATGAGGTCAAATATAGCCCCATGGATAAGTAGGTATTTTCCATTGTTAGAGCTTTAAAGAAATTCAAGTATATGCTGGCAAATAATCATATTAAAGTTTTAGTTTCTCATCCTAGTGTGAGAGATTATATAATGGGGATAGAGATTAGTGAAAAGAGAGCCAGTTGGGTCACAAAGATCCTCGAATATGATGTGATCATCAAAGCCACTAAGCTCATTAGAGGTAGAGAATTGTGTGAACAACTAGCTTAGACATCAGCAAATGGAGTGAATTCATCCTACCATTTGAATGAGGAGGAACCTACAGCTGAGCCATCAGTTGTGAGTTCTTAGACGATAGATATGGCTAGTTTCCTATCCACTGGTGAGTATCCCTATGGATTGAACAGAGCCAAAAGAAGACATTTCATACTGTAGTATATCCCTTATGCTTTGGTTGATGGTGTTCTCTTTAGGAGAAACTTAGATGGAGTCTTACTGAGATGCATAGAAGAAGATCAGGTTGATAGACTTCTTGGTGAGTTTCATGTTGGCCCAATTGGTGGCCATTTCTCTGCTAGAGTTACAACAATGAAAATAATGAGGGTAGGTTATTTTGGCCCACATTATTTAATGATGCCCATATGTGGGTAAGAAGATGCAAAGAGTGTGCTCTCTTTGCTGGAAAGAAAAGATTGGCTGCTCTTTCCCTCTACCCTATTCATGTTGATCAACCCTTCTCACAGTGGGGATTAGATTTCATTGGCATGATAAACCCCTCTTACAGTCCAGGTCACAGGTGGGTTTTGACTGCAACAGATTACTTCACCAGGTGGGTTGAAGCAGTCCCACTTAGGGAGGCCACTGAGTCATCTATGATGGATTTCTTGGAAGAAATCATGACAAGGTTTGGAACTCCTCATACTATTATTTCTAATAATGCGAAAGCATTTACTAGTTTTAGGATTGCTGATTGGGCTCTAAAGTATAATGTGTTTTTAAAGACTTCATCTAACTATTACCCCCAAGGTAATGGGTTGGCTGAGTCCACTAACAAGAACCTAATCGAGATCCTAAAAAGGAGCATGGAGACAAACCATAGGCAATGGCACAATAAGATCAGATTAGCTCTTTGGGCTGATAGGATCACATACAAGAGAGCCATTGGGAACTCTCCTTTTGTTCTTGTGTATGGGAGAGAGGCTAGATTGCCTATATCCTTAGAGCTTCTTGCACTAGATTTGGCTCATAAATTAGAGTTGGAAGGAGAGGATGCAAGGTCTATTAGAATGGCTGAATTAATTGAATTAGAAGAACAAAGACAGTTAGCCATGATCACATTAGAAGAACATCAACTACAGACCAAGATATATTTAGATAAGAAAGCCAAAGTCCAGACCTTCAAAGAAGGTGACCTTGTTCTAAAATGGGATATAGACTGAGCCAAATCAGGAGGCCACACCAAGTTTGATGCACTTTGGAGTGGGCCTTATGTCATCATCAGCATCAAGCGAGCCAATGCCTTCATTCTTTCAAGGCTAGATGGTGAAGTTCTACCCATTTCAGTTAATAGGATTCATCTCAAACCTTACCATTAAGGTTGGTATGAGGTCTTGTATATATTGTTTTAGTTCATTTCAGTTTTAGGTTTTCCTTTCCCTAAATACTTTTGCACATGCTGCATTGTCATTAGGAGAATGTAGGCCTCTTCCCTTTTTGTGTTTTGGGGGCAAGTTTCAGTTGTCTTAACCTATTTCATTCCTTGTTTGGACTCTATGCCCAATGGATGCTTAAGGCCACTGATCTAATTGTTTAGCAGGCAAACATCCCCGATAGGTCACCAAAATGTTGACCCATTTTCCTTTGTCTAGAGTCAAATGGTTCACCTTGAAAATCGCCTGGATATCCCCTGAGATATAGCCTTGCAAGCCTTAAATGCTTCAAAACCTAGTGTTCCACTTTATAGAAAATCCCTAGAATTTCATTTGGAGAATCCTTGCAAAAAACCCAAAAAAACCTAGAAACCCTTAATCTTCAAATGCCTTCCTTCATAGGGATTTCCCATCTTCATACTTAGTCATTTTGGTATGGATATCCTGATGACGTCATCCAAATCTTAGCTAACATCCTAGATATTATCTTAATATCCTAGACCTTAGCTAAAGTCCCGATATCCCCTTAATACTTAGACCTTATTTAATATTCAGATGTTTTCTAAACATTCAGATCTTAACTAATATCCAGATGTTTTCTAAACATTTGGATCTTAACTAATATCCAGATGTTTTCTAAACATCTGGATCTTAACTAATATCTGGGTCCTTTGCGAATGTACAGACCCTTGTGAATATGAAGCTGACATCATTCGGATTTTTCCTAATATCTGGATCCTTCTTAATATCCATGGCCTTTGCGAATGTCTTGATGACATCATCTAAACCCCCTCCCCAAAGAAATACATATGACGATGACGTCATCTAGACATTCCACCTTCGGCATATTATCTTGCATTGATAAAGCATCCTAATGACATCATCCAGATCTCCTCTTCAACAAACCTCTTCATGCTGATGACATCATCCGAATATTCAAAAGGCATCCAGATATTAAGTTAGCACCCAGATATTAAAGGTTAATATCCATGCTAATGACGACCCCTCCATGCTATGAAGGAAAATTTGACGGTTGCATCCGAATATCGCATAACCTGTAGACCACCGAAGCTGATGTCACATTCCTTCCACGTGGCTACAAAATGAAGACAGTTGTAAAGTATATTGAGGGCCCATGGCCATAGGATCGTTGACTCTGTCTGACGAAGCAGATGCGCCAGGTGCCAAGAGATGAAGAAGTGGAGCCGCAACATTGAAGATCAAATGGTGGCGTGGTGTCGTAGGTGAATCTTGCTCATGGAGAAGATTCTCTGTGTGGTTGTGAGATGATGACATGTGGATATCCATATGCCGGTTGACCATAACTTTGACCATGAATATTTCTCTCATCCTGAGGAATTTCTACATGATCCAAAAGGCAAAAGTGCTTTGAATTTCCTCCTCTTTCATTTAGTGGGCTTTTGGGGGAATATTCTCATTTCAAAGATCCAAATTTCATGATCTGGATGTGCATATCCGGATATCAAGATGGTTATCGACTGAGGAAGGATATGCAGACTCGACCAACAAGACACATCAGTGGGCAGCTTAAAGTGTTACAGAAGCTTTTCAAATGTAGATATTTGTTACATTTATGGTTGCATATTAGTGATTCAACAACTCGCATTGAAGGCCAAAAAATATCTCCCATCTACCCAGGCTCCAGATATTTTTTGTAATGAATTCTTGCAGGCTGACATTCCTTTTAGCGGAGAGATTTTTTGACAGAGCCCATGGGGCAATTTATTGTAACCTAATTAGGTCATTTTGAATTAGACCCTATATATGCATGAATGTAAGATGTAATAAAGGTTGGAAAATAGTTAGTCTTATGCTTCTGTATTCCAAACAGAACTTTCCTGTACTGTAACTGTGCCTCTTGATCAATACATATGGTGTTTTACTTTTTCATGCTTTTAACTCTGTGTAGTCTTATAATTGGCTATTATTTGTGAATGTTTAATTCCTAGAAATCCATTCTTTACCTCTATTAAAATCTCCATGATCTATGTAAGTTTATCAGCTGTATTTCTTTATTTGTGCATCTTAGCTATGTGAATGTTCTTTATTCAAACCTATTGTATCACCTCCCCTTCATTTTTAGTTTTTACTCCCTCTTCCTCTTTTCCTAACAGGTGGATATATTAGGTTTAGTCTTAGGATCGCTGAATTATTCTCATTCAACAAAGGAACTAGCCTCTCTCTAGAGATTCGGCCTCCCTATAGGGTCCCACACCTGGAGGTCATCTCAATGTTTCACTAGATTGTTGGAGCCCTAAAAGCCTTCAACACTGGGTGCAAATCTATGTGACAATAGTAACTTCATACTAGATTGCACCCATATTTCAATTACTAGAATAGAAAAAAGCACTTTAATTTCCATAAACCTAAAAAAGCACAAAAAATTGTTTTGCACTCATATAGGCTTGCATGCATCCAAAAATTGAAAAGAACAAAAACATTAGCATCATAGAACATTTACAAACCCTTGAGTCCAACACAAGGTCAACATTTTAGAAAAACCCTTGGTTTCAACACAAGGTCAACACAAAGTCAAACCTTAGGTCAAACAAACCCTAAGTCTAAACCCTAAGTCAAATTGAGGTTAGCTTTAACTATCTCTCTCTTGGTTTGGGCTCACGAATGTTCCCTGGGCTTAGAGGTGAGTGGGTGAGGGAAATCCTCAATGAGATAGAGGAGATCCACCATAGACCACAACAAGACCAACAAATAATTCAACAACAACAAGAAAGGTTGAGGACCTTCCAAATACAGGCTATCATTCAACAATTTGAACAACAATGTCAAATCGATAGAAGTATCAACAAAAATAATAGTCAACCTACACAGAGCTAGAATCTTAGAAATCCAAACAGAAGAACGGTGACTAGTGACCCTTCAGGTCATACAGTTATTTTAACAATAGTCACAGAACATCAAATTAGAATCAATGCACAAGAAAGGCCCTAGGACTGGCTAACCACTCTCCACGAAGTCCAGCTCTCAAGCGAGCCAAACCGCCCCCATGTCTCGCCTCATCTTGACTGGCTACTTCCATGAGAGATTTAGAGTGTTGTGGAGGTTCACCTCATGGCAAGGAGAGGGGTCCTTGTGTACGCCAAAGCTGACTCAACCACTCCAGGCTACGGTGTCATGTTTTTGAGTGTACAACTTCTCGTTGAACAAATATTTTAATGAGGTTGGAGCTAAATTACTCATGTACTTGACCCATATGTGATTGTATTCTTTACATTCCAAAATAAAGTGTTTTTGTTTCCACTACCATAGCTATGAAAAAGACACAAGATCTCTCTTGCCATACCTCTTTTGGCCTTTTCCATCTATCCATTTCACATCAAAAATTATGCGAGTTAGTCTTTAACTAAGCTATGAGAATTTTTCCTCTCCAAGGGATATTGGCCCCTAAATAGGCATTTTGTTGATGGTTGGAAGTGGGATTAAATTCCTCAAGGTAATAATTCTTCTTTCTCCCTAACACCTTTTCCCACAAAGACTTGTGAAACTTATTTACCACAAATGTCTTTATTTCTATTATGTGATTAGGACATGCATTCAAGTGAATGTGCCATTTGCTCATCCACTTGTTGTTTTGCTTCATCCACGACTTCTTTCTCTTGTTTAGGACATCATTAAAGACAACCTTGGGCCATCTATTTGCCTCCATCTGCTCTATTTTTTAAGATATTTTAAGAGATGCACCATAGTAATGGCCTCGATAGGTATTGTGCCTATTTCAACTAGACGAATCATCTCATAAGGGACTAAAGTATTTAATTTGAATTTCCTTGTGATCATAATTTTTTGGATTCTCTATCTACTTCCACTTGGTGTCTAAAGTACTACAAGCCCATATTTCACACCCATATAGCACCACCGAAATTACTAGTAGCCCAAATAGAATTTGAATAGTTTTCCAATCCCATAACTTTGCCTCTCTACATATATTTTGAAGGACAAAAAGTGCTCTTCAACCTCCCAAAGTTCTCTACCTTCTACAAGCTTCCAAACTAAGCCTGTTGTTGAAGGGTAAGTGCACAAAGATGAGGGACCAAAAGGGGGTCTTAAGATGCCACTTTTTTTTTTCTAAAATGAGGAAACATTGATGTTGGATGAGAAATTGAAGATAGTTACACTCAAAATTTGAAGATACAACAAAAACAAAATTCATAGTGCTATGAACCTAGTTTCTAAACTACTAATTTTTTTTAAAAATGGTTGAGATTAAGGGGTTCAAAAAGGGGGAGCACACAAATTGGTCCTGTTTTTCTCAAAAAAACATAACATAGCGTCTAGTGTGCTCCCCCTAAAATGTTAACTTTTTTTTAGTATTTCAAAATTGCTTCAGTGAGAAATTAGCTAACACCATGTAATTTATCCCTAATTTTTTTAATAATTTTTTCATGAATAATTAATTTTTTAGTAATTTTCAAAGTGGACACATCTTGAAAAATAGAAAATTGAGCATGCCCCCCTAAAATTTTTGGAAACTAATCAAAAATGTTTTTTTTTGAATTTGTGTAGAATGGAGTCTAGCTTCTAAAAATGTAACTTATTTGAAATTTCGATGAATGGTCAAGAAAAAAAATGAAAAATACTAGACACTAGTTTTTGACAAAAAATAGATACACTAACAAAAGAAATTAAAGATGAAACACTTAACGTACTCAAAATATGAAAAAAATTATATGGTTAGATAGCTAACAGAGAGCTTAAGATTATGGTGTTATTTTTTTGACTTTTCATTGAAAAAAGTGCAATCGTGATGGGGAGCACACTCCAGATTATCTGAATTTTGTTAGAAACTAGAAAAACACATCCTTAGACAACCTAAACAGTCCAAGCCTTTGGGTTGGAAGCCCAAGGCAAATCCAAGCCTTAGGCTCGGTAATTACCAAGCCTAAGCATAATGCGAGCACATTATAACATGTTCGCATTATGCTGAGCTAAATCACTCCCTTCCCTCCTCTATCCCTCCCCTCCTCTCTCTTTCTCACCTCTACTTCCCTCCTCTCTATCTCTCTCTCACTCTCTACTCCCCTCCCCTCCCTGCATCCTACCCTCTCTCACTCTCTACTTCCCTCCCCTCTCTAGCTCCTACCATCTCTCTTTATACTTCCCTCTCTCTCTCTACCTCCTACCCTCTCTTTGAGTCTCTGCTTCCCTCCCCTCTCTACCTCCTATCTTCTCTCTCACTCTCTTTTTCCCTCCCCTCTCTACCTCCTACCCTCTCATTCTATACTTCCCTCCCTTCTCTACCTCCTACCCTCTTTCTGAGTCTCTACTTCCCTCACTTCTCTACCTCCTACCTTCTCTCTCACTCTATTCTTCCTCCCCTCTCTACCTCCTACCCTCTCTCACTCTCTACTTCCCTCCCCTCTACCTCCTACCCTCTCTCTCACTCTCTACTTCCCTCCCCTCTCTACCTCCTACCCTCTCTCACTCTCTACTTCCCTCCCCTCTCTACCTCCTACCCTATCTCTCACTATCTTCTTCCCTCCCCTCTCTACCTCCTACCCTCTCTCGTACTCTCTACTTCCCTCCCCTCTCTACCTCCTACCCTCTCTATCACTCTCTTCTTCCCTCCACTCTCTACCTCCTACCCTCTCTCTCACTCTCTACTTCCCTCCCCTCTACCTCCTACCCTCTCTCTCACTCTCTTCTTCCCTCCCCTCTACCTCCTACCCTCTCTCTGATTCTCTACTTCCCTCTCGTCTCTACCTCATACCTTCTCTCTCACTCTCTTCTTCCCTCCCCTCTCTACCTTCTACCCTCTCTCTCACTCTCTACTTCTCTCCCCTCTCTACCTTCTACCCTCTCTCACTTTACTTCCCTCCCCTCTCTACCTCCTACCCTCTCTCTCACTCTCTTCTTCCCTCCCCTCTCTACCTCTTACCCTCTCTCACTCTCTACTTCCCTCCCCTCTCTACCTCCTACCCTCTCTCCCAATCTCTACTTTCCTCCCCTCTCTACCTCCTACCCTCTCACTCTCTTCTTCCCTCCCCTCTCTACCTCCTACCTTCACTCTCACTCTCTTCTTCCCTCCCCTCTACCTCCTATGCTCTCTCTCACTCTCTACTTCCCTCCCCTCTCTACCTCCTACCCTCTCTCACTCTCTACTTCCCTCCCCTCTCTACCTCCTACCCTCTCTCTTACTCTCTTCTTCCCTCCCCTCTCTACTTCCTACCCTCTCTCCCACTCTCTACTTCCCTCCCCTCTCTACCTCATACCCTTTCTCACTCTCTACTTCCCTCCCCTCTCTACCTCCTACCCTCTCTCACTCTCTACTTCCCTCCCATCTCTGCCTCCTACCCTCTCTCTCTCTCTATCACTCTCTACTTCCCTCCCCTCTCTACCTCTCCTCATCATTCTTCTCATCCAATGAAATTTCATAAATTATCTTGTTTCCATTTCATCATCCCAATTTATATCCTCATCCCTCTTTGCATGCCCTATTTTTCTTGTTTCCATGTTCTTTGTTGATAAGGGAGAGGGAGAGGGAGGAAGAGGGAGGAAGAGGGAGAGAGGATCAAGATGGAGGGGAGAGAGAGGGGAGATATAGGGTGATAGGGAGAGAGAGAGTCCTAGTTTTCTTGTTTTGGAGAGAGAGAGAGAGAGAGGGTTGGTCAGGTTTATGAATTTAGGGTTGCTTAAATTTTGGGTTTAGAGGAATTATTTAGGGTTTAGGGTTTAGGGTTGCTTGGGTTTATGTTTTATGGTTTAGGGGTTAGGATTTAGGGGTTGAGAGAGAGAGAGAGAGAGAGAGAGAGAGAGAGAGAGAGAGAGAGAGAGAGAGAGAGAGAGAGAGAGAGAGAGAGAGAGAGAGAGAGAGAGAGAGGTTTAGGGTTTCTCAGGTTTAGGGGAATTATTTAGGGTTTATGAGTTTAAGGTTGCTCAGACCTTTAGAGGCATTGTTTAGGGTTTGTGAGTTTAGGGTTGCTCAAGTTTAGGGTTTAGGGTTAAAGGGGAGTTATTTATGGTTTAGGGGTTTATCCTGGTTTCTCAATTTTAGGGTTTAGGGGTTTGGGGCATTATTTGAGGTTTATGAGTTTAGGGTTGCTCAAGTTTAAGGTTTAGGGTTTAGGGTTTCTCAGGTTTAGGGTTTAAGGGTTAGAGTTTAGGGGTTAGGGGTTTAGGGTTGCTCGAGTTTAGGGTTTAGAGAGAGATAGAGCGAGGGGATTGATAGAGATTGGGAGAGATAAGGAGATAGAGGTTTAGGGTTGCTTCTAGGGTTTGTGGTTTAGGGGTTTAGGGTTGCTCAATTTTAGGGTTTAGGGGCATTATTTAGGGTTTAGGATTTATGGTTTAGGGGTTAATGTTTAGAGGTTTAGGTAAGGGTTTAGAGAGAGAGGACTGATAGGGAGATATAGAGGAGACTGAGGGGAGAGATAGTGAGATAGAGGGTGAGGGACATGGCCAGAGAGATTGAGAGGTAGATGGATGATAGAGTCAAGGAGATAGGGGTTTAAGGTTGATCGGGTTTAGGGTTTAGGGGTTAGGAGTTTAGAGAGGGAGAGATAGGGAGATAAAGGTTTAGGGGCATTATTTAGGGTTTAGGGGTTTAGAGAGAGAGAGGGGATAGAGAGATAGATATATACTTATACATAAAGGTTTGCATAGATATATGTCTTATAGATATATACTTATAAATATATACTTATACATAGATAGAAAACACTAAATTTACTTTTTTGCATGCATGAAAGCTTAATGTTTTCATGCTTCCCAAAATGCACTCACGTTATGGGAAGTAAAAAAAATGGGAAAAAACCATGTGGAATCCATGATTCAGACCCCGCACGTCTGTTATTCCTTGCTTTTCATGCGTGCTATCAAACAAGAAAACACTTTTTCATGTTGTTTAACATATTAAGAATAATTTTTTATCAATCCACCACCTTTTTTATTTTTTCAATGTAGAAGAATTGATTTTGCATGTTTTTGGACAAAATTTCATTAGTTAAATTGAAAGTTTCATGTTTCATATTGTTTCAAAGCTAATTACCATTGATATAGATTGAATTTGATGATATATGTTTGTTTTTTCCATAAATTTCACTAATCCTATTCTAGAGTTATATAGAATTCATAATCAAACTTGCGAAAAAGAACAATTTGAGGATTTTGAAGCCAAATTTTGGAGGATTGGTCAACTCAAATATTGAATTCTAAGGTATGTTCTTTATGTCCAATTTAATTCACTTTATGTTCTTTAGAACACTCACAATCACTAAATGTGGAACTATCTAAGTTAAAAAGTCATCATTATGTGCATTAATAGAATTAGAATCATTCAAATATGATATATACATGATTTTGTTGTATCTTGAATCATTAATAGAATTTGTTGTATCTTGAATTTGAATTGTCATCAATACCTCCCTGTAACAAAGTATTATCATCATTCTCTCTAATGTCACCAGTTGTATTAACATTTAAAAAATAGTGCTATTGATGCTACAAATCTTATATATATTTTGTTCTCATATAGTAATGAGTTGTCACTATCATCCTCTTGGCCATTCAACTCATGCTCATCATTGGGACTAGGTGTGCCATCATACTCAATGTCTTCTTTACTTCCAATTGGCTGATTTGTATTGATTGATTGTGATAATTCAACACTTTCAGTGCTTACAAGGGTACACTGGATACTTAGCTTGTTTTTCATACTTGTCTTCATACTTAGTCAAAAGTTGTTGACCAAAACACATGAACTCTATATGTATGTCTTCCTACACTGCAACCAAAATCAAACTATGGCTTGTGATAACAAAGACAAACTCTCAATTACTTCTTATCACTTGTGATATCTCAAAACATTCTCTAGAACATATATACATGTTCTCAAATGTCACTACATGCACTCCAACACTGCCACATGTGCCCTTGAACTACCATACATGCTCTAGCAACTCACTTAGCTCATGATGCAATAGCGAGTTCTTCACCAAGTGTCTTGCAATTTCTACCATAGCAACACTTGGTTGTAATAAATATCCATTCCATAGCACAATTTGTCCAACTCTCAATGCATGGTTACCACATAGGCTTCTATCACTATCTTATCAATTTATGATCAAACTCTTCAACAAGATCTTGAACAATCCACAAATCTTAGTATATAACAATTTCAAGTACTTAAAGGTCAATTGACCATATTGACCACATGACATAACAAATTTGTATCCTCAAGAGTTTCTTTTAGAGAAGATTTATTTTTAATAAACACATTTGCAATAGAAACATTCTATTTTTTGCCATGAGAACGTCTTCCTTAGATCTTCTATTTGTTGTCATGAGAACTTCTTTCTTAGATATTCATTAGATCTTCTTCCTTCTCATATTCTCATCATTATATTCTTCTTTAATAACCTATCTCACCATTTATCCTTCAATGATCTTGTGATTTCCCTTGTAATGCACCAATTTACTTATGAAAGTCCTAGGGTTTGATCATTCTTATTTTGGACTACTGTTCAAGCAATGTCATGTGATATTCCTAAGGTTACAATGAATGCCCTATACATTTATGATTCCTAGAAAACCCCTCCATTAGGATTATCATGATATACGTGACTGAAGATCATCATTTCATGTAAAACAAGTTGTCCTAAACTATATTTTGAGTATATCCCATATATGAACATTATCATATACATTGATAGACAAATTGCTTATGGAGGTGATGTTGAGGGAAAAGACTATCAAATTGCACTATGACTATTACAAACAACCACATAGACTATCACATCATAAACATAGAAGACTATCATGAAACTCTAGACCACTATTAAGGTCAGATATTCAAAATATGCAATAGGCTCTCACTACCCTATTCACATGAAAGATTACTACATCAAATGCAAAGGTATTGGCACTTTGGGAGAAGACAATCATAGTTTGTAAGTTGAACAAATGCACACTATCAATAATAGTCATGTTGGGTTCTCCTCATTTAATATTGTTTGTTATGTATCATGAAAAGATAGCCCTAAGAATAAATCCCTCATAGATTGTATCGAATTCTAAGAACATTACCAATTATATGCAAAATAACTAGTGACCTAAGAACACCTAGAAACAAACTACTTGCTAGTCTATCATGCCTAGGTTTATGGATTGTTATTTTTCTACTAATTTTGGATGATTATGAGGATATCAATGCATGGTCACCTATATTATATGGTACTCCTTATGATTACAAGGTAAGAGATGACAATGATGAAAATGACTGATTATATATAGATTAGAATTGTCAAGCACCTTAAATGGACTATCAACACAACTAGGACTATCATGACAGTCAATAGGAACATCAAACCCTATGAAGATAATTTGATATTTGGTCAAGGTGTAAAGGAGGGGTTTTCTAGGAATCATAAATGTATAGGGCATTCATTTTAACCTTAGGAATATCGCATGACATTGCTTGAACAGTAGTCCAAAATAAGAATGATCAAACCCTAGGACTTTCATAAGTAAATTGGTGCATTACAAGGGAAATCACAAGATCATTGAAGGATAAATGGTGAGATAGGTTATTAAAGAAGAATATAATGATGAGAATATGAGAAGGAAGAAGATCTAATGAATATCTAAGGAAGAAGTTCTCATGACAACAAATAGAAGATCTAAGGAAGACGTTCTCATGGCAAAAAATAGAATGTTTCTATTGCAAATGTGTTTATTAAAAATAAATCTTCTCTAAAAGAAACTCTTGAGGATACAAATTTGTTATGTCATGTGGTCAATATGGTCAATTGACCTTTAAGTACTTGAAATTGTTATATACTGAGATTTGTGGATTGTTCAAGATCTTGTTGAAGAGTTTGATCATAAATTGATAAGATAGTGATAGAAGCCTATGTGGTAACCATGCATTGAGAGTTGGACAAATTGTGTTATGGAATGGAGATTTATTACAACCAAGTGTTGCTATGGTAGAAATTGCAAGACACTTGGTGAAGAACTCGCTATTGCATCATGAGCTAAGTGAGTTGCTAGAGCATGTATGGTAGTTCAAGGGCACATGTGGCAGTGTTGGAGTGCATGTAGTGACATTTGAGAACATGTATATATGTTCTAGAGAATGTTTTGAGATATCACAAGTGATAAGAAGTAATTGAGAGTTTGTCTTTGTTATCACAAGCCATAGTTTGATTTTGTTTGTAATAGTCATAGTGCAATTTGATAGTCTTTTCCCTCAACATCACCTCCATAAGCAATTTGTCTATCAATGTATATGATAATGTTCACATATGGGATATACTCAAAATATAGTTTAGGACAACTTATTTTACATGAAATGATGATCTTCAGTCATGTATATCATGATAATCCTAAATACCTCCAATAATTTTTATGATAGTGACGGCTATATTTTCATCATAGGACAATACCTTTGCATCTTAG
Organism: Cunninghamia lanceolata; assembly: GCA_027924645.1. Taxonomy (NCBI): domain Eukaryota; kingdom Viridiplantae; phylum Streptophyta; class Pinopsida; order Cupressales; family Cupressaceae; genus Cunninghamia; species Cunninghamia lanceolata. Next base: position 938,651 of record BSBN01001132.1, read on the forward strand.
GGTGATGGTTATGTATTACTTGTGATAATGTATCTTGGAAACCTTGCACTAATGATCTACCTTCACCTTATTGATACCCATGGAAAAATATCAAAGATATTTGGACAAGGCATTATAAACAACTTCATGATAGTCATGGTGGATAGGATAGTGCTAAAACTCACAAAAGATCCTCCTTTACAAGTAGGTCATCATGAAACAAAACTCTTCCCTGAATTTTTGCACCTTGTTATTTTGCCCTAACCCTAACTCTACTGAAAATCAGACTTGAAGAACCATACCAAGACAGTTGATAAAGGATAGGCTCTACTTTTATGAATCAACTATTATGAATCTGTTATGAATTAGTTGTTGTGAATCTGTTGTTATGAATCATAATCTATTGTTATGAACCAAATTACATATATAAGGATATGCTGTTATGAATCAACACGTGTACATACCAAATTATGCAAGGATAGGCTCCAATAAGGGTTGATAAATGAAGAATAAGTCTATTGTTACAATCTTCCCAAACTCCTTTATTCTAAAAGAAATGTCTACCATTTTCATTATTGGGAATTGTCAAGAGTTGTTGCTTCCTTCTCCAATTTTGGATTTTGTTGCAAAACGCCCCTCAAAGTTATAATTATCATTATCTTATTCATCACGCTTATAGAAATCATCATCATGCTGAGGAAATAAGCAAAGTCCCTAAAACTAGAAGAGCATGAAGCTGAGAATGAGAGGAAAAGAGGAAGAATGGCGAATTCGCGAAAGTAGGAAATTGTCAACCATACAAGAAGACATTCCACCATTGCCAATTGAAGAGGAACATGACACATCTAATGAAGCTAAGAGAGAGATGGAATTGGTGGCACAAAGGGAACGAATGCAAAACCTTCATTCAATGAGGAAACTAAATCTCCAAGTTGGAGGCACTCCATCATCCACATGTCAAGTTGAAGGAACACCATCATTATCTTCTTGAATAGGAGACACTCCATCTTTCATAGGTGAAGTTGAAGGTACATCTTCATTTTCATCTCACGTTGGTGGCATGCCATCATTCACACGTCAAGTTGAAGGTACATCATCTTCTCCATCTCAAATTCAAGCCTTTTCATCTTTTTCATCTCCAATTGAAGGTATGCCATCTATTCCATCTCAAGTAAATATTGAAGAAATTCCTAATGTTGAGTCAACTTTACCAATGAAAATTCCTCCTAGAATTTTGCACAGGAAGCCTAAGTTTCTAATCGATATCGATGAGAATGTGGTGAAGCCCATGCAGGATAAGATTCCCCAACACACTTGCCAAAGATATGTGAATAAGATATGGAAATTATTCTTTGAGAATTTAAATGAAACTGGAAGATGTCAACTATTTGTTGAATTGATGAGAAATCTAAAATTTAGGTCCACCATGAAGATTCTTGGCCTAAGAACATCAGACGCCTCAAGTGAAAAATCAATTGTCAAGAATCTAATGAGTGCATATGAGAGTGTGGGTTCCACCTCACGCACCAAGGATAGTAACGTCACACGACATGTCATTACATCAACAATAGTAAGCCAACAAACAAAGAAATCTCACCTCATTAGAAAGACAAGTCAAGCATTGAAAATAAGTAGAAAAAATCTAAAGAGAGCCATTGGAAGACGTGAAAGAGTTGAGGACTCAAACACCAATGAATTGTGGGCATTCTCTGGGAGACTCCCACGGAAAGATAAAGTTGTTGTTGAAGCCTTGAGATCCCTCATTGAAGAATTTTGGAAAGATAACACAAGGGTATCTCCTAATGCAAGAGATGTTGTGAGAAGGAGAATTGGATGTTGAAACCGTGAGCCACATCCAAAACATTTTTTGGATGTGACCCAAACACAAATTTTTAAGAAATTTCAAGAGATGTATCCTCAAATTAAAATTTGTCAAAGATATTTTGAAATGCTAAAACCTTTCTATGTTAAAGTAAATCACACATGCATTACTTGTTGTTGTAGATTACATATTGAATTTTCTAACCATTTTGATGTTTATCGGTCTATATGTTTAGATTTGCATACTAATAATGTTTTGCAGGATTGTGGCATACATGCCCCACCAACATCTTCAAGAGACTTCATATCAACAATTTTATGTGAAAGAGAGGAAGGTCAAATATTCTATAGGAAATTATGCTTGGATGGCACATGTCAGCATTGCGGTGGCTTGCAACGTATGCCAATATGTGAACATATGGAAAGTACACATGTGGTTGGAAATGAACTAGTAGAGTTTGGCAAGTATTAAACAATGGCCTACAATACAAAAGATGGTAAAGAAGTAAAGAGGTGTGATTTAGTTATTCAAAAGATTCCAATGTATCAGTTTATGTCTACATTTCATGACAGTATAGTGTACGAGTATGCAAGGCATACCCATAGAGCTTTATGGTTGGACTTGCAATTAAAGTTATGCAAGGACACATTTCCACTTGGTACCATCATTTCAGTTGTTGACTTTGCAGAGAACTACACACTACAACCACAGAATGAGGTGCAATCATAATTTTACAACTCTACGTAGGTTGCTATATTTGTGTAAATAGCATTTATTCATGCAAAAGATAGTACAGAGGACCACAAGAAGATCTTGAGGGAATATCATTTTTATATTAGTGATGATCACACACATTCTATAGAGTTTGTGCAAGGTTGATTTTAGATGTTCTACCATGATTTGGCCAACAGGAGCATATCATTTCATCAGTATATCATATGGTCAGATAGTTGTGCATCACAATTCAAGAATGCATGGATGTTCTATTAGTTGAATAGGATGCATATGATGAATGGTGTTCAACATGTGCAGAATTTTTGTGAGGCCGGGCATGGAAAGGGGGAGCATGATGGTGCAGGAGCATGTATCAAAAGAGCATTGACATGAGAAGAGTTGAAGTACAAAGACAAAGTTGATAGATGCGAGATCTATTGTTTAATGGTGTAACACTATAATGGGTCCAGGTAATGAAGGTAAGTCTACAGTTCATATATATTTTTGGTTGGTTGATGATACTAACATTGCAAAATATGAGGAGTACTGTACATTGACAGGATCAAGTGAGCTACACTCTTTTAGAAGCTCTAATGCAAGTTCATGGAGTATTCATACACGACAGATGGCATGCTTTTGTTCTTAATGTACATATGAAGCTTGGTATGATTATGAATCAAAGGAGTGGGTTGATGATTGTTGTACAAGAGGCCTAAGCTTGATTGACATGTATCGACTATCGACAACACTACAAATGACAGAGATTGAATCATCGATTGATTTTGACCATGTTTCAGATCTAGTTCAACGATGTATTATTAGCATTCAAATTTAATACAATTTAATATGCCATATTATTTTGTATTTTTTCTTGTATTGTTGACTATATTCATCAAACTGAATGCACGTATCAATGCAGGGCATGTTTATGCAATTATTGTAGCTGAAGACAATAAAGAAGGAACGTATTATTATTTGTGTTGTTGTGTTGAGGCAAAAAAGAAATTAGATTCCCCTATGATAGATGGAGAAAACATCGAGTACCCTATAGGATCAGTGGTTGTTACTAGAACATGACTTAGAAGGTACCCAGTGAAGAAGTCTAATGTGTGGTTGTTCGAGGACTTTCAATTGTCAAGAATCTAATGAGTGCATATGAGAGTGTGGGTTCCACCTCACGCACCAAGGATAGTAATGTCACACGACATGTCATTACATTGACAATAGTAAGCCAACAAACAAAGAAATCTTGCCTCATTAGAAAGACAAGTCAAGCATTGAAAATAAGTAAATAAACTCTAATGAGAGCCGTTGGAAGATGTGAAAGAATTGAGGACCCAAACACCAATGAATTGTAAGCATTCTTTGGGAGACTCCCACATAAAGATAAAGTTGTCGTTGAAGCCTTGAGATCCCTCATTGAAGAATTTTGGAAAAATAACACAAGGGTATCTCCTAATGCAAGAGATGTTGTGAGAATGAGAATTGGTTACCGAAACCATGATCCACATCTAAAGCATTTTTTAGATGTGACCCAAACATAAATTTTCAAGAAATTTCAAGAGATGTATCCTCAAATTAAAATTTGTCAAAGATATTTTGAAATGCTAAAACCTTTCTATGTCAAAGTAAATCACACATGCACTACTTGTTGTATATTACATATTGAATTTTCTAACCATTTTTATGTTTATCAGTCTATATGTTTATATTTGCATACTAGCAATGTTTTGCAAGATTGTGACATACATGCCCCACCAACATCTTCAAGAGAATTCATATCAATAATTTTATGTGAAAGAGAGGAAGGTCAAATATTCTACAATAAATTATGCTTGGATGGCACATGTCAGCATTGCGATGGCTTGCAACGTATGCCAATATGTGAACATATGGAAAGCACACATGTGGTTGGAAATGAACTAGGAGTTTGAAAAGTATAAAACAATGGCCTACAATACAAAACATGGTAAAGAAGTAAAGAGGTGTGATTTGGTTATTCAAAAAATTCCAATGTATCAGTTTATGTCTACATTTCATGACAGTATAGTGTACGAGTATGCAAGGCATACCCATAGAGCTTGATGGTTGGACTTGCAATTCAAGTTATGCAAGGACACATTTCCACTTGGTACCATCATTGCAGTTGTTGAATTTGTAGAGAACTACAGTACACTACATGCATAGAATTAGGTGCAATCACAATATTATAACTCTACGCAGGTTGCTATATTTGTGCAAATAGCATTTATTCATGCAAAAGATAGTACAGAGGATGACAGGAAGATCTTGAGGGAATAGCATTTTTATATTAGTGATGATCACACACATTATGCAGAGTTTGTGCAAGGTTTCTTTTAGATGTTCTACTGTGATTTGGCCAGTAGGAGCATATCATTTCGTCAGCATATCATATGGTCAAATAATTATGCATCACAATTCAAGAACGCGTGGATGTTCTATTGGTTGAACATGATGCATATGATGAATGGTGTTCAACATATGTGGAATTTTTGTGAGGTTGGGCATGGAAAGGGGGAGCATGATGGTGTAGGAGCATGTATCAAAAGAGCATTGACACGAGAAGAGTTGAAGTACAAAGACAAAGTTGATAGATGTGAGATCTATTATAGAATAGTGTAACACTACAATGGGTCCAGGTAATGAAGGTAAGTCTATAGTTCGTATATATTTTTGGTTGGTTGATGATATTAACATTACAAAATATGAGGACTGTTGTACATTGACAGGATCAAGTGAGCTACACTCTTTTAGAATCTCTAATGCAAGTTCATGGAGTTTTCATATGCGACAGATGGCATGCTTTTGTTCTTCATGTACATATGAAGCTTGGTATGATTGTGAGTCAAAGGAGTGGGTCGATGATTGGTGTACAAGAGGCCTAAGCCCGATTGACATGTATCGACTGCCAACAACACTACAAATGACAGAGATTGAATCATCAATTGATTTTGACCATGTTTTAGATCTAGTTCAACCAGGTATTATTAGCATTCAAATTTAATAAAATTCAATATGCCATCTTATTTTATATTTTTTCTTGTATTGTTGACTATATTCATCAAACTGAATGCACGTATCAATGTAGGGCATGTTTATGCTGTTATTGCAGCTGAAGACAATGAAGAAGGAACACATTATTATTTGCATCATTGTGTTGAGGCAAAAAAGAAATTAGATTCCCCTATTATAGATGGAGAAAACATCGAGTACCCTACAGGATCAGTGGTTGTTACTGGAACATGGCTTAGAAGGTACCTAGTGAAGAAGTCTAATTTGTGGTTGTTCGAGGACTTTGACACACATAGGAAAATTATTCATTATTCTAAGCTTGTTGTGGCTTCAAACGTTCATTTGATCAAATATGGGGGTAGACTATTGAATAGGACCTTGTGGAAGGTTTGTGAGTGTGATCACGAGACAATACTCGACACAATAAAGAGTAGAGTAGACCCTAATGGTTCATTGGATTGAATTAGTGGAATGACAGAAAGATATGTTATTTTTCTTTGCTATCCTCATTTCACCTTGTATATTTTAGCTACTCATTTTAGCTAAATAGTGCAATTACATTTGCATGTAGGATTTTAGTAGGATGGAGGTAGGCATAATCCTTATGAAGTTGCCTTTGGAAGGAAAGTAAGGTAGTTTTTCATGATTATTTCATGATGATATGTCCTTTACTTTATAATTTATAATGAGTTTTAACGATGTTACTATGAGTTCTAATTTGTTTTAATGATGTTACTATTTTATAATGAGTTTTAATGATAAACAATGGATAGTTGCAGTAAGGGCAGCCTCAATTGATGCCCTACAAGACATTGGATCAAGTGAGAACACCTTTATAGTACTGAATTTTCCTCTACCAGAAAGGTATTATGACTGAATTTTTACATTCGACATCCCTTGGGGCTAAACAGATGGCGCCAACACATCCAGGTTGGTGGGTAAATGCTAGGGGGGATGTCTTTTCGGTGGCAAAGCCTCATGGTCATTCTTGGCTATATCGAATACAGACAATCTCTCAAGAGCCCTAAGAAAAAAAAGGTGACAAACTTTGGATTGACTGTTCCATCAAACTGTGACACCTAGGAACATCTTCTTTGCATGTATAGCTGGATGTTAGGTCCACCTACAAATGCCTACCTCAATTTTTGATAAATCAATTTCATTTGCCTATGGTGGCAAGGAACACATTGTTCCAAAATTCTTCAGTTTCATGCAGTGGAAAGGTCCTAGGAGTGACATTTTGCATTCCATAGGTCATGGGGCCAAATGAACTTTGCCACATGTCAGGGTGGGCAAGTAAATACCGGGGGAGGTCTCGTTTCATGTGCCAAGTGATGAGGTATAAACAACCTCATTTTTATAACAAGCCATATAACCTGTTTGTCTTGTCCAATCACCCTAACCATGCCTATTTGTTTATTTTTAGAAGCAGTATTTATCTATTTTTGATAAAATGATGTATAAATCTTTATTTTCCAATTGATTGAAATTAGCCAATAATGTTGACATAATTGCATGTAGAGATGTGTAATTATGCAAAGTTTCATGTATGGCCTAACGGAAGGAGTGGACTTCAAAGCAACTAAAGTTAGAGCACCGGAATTTGAGGGCACCAGAAATTTAGGCATACATAATCATAGACTTTGTTATTTTCTATTAAGCATACTTAAGACTTTATGGCTCCACTCAAAGCCTTTAATATGTTTAATTTCATAGACATCTCTAAGTTAGTTTTTAATTCTATTTTTCTTTAAAGACTTCTTCAATGGCATTTACTCGCCATCTAAAATTTAGGATTTTGGAGTAGTATAGTTTATATATGTAGTTGCTCAAAATAAATATATATGTTATGTTGTGTTATGAATCAAGACAATCTCTTTTTGAAGTGATAATCTGTAGCTATGTTATGTGATACTTTATGAATGAATATCGCTAGTTTTATTCTGAGTAATCTTTCTGAGCAATGGAAGTAATATGAATGGAATTTACTTTGGAGCTGTTGAAGTAATGAATGTGATTTGAATTGATAATAGGATCTCCCAAGAGCTAGCCACTCGAGGGATTATAGCATAGATAAGTATTTTTATTATTATGATTTGCTGTTGTTATTTCTATTTCATGAATGCTCTGTTTAGATCAATGTCACTTCATGTTTAGCTTTGTTATGTGTCCTTGCAAGTTTTGGTCTTTAAGTTAATGATCTTTGAAATTCTGTTCATTTGAAGTTTCTGGAGCATCCACTTCATTCATAAATCTATTGTTAGTTATTGGTTCAAAATGTCAAATGTGTTTTCAATTAATAGTCAGATACCTTTGTTTTTAAACTCATAGTTAAAATGCAAGTGTTGATTCCTAGTTATTTTATATGTTTTCTAGATTAAGAATTCAAATTCTTTCTAGTTTAAAGTTTTTATGCTTTTTAGTTTAGATTATGTTTTAAGCTTTTCAAAAATTTAGAAAAACTGTTACTAAGTGAGATGTCCAAAAATACTCCCTATTGCATACAGACTTGGACACTACCCAGTCGACATAACTAACTTATTTTCAACTAAAGTGTTAGTACCTTATGACAACCTGTCACTAAGCGCCCCAATCATTCTGGGTAGTAGGCTACCAGAAAAGTCCCTTAAGATCCCTAAGACCAAAAAATTGCCAAACTTTGACGAAGCAATTCTTAGAATTTGTGGCAGCTGGGAATGTTTCATTTGGACCTATAGGTGCAAGTGGGGTCCATCCACAATAACCTCTCTTGGTTTTGGTCAACTCCAATCTGTTTGACTGTGTTGAAATCAAATGCATTATTGTAAAATGCTTCAGTTTCATGTAGTGGAAAGGTGCTAGGAGTGACATTTTGCATTCCATAGCTCATGGGACCAGACAAACCTCACCAACATGTTAGGGTGGGTAGGCAAATGCTAGGGGAGGTTTCGTTTCATGTGCCAAGGGTCCCAATCGTTCGGGGCAGCAGGCTACCGACAAAGTCACTTAAGATCCCAAGACCAAAAACTACCAAACTTTGATGGAGCAGTTCTTATAATTCATAGCAACTGGGAATGTTTTGTTTGGACCTACAAGTGCATGTGGGGTTTGTCCACAATAACCTCTCTCAGTTTTGGTCAATTCTAGTCCGTTTGACCATGCTGAAATCAAATGCAATTTTGTAAAATGCTTTAGTTTCATGCACTAGAAAGGTGCTAGGAGTTACATTTTACATTCCATAGCTCATGGGGTTGAATGGACTATGCCAACACATTTGGTTAGGTAGGTAAATGCTAGGGGAGGTCTCATTTCATGTGCCAAGTGTCTCAGTCGTTCTAGGCTGCAAGCTACTGGCAAAGTTGAAAGGCGCCAGGAGTGACATTTTGCATTCCATAGGTCATGGGGCCAAATGGACTTCGCCAACGCATCTGAGTGGGTAGGTAAATGCCATGGGAGGTCTTGTTTTATGTTCCAAGGGTCCCAATCATTTGAGGCAGTAGGCTACTGGCAAAGTCCCTTAAGATCCCTAAGACCAAAAAACTACCAAACTATGACGGAGCAGTTCTCAGAATTTGTGGCAGATGGGAATGTTCCATTTCAACCTACAAGTGCATGTGGGGTCTATCCACAATAACCTCTCTCAGTTTTGGTCAACTCCAGTCCATTTGATCGTGCCAAAATCAAATGCATTATTCCAAAATGATTCAATTTCATGCAATGGAAAGGTGCTAGGAGTGACATTTTGCATTCCATAGGTCATGGGGCTGATTGGACTTTGCCAACGCATTGGAGTGGGTGGTTAAATGCCAAGGGAGGTCTCATTTCATGTGCCAAGGGTCCCAATCGTTCGAGGCAACATGCTGCTGACAAAGTCCCTTAAGATCCCTAAGACCAAAAAACTACCAAACTTTGATGGAGTAGTTCTTGGAATTCATGGTAGCTAGGAACATTCCATTTGGACCTACAGGTGCATGTGGGGTCTGTCAACAATAACCTCTTTCAGTTTTGGTCAACTCCAGTCTATTTGACTGTGCCGAAATCAAATGCAATCTTGTAAAATGATTCAGTTTCATGCAGCACAACATTACCAGGTGCCATATTTTTTGTTTTGCTCGTCGTGGGGCTGAACCAACTTTGCCAAAACATTGGGATGGTCAGGTAAATGTTAGGGGAGGTCTTGTTTCATGTGCCAAGCGTCCCAATCATTCCAGGTTGTAAGCTACCGACAAAGTAGAAATTTGCTAAGATTAAAATTTTGCATTCCACAGGTCATGGGGGCAAACTGACTACGTCAACACGTCAGGGTGGGTGGGTGGGTAAATGCTAGGGGAGGTCTCGTTTTATGCACCAATTGTCTTAGTCATTATGGGTTACAAGCTACCGACAAAGGCGAAAAGTGCTAGGAGTGAAATTTTGTATTCCATAGCTCGTGGGGATGAACAGACTTCGCTAACGCATCAAGGTGGGTAGGTAAATACTAGGGGAGGTCTCATTTCATGTGCCAAGGGTCTAAATCATTTGGGGCAGCAGGCTACCGGCAAAGTCCCTTAAGATCCCTAAGACTAAAAAACTGCCAAACTTTGATGGAGTAGTTCTTAGAATTCATGGTAGCTGGGAACATTTCTTTTGGACCTATAGGTGCATGTGGGGTCCTTCCACACTAACCTCTCTTGGTTTTGGTCAACTCAAATCCATTTGACCATGCCAAAATCAAATGCATTCTTGTAAAATGCTTCAGTTTCATGCAGCACAACCTTGCCAAGTGCTATATTTTTTTATCTACTCATCATGAGGCCGAACTGACTACGCCAACATGTTGAGGTGGGTGGGTAAATGTTAGGGGAGGTATCATTTTGTGTGCCAAGCATCCCAGTTGTTATGGCCTACAAGCTACCAACAAAGTGACTTTGTCGGTAGCTTACAGCCTAGAACGATTGGGACCCTTGGCACACAAAACAACACCTCTCCTGGAATTTACTCACCCACCCTGACGTGATGGTGAAGTCTGCTCAGTCCCACGAGCTATGGAATGCAAAATGTCACTCCTAGCACCTTTCAAGTTTGCCGGTAGCTTGCAGCCCAGAATGACTAAGACACTTAGCGCATGAAACAAGACCTCCCCTAGCATTTACCCACCCACCTGGACATGTTGGCATAGTCAGTTTGCCCCCATGACTTGTGGAATGCAAAATTTTAGTCTTAGCAACTTTCTACTTTGTCGGTAGCTTACAACCCAGAATGACTGGGACACTTGGCACATGAAACAAGACCTCCCCTAACATTTATCCACCCACCCCAACATGTTGGCACAATCGGTTCAGCCCCACAATGAGCAGAACAAAATATATGGCACCTGACAATGTTGTGATGCATGAAACTGAAGCATTTTGCAAGATTGCATTTGATTTCGGCACGGTCAAATGGACTGGAGTTGACCAAAAATGAGAGAGGTTATTGTGGAAAGACCCTAGGTACACTTGTAGGTCCAAATGGAATGTTCCCAGCTACCATGAATTCTAAGAACTACTCCATCAAAGTTTGATAGTTTTTTGGTCTTAGGGATCTTAAGGGACTTTGTCAGTAGCCTGCTACCCCAAACGATTAGGACCCTTGGCACATGAAATGAGACCTCCCCTAGAATTTACTCGCCCACCCACATTGGCAAAGTCTATTCAGCCCCACGAACTATGGAATGCAAAATGTCACTCCTAGCACCTTTCCACTGCATGAAATTGAAGCATTTTACAAGAATGCATTTGATTTCGGCACGGTCAAATGGATTGGAGTTGACCAAAACCATGAGAGGTTATTGTGGATAGACCCCACATGCACCTGTAGGTCCAAATGAAATGTTCCCAGCTACCATGAATTCTGAGAACTGCTCCATCATATTTTGATAGTTTTTTTGTCTTAGGGATCTTAAGGGACTTTGTTGGTAGCCTGTTGCCTCGAATGACTAGGGCACTTAGCACATGAAATGAGACCTCCCCTGACATTTACCTACCCACCCCAATGCATTGGTGAAGTTTGTTCAGCCCACAACCTATGGAATGCAAAATGTCACTCCTAGCACCTTTCCACTACATAAAACTGAAGCATTTTGCAAGAATGCATTTGATTTCAGCACGGTCAAACAGATAGGAGTTGACCAAAACTAAGAGAGGTTATTGTGGATGGACCCCATGTACACCTATAGGTCCAAACAAAACATTCCCATCTGCAATGAATTCTGAGAACTATTCCGTCAAAGTTTGGCAATTTTTGCTCTTAGGATCTTAAGTGACTTTGTCGGTAGCTTGTTGTCCTGAACAATTGGGACCCTTGGAAAATGAAACGAGATCTCCCTTGGCATTTACCCACCTACCTTGATGCATTGGTGAAGTATGTTTTTCCCCATAACCTATGGAATGCAAAATGTCACTCCTATCACCTTTCCACTACATGAAACTGAAGCATTTTGCAAGAATGCATTTGATTTCAGCACGGTCAAATGGACTGGAGTTGACCAAAACTGAGAGAGGTTATTGTGGACAGACCCCATATGCACTTCTAGCTCCAAACAAAACATTCCCATCTGTCATGAATTGTGAGAACTGCTTCGTCAAAGTTTGGTAGTTTTTTGGTCATAGGGATCTTAAGGGACTTTGTCGATAGCCTACTGCATGAAACGACTGGGATGCTTGGCACACAAAATTGAAAATAGATTGATCTTAATATATATTGTCCACCAAACAAACACCAAATTGAATAAAAATTGAAAGCTTCATTAAGATTTAAAAGGATCAAGATAACTGAACTTACACAATGAGAATGCTTAAATCATCTCCTACAAAGTAAAGACAAAGGAAATGTAGCAATTTTTTTTTAAGAACTAAAACTAATACCTAACACACAAAGCCATGTAAAGAAGCCCCACTCCTGGCATTAACATTCAAAATTATTTATGAAAAAACTAACACTAATTGATTAATAAATATCATAGACTCGTTGCACAACGACGTAAAAAAACTTTATTTCCTCATCCCTAGAATAGGAAGCACAAATTCTCATGCCTTCCTTCACTTTCCCACAATAGTGATCTTGAAGCTGCTTTAACGAGATTCAAAACTTTGACCTCAAATCTTGTACACTTTTAAATTGTTCCATAGCTAGCTCATTGTCCTCCTCTTTTGGAAATTCAAGGTAATGCATAGTCATTCATGCATTCTTTAATTCCAGAGACACATCATACCACACGTCGTCGGAAGATTTGAACTCTAAGTTTACTGGTTCCTTATTTTCCACCACCATTGCTCATGCAAATCTTTCTGTAGATATTAGACCATTTAATGAAGCCTTAGAAGTGTTCTGGGTTGGACATTTTGCTAGATAACTAAAACCATTATGGAATGACATAATTATACATGGTATTCTCATTGCCCTGAGGATTCAATCAAGTAGTCCTTAGGTTGATACGACCATTTTAAGCTTGACATATGATTGCTACCTTTTGCATATAACTTTACATTTATAAAATGAGTGTTCTAAGATCTTTATAACAGCCTTCTCTATTTTGTTGGGACAACACTATCCTAATATGTGTTGATAATGCTAAAATGTGAATAATGGTATGTTGAATAGTAAATACTCTTAGGACCTTGATGAATGTCCTAGCAATCATATGACTAGTTTTTTAATTGCTACATCCCCCCAAATGGAAGCTTTTCTCGTCATATAACAATCTCACCCTCATATTAGACCTTCGTAGTAACATGGTAGCGTGGCATTTGACTATCCCATTATGTCAATGAAGTGATTTGAATGCATTACTAATGTAAACTTGCATCATTCCTTTGTACATACCCTTGGTCTGAGATACAAAACAATAATATTTTCTAATAAGGACAGTTTTCTGTACCTAGGACTAAATTGACATGTGATTTGGCTCCCCATTATAGTCCACACTGTCCTATGGCTGTTACCTTACATTATATGTGAGTGAGTTCTGATTATCATGAATATCCTTTTCTTGATAAAGAAGTGACTAGGTTTGGGAGAAGACTTTCATGCCGTGATAACAGTCCCAAAGCTGAGTGATTGCCTTCTTGCTGATGACTGTCACATTCTTGACTTTAAGACCAATTCATGATTGCATGCTTGTCCATAAGTGTACTGTGTCATAGTTGGTCTATTGGCCTTGTTAGGATTGTCTTTATGTGGGAATGGCATGCTTGACTTGATGGGGTTGTCTTCCCTTCTTAATTTAGGATTTCTACTCTCTGATTACCAACACAACTGTCTCTTCATTATGACAGTCCTCTTCTTTCTCTCTTCTACACTCCCTACTTGTAGACTTCACATTCGTAACGCCAGGGTATGAGTATCCTCTAGGAAGACAATAATGTCTTTGATACATGATAGTCAACCTAGGGTTGTCTTTAATCTTTGTATGACAAATGCCTAAGTAATTCTAGCTACTTGTAGTACCTCCAAGCATCTCCTATAATATCACCATGTTCATGGTCATTACCATGTGTCCTCCAACAAAAATACAAGTGTACCTACACTATAATAAATACTTAGAATGATATACCTACAATTATGCAGTTGTGAGTTCTTCAAAATGGCTTGAGGTTGGAAAATAGTGGCATTAGATTTATGTAAGTTTCCATGCTAAAATGCAACACCTAAAACTCATTTCTCCTTCTATAGCTCACTACAATTTTTTTCTATTCTACCAAATAACTATCAACATAAACCTAGAACAAAGTCCATCAACTTCTTTCATGAGAAACCTTACTAGGAACTTTATGTAGGTGAATAATGCACCAAAGTTCCAATAGTAAAATTAAAAGTTTTAAAATACTAAATTGGTTAGAATTAGAAGATGAAGTTTTCTAGGAATTTAGGTCATGTAAGTTGATTTGTTTGATTTTCAACAAAGGGGCAGCCTAGTCCTTATCTAACACCTATGCTAGTAGCCTAGTCAACTAGGGAGCAACCTAGTCTAGAGAGTTTCTATAGGTATAAAAAATTATAAGAGGTCAAGAATAGTATGTGCAAGATTCTATTAGATATAAAATTTTCCACATGTAGTGGAAGATGTGAAACCAACTAAAAACTGGAAGCAATTCATAAAAGCCTGTATAAGAAATAAGGAAAAAGAAAGTAAATGGACAGTCATAGGAGGCTAGTCAAAGACTACCATAGTTTTAGGGGTAGTTATGGAGTCATTTCTTGTTTGAAACCCTCATCAAGATGGTATTATATGTAGATATAGGATATCTTTAGTTATGCATACCTAAAAGAAGGACATGTTGTAGTGCCAAAAATGTCACCATAATGCAAGAGATAGTTTTGATGTCATACATCTTAAGGCTTAAACTATTGATCAAAACTCCTAGAATGAACTCAAGTTTTCAAAAGGACTCCATCACTAGTCTTGGATCACATCTAGAGACCTAAAGTTGACTACTATTATTGCAAACAGGGTATGGATAGCCATCAAAGCATAACAGATATATGAATTTTGTTAGATGTTGTAATTGCAACTACCCTTGTAGACATGTATGCAAAGTGTGGAAGCATAGACAAGGCACGTGGACTGTTTGATAGAACACCTCAAAGCATAAAGGATATAGGATTTTTTTTCATATGTTGTAACTACAGCTGCCCTTGTAGATATGTATGCAAACTATTGAAGCATAGACAAGGCATGTGGACTGTTTGATAGAACACGTCAAAGCATAAATGAATCCACAATTTTTTGTCATGTGTTGTAATTATAGTTGCCCTTGTAGACATGTATGCAAACTATGGAAGCATAAAAGATATCAAAATTTTGTTAGATGTTGTATTTGCACTTTCCCTTGTAGACATGTATGCAAAGTGTGGAAGCATAGACAAGGCATGTGGACTATTTGACCTAACACCTCAAATCATAAAGGATACCAGAATTTTGTTAGATATTGTATTTGTAGTTGCCCTTGTAGACTGTTGCAAGTATGAGGTGAGCCAGTGTTGTCATTGATGTCAACATACTCATATTGCATTGACAAGAAGGATTTGATGAGCTGTGTGCTGAGGATATTGAGAAAATTAGCCTCAGTCAGGAACAGTGAAGAACAGTGATGAGAAGAAGGTAAATGTACTGTATAGGATGAGAACCGGAGGATGCGGATTAAAGGGTTAGTAGATATGAGTCTTGAGATGCTTCAGTTAAGATTTCAGAGGTCCGCATGAAGATCTGAAGGAGTTGTGGCTGTCGGTATAGAACTGGTTCCGGCAAGTATCCAGAGGTGACAGAGGATCACAAAAAGGTCCGGTGAGGTCCAGAATTGTATTATCCTAATCTGCATATTGGACGGAGTGTTTGGGATGTCCTTGTGATGTGTCATCCTGATTTGTGTATGATTTGGAGGTCCGGAAGTACCTCTTGCATTATGACAGTGGCGACAGACTGTGTTCTTGAAGTTCCGGATGAGGAAGACAAGAGATCCCAGTAAGTAGAGGAAGTGCGGATGTATCCGGACATTCAGACAGGCTTGTGAAGGTTCTTGGATCATGTTTAGGTTGTGTTGTTGGTCCGCATTGATGGTAGAGCCCGGAATTGAAGTTATTCTTCCGGATGAAGTTCTTGCTCTGTTTAGCCGACCGGATGAGTTGTTCATCCTGCGAATGTTCTTGTGATGGCCGACCGGATGTGTTATTCATCTTGCGGATACTCCTATGGTTGTTTGCCGACTTAGATGTTTGTTCCTAAGTCGATGTCTTGTATAAATAACGGTTTGTGAGTTCATTTCAAAGTGTGGTGTGTGGATGAGTATGGCATAGCGAAGAAACGTGTGAAAGGCAGAGCAGAGATTTTTAGGCTTAATTGGAACTGATCCGGACATGGTAGAGATGTCATTCTCCAGTTCAAGACTATGATTTTTATCACTTTGTAGATAGTGTGTCTCCTTGTAGGCAGTGGGCCTCTTTGTGAGCAGTGTGCTCAGGCAGTGAGCCCTTATTGGCATGTGCCATTCATTTTTCTTTATTCTTCTAACAGAGAATAATTCTTGGGTTAATCACCCCGTGGTTTTTCCCTTAACCGGGTTTTCCACGTCAAAATCTTGGTGTTCAATGTGTTGATACTTATCTGCTCTTGTGTTTATGTATTATGCTGCCATGGATGATTATTTGATATGCTGCTAACTAACAACAAAGAATCAAGTGTTTGAAAGAAGAAGAAGTTTCATACAACTGATTCACCCCCCCCCTCTCAGTTGTATGCCCTAGGTCCAACAATTGGTATCAGAGCTAAGTTCCTCTGATAGGAGCTTAACCGCTTGAGGAGATCCAGGATGTCGTCATACAAGAAGGATAGTCCGAAGTTCGATGGAACCAACTTCACTCTCTGGAAAGGTCGCATGAAGTGTCACTTGGAATGTATGGGAAAAGCATACTTGGCTATGATTTCAAAACCATATGTACCTCCACAAGGTGGTCCGACAACTCTGAATGAAATCACAGAAGCTGAAAACAATCTGCGGACCAAGGAAGCTCTTCTAAGCGCATTGAATGACTCAGATCTCTCGAATGTCATTGACCTACCAACTGCATATGAGATCCTAACTAAACTGGAACTTCTGTATGAAGGAGATGAGTTTGTCAAAAGTGCAAGGTTGCAAAGTCTGAAAGGGAAATTTGAAAGATTGAAAATGAGAGATGATGAAAACATCACTACCTTTATGCCAAGAGTAAATGAGCTGGTATGTGGAATCAGAAATGCTGGTGGAACTTTAGATGAAAATGAGATTATCTGCAAAATCCTAAGATCCCTTCCTGCTGCCTACAAAATCAAAGTTGCTGCCATTGATGAATTCAGAGCCCACACAACTGTCACAAGAGAACAACTGGCTGGCAAACTAGCTGCATTTGAAATGACCGAGTTTGGAGATGATCCTCCCAAGACTGAATCTGCTTTCAAAGCCAGTGCCTATGTGAAAGGCAAACAGAGATTTGATCCGGGTGAAAACTCATCAAGGAAAATATCATGGTATGATCAAGCAAGAAGAGACATGGAAGAAGAAGAAGCAGAAACAGCTCAACTTGAAGCCCTCATTGCAAAGAGACTGCCAAGAGGATCCGGTAAGTATGAAGGAAAACTACCCTTTAAGTGTTTCAACTGCAATAAGATTGGTCATTTTGCCTCAAGATGTCTGGAGAGATCTGCAAGATCTAATACTCACAGACAAAGGTTTCAAAAGAATTGCTATTATGTTCATGAAGAAGATGACAATGAAGGAGTAACAGATGATGAATCAGAACTAGGAAGCAAATCCGGAAATGAGTGGGTGTTTATAGCCATCAAGGAAGAAGATTCAATACTCTCTGAATCTGTCAATCACAAAGTTGTTGAAAAGGCCTTGGCTGCTCAAGTGGAAGAAAAGGATGATTGGGTTATTGACAGTGGATGTTCTCACCATATGACTGGTGACAAGAATAAGTTCTTAGATTTGGAAAGATATGAAGGAGGAATGGTAAAGTTTGGTGACAATTCTGCTGGCAGAATCAGAGGTAGGGGAACTATTTCCTTTGATGGTAAGAGCAAAACAGGAAATGTACTGTATGTTGAAGGATTGCAGCACAATCTTCTCAGTGTTGGTCAGTTAGTGGACAAAGGCTATGATCTCCGGTTCAAGAATGGAAAATGCAGAATCTTTACAAGCTCCGGAACTGAAATTGCATCTGGTACTCAGACAAAAGGTAATATCTTTCATCTGGTTGGTTCAAATAAAAGTTGTTTGTTTGTCCAAATTGATCAGAGTTGGTTATGGCATAGAAGAATGTGTCATGTAAATTTTGATAACATCATCAAGATAAGCAATACTCAGGCTGTGAGAGATCTTCCAAAATTGATGAAACCTACAAATAGTGTGTGTAAAGAATGTCAGTTAGGTAAACAAAGCAGAGTCTCTTTCAAAAGCAAAGATCAGTCTTCTACCGGATTGTTGGAATTAGTACATACTGATCTATGTGGTCCGACAAGAATCAAGAGTCTGCAGGGTGATAGATATTTCATGTTGTTAATTGATGATCATTCCCGGATGATGTGGGTTACCTTTCTAAAAGAAAAATCAGAAGCTTTTGAGAAGTTCAAAATCTTCAAAGCTATGGTGGAGAATCAAACCGGATTGAAACTAAAGTGTCTAAGGTCTGATAGAGGTGGTGAATTTACATCTGGTGAATTCATTGACTTTTGTGAGAAACAGGGTATAAGGAGATAGTTGTCTGCTCCTAAGACTCCACAGCAGAATGGAGTAGTTGAGAGAAAGAACCGGACCATCCAGGAAGCTGCTAGGACAATGATGTTGGAAGCAAATGTTCCTCAAATGTTTTGGAAAGAAGCTATCAGCACCGCAGTCTACACTCTCAATCGAGTTCAAATCAGAAACAACACCGGTAAGACCCCCTATGAACTCTGGTTTGGCATCACTCCTACTGTGAAATATTTCAGAGTATTTGGTAGCAAGTGTTATATTAAAAGAGATGAAGATCTAGGAAAGTTTGATGCTAGAAGTGATGAAGGAATTTTCTTGGGTTACTCCACTCAAAGCAAAGCATACCGGTGTTACAATAAGAGATTGAGGAAGATGATAGAAAGCACCAATGTAAAGGTTGATGAAGGAATTGAGAAGCCTTCAAGATTTTATGAGTTTGATGAAGATGACCAAGACAGTGTTCAAGGACCTCAATCCTCTCCGGTGAGACAGAGTCAGCCTGATCCGGTAAATCAGGAAGAAGAGATAGGTCTGAATGAGCCTGATCAAGAAGCAGCAGTGCAGGATACTCCCAAAATTCCAAGGTATGTAAGACTGAACCACTCTGAAGATTAGATCATAGGTGACAGAAGCAAAGGTGTACAAACTAGAAGGAATATTGCTCAAAATCAGGATGAATGCTGTCTGATTTCAAAAATTGAACCTAAAACAATAAATGAAGCCTGCAATGATGAAAACTGGACCAAAGCAATGGAAGATGAATTGATGCAAATTGAGAAAAATCATACTTGGGATCTTGTTCCCAGACCTAGAGATAGGAATGTAATTGGAACCAAGTGGGTCTTCCGGAACAAACTAAATGAAGCTGGTGAAGTAATCAGAAACAAAGCTAGATTGGTCTGCAAAGGCTACTCTCAGATAGAAGGAATTGACTTTGAAGAGACTTTTGCTCCGGTGGCAAGAATTGAAGCAGTCAGATTACTTCTTGCATTTGCTGCCTTCAAAGACTTCAAGGTATATCAGATGGATGTCAAGTCTGCCTTCCTAAATGGTGATCTGGAAGAAGAAGTCTACATTGAACAACCGGATGGATTTCAATTGTCTGATAATGATGATATGGTCTGCAAGTTGAAGAAAGCTTTGTATGGATTGAAGCAAGCCCCAAGAGCATGGTATGAAAGGTTGGATAAGCATCTTGTGCAGATTGGATTCAACAAAGGTATTGCTGACAGTAACTTATATTTCAAAATTGATCATGAAAACATTTTGATTGTTGAAGTGTTTGTGGATGATATCATTTTTGGAGGAAGAGATAGTATGTGCAAAACTTTTGCAAATCAGATGAAAAGTGAGTTTGAAATGTCTATGCTTGGTGAAATGAATTTCTTCTTGGGTCTGCAAATTACTCAAACAAAAGAAGGGATCTTCATTTCTCAGACCAAATATGTGAAAGAATTGTTAAAGAAATTTGGTATGGAAGACTCAAAGCCTATGAACACTCCTATGGCAACCGGATGTAAGTTAAGCAAAGATGATGATTCTCCAAAGGCAGATCAGACAAAGTATAGATCAATGATTGGTGGATTGTTGTATCTCACTCAAACTAGACCAGATATAATGCAGGCTGTTGGTCTTGTGGCAAGATTCCAGGCTGATCCCAGAGAGTCTCATGTTATGGCAATCAAAAGAATTTTTAGGTACTTGAAAGGAACAGTTGAGTATGGTCTATGGTACCCTAGAGATCCGGACTTCTCTCTTCATGCTTACACAGATGCAGATTGGGCAGGAGATGTGGATGACCGGAAGAGCACTAGTAGTGGAGCATTCTTTTTGGGGAAGAGATTGGTTTCTTGGCTAAGCAAGAAACAAGATGCAATATATCTGTCTACAACTGAAGCAGAATACATTGCAGCAGCAGGTAGTTGCACTCAAATCTTATGGATGAAGTAGATGCTAAGAGACATCAAAGTTGAATATGAGAAGCCTATCACAATTTTCTGTGATAATTCAAGTGCAATTAATATCTCCAAGAATCCGGTATTGCATTCTAAGACTAAGCACATATCTATTAAATTTCACTTTTTGAGAGAACAAGTAAACAAGGAAGAAGTCAGATTGGAGTATGTTCCCTCCAAGGATCAGATTGCAGATATCTTTACAAAACCTCTTCCCAAAGACTCTTTTGAATATCTCCGGGAGAAGTTAGGGGTCATGGCCCCTCCGGTGATGAACTAAGATGCACTGATGTGCATCAGTCCGGTGGCTATCACAGTCATATCTTGTGATCCGGACTAATGGGGAGCTGCAACTAAGGGGGAGCAGCTGGTATGATTCTGATGTATGAGAATTGCAAGTATGAGCCCTTTGCCATTGATGTCAAAGGGGGAGAGAAGACATGTGAAAAACAAGTGGTTGATGATCAAAGGGGGAGCAGTAAAGGAAGAGAAGACATATGAAAAGTTGAAGTTCTTGTCTTAATGGTTTTTCACATCATATGTTGCCATCAATGACAAAGGGGGAGATTGTTGCAAGTATGAGGTGAGCCAGTGTTGTCATTGATGTCAACATACTCATATTGCATTGACAAGAAGGATTTGATGAGCTGTGTGCTGAGGATATTGAGAAAATTAGCCTCAGTCAGGAACAGTGAAGAACAGTGATGAGAAGAAGGTAAATGTACTGTATAGGATGAGAACCGGAGGATGCGGATTAAAGGGTTAGTAGATATGAGTCTTGAGATGCTTCAGTTAAGATTTCAGAGGTCCGCATGAAGATCTGAAGGAGTTGTGGCTGTCGGTATAGAACCGGTTCCGGCAAGTATCCAGAGGTGACAGAGGATCACAAAAAGGTCCGGTGAGGTCCGGAATTGTATTATCCTAATCTGCGGATTGGACGGAGTGTTTGGGATGTCCTTGTGATGTGTCATCCTGATTTATGTATGATTTGGAGGTCCGGAAGTACCTCTTGCATTATGACAGTGGCGACAGACTGTGTTCTTGAAGTTCCAGATGAGGAAGACAAGAGATCCCAGTAAGTAGAGGAAGTGCGGATGTATCCGGACATTTAGACAGGCTTGTGAAGGTTCTTGGATCATGTTTAGGTTGTGTTGTTGGTCCGCATTGATGGTAGAGCCCGGAATTGAAGTTATTCTTCCGGATGAAGTTCTTGCTCTGTTTAGCCGACCGGATGAGTTGTTCATCCTGCGAATGTTCTTGTGATGGCCGACCGGATGTGTTATTCATCTTGCGGATACTCCTATGGTTGTTTGCCGACTTAGATGTTTGTTCCTAAGTCGATGTCTTGTATAAATAACGGTTTGTGAGTTCATTTCAAAGTGTGGTGTGTGGATGAGTATGGCATAGCGAAGAAACGTGTGAAAGGCAGAGCAGAGATTTTTGGGCTTAATTGGAACTGATCCGGACATGGTAGAGATGTCATTCTCCAGTTCAAGACTGTGATTTTTATCACTTTGTAGACAGTGTGTCTCCTTGTAGGCAGTGGGCCTCTTTGTGAGCAGTGTGCTCGGGCAGTGAGCCCTTATTGGCATGTGCCATTCATTTTTCTTTATTCTTCTAACAGAGAATAATTCTTGGGTTAATCACCCCGTGGTTTTTCCCTTAACCGGGTTTTCCACATCAAAATCTTGGTGTTCAATGTGTTGATACTTATCTGCTCTTGTGTTTATGTATTATGCTGCCATGGATGATTATTTGATATGCTGCTAACTAACAACAAAGAATCAAGTGTTTGAAAGAAGAAGAAGTTTCATACAACTGATTCACCCCCCCTCTCAGTTGTATGCCCTAGATCCAACAGTAGACATGTATGTAAAGTGTGGAAGCATAGACAAGGCATGCCAATTGTTTGACCTAACACCTCAAAGAGATGTTCTGTCATGGAATGCAATGATTGTAAGATATGCAAAAAATGGATTTGTTGAAAAGGCTTTAGAAACTTTCAAGCAAGTACAATTGGCATGTGTAAAGCCAACTTCCACAACCTTTGCCAGCATCCTCCAAATTAGGATCTTTGGAACATGGTATGGACAACCATCAAAGCATAAAGGATATAGGAATTTTGCTAGATGTTGTAATTGTAGCTGCCCTTTTAGACATGTATGCAAAGTGTGGAAGCATAGACAAGGCACGTGGAATGTTTGACCTAACACCTCAAAGCATAAAGGATACCAAAATTTTGTCAAATATTATATTTGCAACTACCCTTGTAGACATTATGCAAAGTGTGGAAGCATAGACAAGGCATGTCAATTGTTTGACCTAACACCTCAAAGAGATGTCCTGTCATGGAATGCAATGATTGCAAGATATGCAGAAAATGGATTTGTTGAAAAGGCTTTAGAAACTTTCAAGCAAATGCACTTGGCATGTGTAAATCCAAATTCCACAACCTTTGCCACTATCCTCCCTATCTCTACCAAATTAGGATCTTTGGAATAGGGTATGGACAACCATAAAAGCATAAAGGATATAGGAATTTTGTCAGATGTTGTAATTGCAGTTGCCCTTGTAGACATGTATGTAAAGTGTTGAAGCATAGACAATACATGTGGATTGTTTGAACTAACACTCAACCATGAAAATTGGAAGCATAGACAAGGGATGTGGATTATTGAAAAGGCTTTAGAAAATTTCAAGAAAATACAATTGGCACGTGTAAAGCCAAATTCCACAACCTTTGCCAAAATCCTCCCTATCTGTACAAAAATAGGATCTTTGGAACAATGTATGGACAACCATCAAAGCATAAAGGATATAGGATTTTTGTCACATGTTGTAATTGTAGCTTCCCTTGTAGACATGTATGCAAAGTGTGGAAGCATAGACAAGGCATGTGGATTGTTTGATAGAACACCACAAAGAGATATCCTCTCATGGGATGCAATGATTGCAAGATATGCTAAAATGGATTTGTTGAAAAGACTTTAGAAACTTCAAAGCAAATGCAATTGGCACGTGTAAATCCAAATTTCACAACCTTTGCCAGCATCCTCCCTATTTGTACCAAAATAGGATCTTCAGAACAGCGTATGGACAACCATCAAAGCATAAAGGATA
This sequence comes from Cunninghamia lanceolata, assembly GCA_027924645.1. NCBI lineage: Eukaryota > Viridiplantae > Streptophyta > Pinopsida > Cupressales > Cupressaceae > Cunninghamia > Cunninghamia lanceolata. Next base: position 962,497 of record BSBN01001132.1, read on the forward strand.
TAGGAATTTTGTCACATGTTGTAATTGCAGCTACCCTTGTAGACATGTATGCAAAGTGTGGAAGCATAGACAAGGCACGTGGACTGTTTGATACAACACCACAAAGAGATGTCCTCTCATGGGATGTAATGATTGCAAGATATGCAAAAAATGGATTTATTGAAAAGACTTTAGAAACTTTCAAGTAAATGCAATTGGCACATGTAAAGCCAAATTCCACAACCTTTGCCAACATCCTCCCTATCTCTACCAAAATAGGATCTTTGGAACACTGTATGGACAACCATCAAAGCATAAAGGATATAGGAATTTTGTCACATGTTGTAATTGTAGCTTCCCTTGTAGACATGTATGCAAAGTGTGGAAGGATAGACAAGGCACGTGGACTGTTTGATACAACACCACAAAGAGATGTCCTCTCATGGAATGAAATGATTGCAAGATATGCAAAAAATGGATTTGTTAAAAAGACTTTAGAAACTTTCAAGCAAATGCAATTGGCACGTGTAAATCTAAATTCCACAACCTTTGCTAGCATCCTCCATATATCTACCAAAATCTAGCTACCCTTATAGACATGTATGCAAAGTGTGGAAGCATAGACAAGGTACATGAACTGTTTGACATGATGCCTTGAAATGAAATGCCATTTCATGGAATGCAATGATTGCAAGATATGCAAAAAATGAATTTTTTTGAGAAGGCTTTATAAACTTTCAAGAAAATACAATTGGCGGGTGTAAAGACAAATTCCACAACATTAGCTAGTATCCTCCTCACCTATGAAAAAATGGACATCCATCAAAGGATAAAAGATATGGGAATTTTGTTAGATGTTGTAGTCGCAACTACCCTAGGAGACATGTATGCAAAATGTGGAAGCATATACAAGGCACGTGAACCATTTGGCATGATGCCTCAAAGAAATTTTGCCTCATGGAATGCAATGATTGCAAGATATGAACAAAATGGATTTTTGATAAGGCTTTAGAAACTTTCAAGCAAATGAAATTGGTGGGTGTAAATCCAAATTCCAAAACCTTAGAAGTGGTATCTTTGGAACACGGTATAGACATCCATCAAAGCATAAAGGATATAGGAATTTTGTCAAATGTTGTAGTTGCAACTACCCTGTGAGACATGTATGCAAAGTGTGGAAGCATATACAAGGAACTTGAACTATTTGACACGATGCCTCAAAGAAATGTTGTCTCATGGAATGCAATGATTCCAAGATATGCACGAAATGGAGTTTTCATAAGGCTTTAATAACTTTCACAAATGCACAAAAGAAAATTTTAACCAAATGCAATTGGCAAGTCTAAAACCAAATTGCACAAACTTATCCAACATCCTCCTTGCCTATGCCAAAATGGGATTTGGGGAACATGGTGTGGACAACCATCAAAGCATAAAGGATATAGGAATTTTCTCACATATTGTATTTGTAGCTACCCTTGTAGACATGTATGGAAAGTGTGGAAGCATAGACAAGGCACGTGAACTATTTGACATGATGCCTCAAAGAAATGCACAGTCTCATGGAATGCACTGATTGCAAGATATGCACAAAATGGATTATTTGAAAATGATTTATAAAATTTCAAGCAAATGCAATTGGCACGTGTAAAACCAAATTCTTGTAACGATAATTGAACATCATATTAAATATTTAATATAAACTATCATATACATAATGTCATGAACATAACATCTAGTCTATATACAAAGCCATACAGGCATGTCCAAACAAAGCCATACAAGCATATACAAAAATATACATCGGTAACATACAAAAGTATGTATACAAAGCCATCTATGCATATAAAAAAGGTCCCAAAAACTAGTTTCCTATGGACTTTCATCAAATAATCGGTGGCCCTTGCTTGGCCGTAAAGATGGAGAGCCAATCAGTGACTCATCCTCTCTCTACCATCAAGTAGACCTCCTTGACAAATGTTCTTGCAGCTCCACCTATTAATACAATCCAACAATATGCACATTAATATAGAAAACATGAAATATATAACATCACATATATAATCGATCACTTACCGCTATCTGATGATCACTCTCAATCATCTTTTCTCTCTCTTCATCCATAGTTAGACGTGTTGGAGTTGTGACCTCTTGTGAGAAGCATCAAGAAGCAAAATTAAATAAACATAAATATCATTTATGTACATCAAATGACATGAGATAAAATAAGAAATACAAAATTATGACATTTTCATGTTATTGACTCACAAAGATGAGGAGTCTCCATATTTAACATCTGAAAATAGAGTTCAAGATCATTTGACCAAAATAAATATATAACATTATTTAAATGCATAATGATTAGAAATGGTTAAATTTACCTCCGTATAAGTGGTTTTGCATCTAAGGGACCAAGAAAACCATGGAGGTGCTGATGAAGCTCCCCGTTGAAATCATCAAATTGTCACAAAATAATATTATCATTGATATATGTACAATAATTATGATCATGTGATAAATTACATACCTGCTAAATTGACCTCCTCTCATAACCCGCCAATGGACGGCTAACGGAGGTAGGATGAAGACTCTGACCCTGGAATTTCATCGCATAGACAATTACATACATTATTTTTGACTTATAATATAGATAGTCATAAAATTAATTATAAAATTCAAATAAGAATATATTAAATCAAGATGAAATTTGTAAAAAATTACCTGAGAGTCAATACCAAATGTACGCTGTAAGACATCATCGGTGAGAATGATATCATCTAATATGGATGTGTCCATCATTGGATGTTGCCCCTACGTCGCAACATCCTGTTGAGAGTCCTGTTGTGAGTCCTGCGCCCCATAATCACATAGGTTCTCACATGAACTACACAAATGTGGGGATAATGAGACTTACTTCTCTCACCCTCATCAGTCTAGGTAAGATCATCGGTGTGCTGTGCTAGAGACTATGTGAGAGTAGTTAGTGAATGTAATGCCTCCACCTCAACACTCTCCTTCAAAGTCGAAGGGAGTGATACATGTTCTGGCCTCAATAGGGGTCTAGGTACATGGTTTTCATCTCATTGAGCCCCCTCTCTATCTTGGACAGAGCCACCACCTCTGCCATGGAACTCTCAAATGTCAAAATAATTAGGATTCTTGTTGAGGACAAACTCGCAATGGAGTTTCCTCAAGAAATATTATGGCACCTCATTGTTGTTGCATGGGTGCTCATCGAAGACCATGTACCATCTATCCAAAAAAATTTGCGATATATCTTGATACACCAAAGAATAGGGAACCATTTGCAAGTTTCTTCTAATCTTTGACAAGTTTTAGGATTAATAAAGTGTGCACATAATTGAGATTTTATAATTTTTTCATTCTTCACTTGTTCATAAGACAATTTGTTGGCATAGTATTGCCGACAACTCTCCATATAGTCTTGAAATTTAGTGATTTGTTTTGTCACCGATTTGGTGTGGGAAACAATCTCCTCTAATGAATTTGCAAGCGTTTTCCTATGATCGGTGCTTGTACTTGGATTGTTTAGCATTTCAATAAGAGTTTGAAGATGTATTTTGTTTTCTTCTATTTGCCCTAGGTAGTTTTCTTGAGTATCCGTTACATTGTGAGGATGTGAAGGTGGGTTTTGAGGGTTTGGAGGGTTGTTTTGACCCTCCTTAGCTAGATTTGTGTTTTCTCTTGCCTCATTAACTATAAATGCAATATAAAAAAAAACAAACATTGCAAAAATCAAAAATTCTTTTCAAACTAACAAAAATTAATCAAACCCTACCTTCTTCAGTTGCTAAACACTCGACATTTGCTTCATGACATCTTCCAAAGTGGGTTCAGCTAGGTGGCATCGTGAAAACATCAATTTCTCTCTTGCAGTTTCTTTGTTTCACCTTCCTTGAACGCGTGTGCGATATTTTCTTTGTTTTTTCTGCAAACTAACTCTTTTGGCCGTGGGTAATGGGAGAAATGGCTGGTTTTTGCACTTTTTAAGAAAAAAATAACGTGAGCGCATTATAATGCACTCGTGTTTTGGTGTGTATGGGACAAAAAAGTTGCCTTGGTGACTTTTTGGTCCCTCATCTTTGTGCATATACCTTGAAGTCAATCCCAAGGTATTTGTACTCTATTACTTCTAGAATATTTCCTTTCAAATAAAATAAAATTGATTATTTTTCTTTATTGGAGAAGATCATAATGTTTCTCTTGCTAGTGTTTACTTGCATACACATATTTTTATGAAAGTGCTCAAGGGAAAACAAGTGCTCTTGCAACCCTTGGACTAACTTGTTGGGATTGCCATGATCAGAAAGAAAGAAGTAGGATATACTTCTGCAAGCTATGAGCACACAAAATAAGCCAAATGATATTATCAAAAGTTAAGTAAAATGTACAAAGAAGCCTTGTATATATAGGCAAGGTAGTGGAGGTAGGAAGGTAGGACACAATGACTGACTACCTCTCCAAAGGTACAACACTTGTCTAGCTCAAATGGCATGTGTTTGAGCAAGTGGAAAGTATGCATGCATTAGGTGTCTCACAAAGTGAGCACACATGTCTCAACCACATGAGGTGAGAAAAAACTCTAAGAATCCCTAAGTGGAGACTCAATCTAGTGTGAACAAGACTCTCCTAGGTAGGCTAAATGATAACTAGTTTTATAATGTCCCTTTTGACACTAGCACCCCTCTTGAGTGCAACTTAGGGAGTAGTGATACAAAGATGATGGGTCCTGGCTACTAGGCCATGTAAGGTACCCATGTACAACAAATTTCTCATAAGTGGAATAAAGGAGAAAACCGAGTGGGAAATAAAATTCTTTTCTAGGAGAAAAATGATGCATAATAAAATTGCACAAGTGAATAAGAAGAATAGGATATGAGGACTCAACATGATGCCCAAAGACTAATTCTATCACTAATGTACAATAGATGTTCCCCCTCATAGGGTAGAAAAGAGAGGTCTATGCAACCCCCTAGAAAATGAGAAGGAATAAGCTCCATGTGAAGAAATGCTTCCTCTCAAAATTGATATGAGAAGAGAAACCATGTAGCCTCCCCTCAAAATGTCTCTTGTAGTATTGGTAGATGTTCAAAATTGGATGCTGAAGATGATCCATGAACGTTGAACAACATTTCTCCCCTTGGGAAGAATAGAACCATAGAAGTTTGCAAGTCATCTTCCCATTCCTGATAAGAATATGTAGGAGAAGTATGAATGTCTTTGAATTCTACACATGATTCAAAGACCTAGATGATGCCCATGATGTCTTCAAAGGCTACTCAAGTATCTCCAAGCAATGCTATCAGGTGACAAGTGCTAACATGATTACTAAGTCAAATATGTAGACTTATGAATATCTATAGAGTCTGTCACTATAGAAGTTGATGTAGGCAAAGCAAGAGCAATAATGTCCAAAGAACTGATGTGTGGAATGTCAATGCATTCCATGTGGCTACAATCCAAATCCAAAGTGAATTTGTGCTGCAAAGGATCTTTGGAAGCCCTATGTGAAGCCTCTCTAAACTCTGTAGTAGCAAAAGAACTATCATCAAAGAGAAGACAAATGTCCTCAATGGTGTATTCCAAATCTGCAATGTGGGACTCTACAAACAGAGATGATATGTATGGTAAAAATTTGTCCCAATGTGGTGGATCTGGAAAGACAATATCAATATATTGGTGTAAGGAATATTTGGAAGTTCTCAAGAGAGCAACTTTGGATTCAAATGTAGCATCAGGTGATGGTAGAGATGAGATCTCAATGCAAGTCATCTGACTAGATTGTTCATCCCCAAATGATGGTGTCTCACAAGATGTCTAGGTGAGAGTAGATGCTCTGTAGGTGCTAGATTATATTGATCAGATAGAACAATACCATGATTAAGAATAACTTGTGTCATTTTATTAATTTTATGAGACATGCATTCTTCTGTTGTATGCCTTTTCATCCCACAATATCCACATTTGATTTTTCATTTATTACAAGAATTATGAACAATACTCAAATGAAATGGATTATGTGTGAGAGACATGATCAAATGTGCAATGATATCCAAAGCAAAAGTGTGGAAGTGTTCTGGTCACAACACAATGGAAGTGCTCTTGACATGACACAATAGAAGTGCTTTTGACATGACACAATGAAAGTGCTCTTGACATGACACAACACACCCCCCCCAAAATGATTAGTGTTGAAATATAGACCCCCTCCCCCAAAAAAAAAGCAAGTGAAAGGTACAATGCGGTTAAGTTTGGATGCTTAAATTGACTGTTTATAATATATGGTGATTTTTACAAATTTGCATTCCAAAACTTAATATTTACAATTGTAGATAGATTCTTTGTTGAATAAGTGTCAAAAAAGTTTGCCAATTTTTCAATAATGAGGGTGAAAGTTATGCCCCATCAAAAATTATGCAATAGATTTGACTTCAAAGGCCAAAAAATGTGTTAAAATAGCATAATTTTATAAACATCTTGGCACCACTTTGTCGGCGATGGAACTAGCGTTTCATCAACTATAAATTTTTCAAATTTTGCCCCCATGGGTGAAAATGATGGCAAAAAGAAAATGTACCCCCTCTTATGAGCACTATACAGATTCTAGTGGTTAGTATGGAAAAAAAATGTTAGCTCTATGGAGGTTTTCTAATTGCTAGTAGGCAATAATAAATGTCATGGTTAGAATAAAGTTAGCATAAAGTACTAATGGTTGCATAAAACATTATAGTTTTTAAGTCAAATTCTAAGAGTAACCACTAGTGGTTACTTACAATGCTAGGTAGCATGTTACATAAAGCATTAAATAAAACTTAACAATAATTGTTAACATTGACAACATCAATGCTAGCGATCTCTGGTAGGGTTTGCAAACAAGTGGAGAATGCCAGAGGAAAGAGGGGCCATTCAAACCAAGCCTTGTGTTTTGATCCAATGTTGTCCCTTTTGAGGACTTTGAATTCTCATGGCCTACAAATGCTAGAAAGACTCAAAGGTATCCTAGTAGGAGAATGAAGACTAGACTACTTGCAAACTTTAACCTCCCTGTAATCAAAACCTCAACCTCTAATTTGAAGCCCACAACTTGTGACTGATTGTAAAGGTAGATTTTGAAAACTACAATAGGAAAAAGGAGACCATTGGTGGTCTAACTAGAATGGAGGCTTCAGTTTGGTTGAAGATCTTTGCTTGCAACAGAGTGGAGACTTCAATGAAGCTGCGACCAAGAAGTTTGAACTGCAACTAAACAATCTTGATCTTTGAATGAATAATGGCAGCCCCTGATGAAACATGACCTTGACCTTGAAAACAATGATCAAGGTTGTAGTGTTGTAAATTGTGTCGACTTACAATTTTTCACTAGGTTTGGCACTTGTTTTAGCTTGCATGTTTATCTCTTCTTACAATATGCATATTTCACTACTTTTCTGAGAAACAAGGTTAAGTCCTTTGACATCTAGCATTTCAAGGGCCCAAATCACTAGGACACTAGCACCTAGCACTTAGGTTCTATGAGTTTGGCCCTGAAAGATCTTATTTGAATGTTGACATTTTGACTTAAGTGATGCACCTTGTTGGCCTCAACTTAATCCTCAAAGAGTAATTGGGATTCATATATAAACAACTCTCTCTCCCTCATTTACACACATGCAACTTCTCTCTAACAAGCTCTCTTTCTCTCTGTCTCTCTACAATCTCTCTATTTGTGAAGATTATTGTTGTATGCACTAATCCTTTTTACATGTCTTCAAGGAAGTTGCTTCCTCCTTCAACTTCTTGTGGATTGTAACATACATCCAACTAGAGTTTTATGATCATGGTAACTCTATCTCATTGTATTTGTTTATTGCAATCTTTATCACATGTTTTGCCTCTTCTCATTGAGAGCACACACTCTCTATCATCATCATCACTACTATTGTAGAGGTGGGAAAACCAACATAGGGTTTGAATGAGTCAAGCCCCTATACAACACAACCATTTTCCCTCTTTTGTGTGTGCAGATCGCATTAGAGGTTCCTGACATCAAATAGAAATAGAAAGACAGAAGGATCTAGGATAAGAATCACCAGATGGAATTTCAGAGAAAACCCTTAGGACACTAGCGCCTAGCTCTAGTGTCCTGCCCTTTTTGCCCTAATTTTTTTTGTAACAGGTACGTCTCCCTCCTATCCTTCCAAATCTACCCCTGATTTCTACACATTGATCCTGTAGCTAATGTAGGCTCATCTGAACACTAGCACCCAACTTTAGTGTCCTCGACATTTCACTCCAATTTTTGGCACCAAGTTCATCTCTCTGTTATCTACCTAGATTTTCTTTATATTTCTATACATTTGTTTTGTAACATTTGCATGTTGTTAACTTAGTCCAATTGATCACTTGTAACCCTAGATCTTGCTATTCTTAAATTAATCTCCACTATTAAAACAAAAGAATAGAGCCCAGACAACTTGGATCTCCCTTGAGGACTATAGCCAAGCGTAAAGTCTTCATCAGCTTGTGTTCTAATGTTTGATAGAAAAAATTGATCTAATTAGTTCATAATTGATTAGACCTCTCTTTTTCTATTTAACATTTTGGTGAACCTGACATATCTTAACACTTATACAATTTTTGATTAGTTGATTAACTGATTAAACATTTATGTTGCATATTTTCTTTTATCTTATATATTTAGTTTAGAAAACAAAAACACGTATAGATCTTTATTGTCGTGGTTACCAAATCCTACATTTTGGTGAACCCGATGTATCCTACATTTATGCAACTCTCTTTGCTATGTTTGATCATCAAATAAATTGATTAGACACTTCCATTACATATATTATTTTATGTGTTTACAAAATAAAACATTTAAACATGTCAAACAAAAACCAAAACAATCAAAACCTAAATATGTGAGAAGGGTTGCTGTACCTTGGCATTTAATAATATTTTTCATGTGTCAAATCTATGGCTATTTCCTAGGCTGTTTGCAATACGGAACTTCATAATCATCAGTCCTCCAACTAATCCTACCAATTTAACTATTTAAAGAATTAATGCTACTGATTTATCTGCTATGAAATGAAATCTTGAAAATACCAAAATAATGCTAAAGCAGTAGATTGTTGAAAATGACCTATTCTGATCCTAACAAAGTTTGAAACATGCAATTACTAAAAATAAACTATTAAACAGAAATAAATCTACCTTGTGAAAGCAATAAAATTGTATTGCTAATAAAATATGTAAACAAGACAATGAAGCAATAGATACTAGCCTCCTGTCTTGATGGCAAGAGTGGGCACTTGTTCCATGCCTTCAAGACTAGAGACTAAAGCAAGAAATTAGTATAGAAATGTAATAACACAATCTTTCTGTCAATCTAATCTCATCAAGGTATGTATTCAAAATTATATCTATCTGTAAATGGAAATTACAATAATCTAGTAGCCAAAATATGTATATATTTCTGCTGCTCCTATCTAAACATATATATTATTCTGAGTGATAAGATATCTTTTGGAAAGTTAATAGTACTATCCATTAGTTCATCTATGAGATACAACAAATCTCTTATTCTAACTAAAACATACAATTGTTTAACTAAAGAGTATTGTTATCACTGGGAATTGCACCCGTATGCAAGGCTGGTAAAGCTCTGCAATTCCGTGTAACATGGGACTAATTTCAGGTTGTGGGTGCCCTATAATGAAATTAGACCTCCAGATTATGGGCTAGTTCCCTTTAGATGTTTTATTGAGATGTATGTTTTTACTATTTTGGAAAAGAGAAGAAAGAAACTAAGTGAATGCTAAAGATAAAAAATTGGTGATGCACCTGATTTGGATAAAATAATGCAATCTGATCCACAATGTTTACTCAGAAATCTAACTTTTACACAATCTAGAAATGGCATAAATATCACATAAGTGATTCTAAGGAATGTTTGAAAATAGGGTTCTTGTGAAGGAAATAATTTTTTCACAACACAACAAAACTATTTCTGGTTAACACAACCTAAGACCTGTGATGATTATATGCTTTAATGCTGCAAACAAGGAAGTGAGACAATAATTTTAAAGGTTTAATGATAAAACATAAAAAATTTCATCAAAATCACTTCACTAATAGCACTAAAAGAAAAGGTAATTTAACTGATCTCAAAGAAAATAAAGGAAAGTTCTGCATAGAAGACAAAAGTATAACCTGTAACCTACCGATCTCTTAATAAAACTGTAAAATATGAGCTACAAGAATTCTCCAATTTGTCTGAATCAGAATGAGAATCAAGAACTAGCAAAAATAAACTTTTGCTTTACAATATATAGGTTTTCTCTCTCAAAGAGGCATGCAAAATATGAACTTGCAGATAACTTCCTCTAAAAATAATCACTCCTGAGCAACCTCTAAAATCCTCAAAATTAGGGTCTAAAACTGCCACAAATTGAGAAAAAATAGCTCCAATTTGGGCATGTCCATATGCTTGACCACAAAGTTGACCAAGAACCCTAAAAATACTCCTAAAAATCATGCAAAACCTCCTAGGTGGCCTAGTTAACTCAACTAATCAATTTGCATGATTTTGCATGAGCAAAATTGATTGTGAGTAAATAATAAAGTAATAAAATAATCACTTTATTATTAGTTACAATTTGTTCTAATTTTGATTTTACAATTTGTGGAAAATAATAAAGTAATTTGGAAAATATTACTTCATTATTTATTTACAATTAATAACTTTGTAAAATCATGCATGATTTAGAAGAAAAAAAATATCACTCCTTATCACTCTAATTACACTTGCCTAATTTGCATGATATGAGCACAAATAGGTTTTAGAAGAAAATAAAAATCCCCTTATATCTCCTTGTGGGAAAAAATCCCTAGTTTGCATGATTTACACATTAAGGCAAAAAAAATTTACCCTTATCACTCCATGCACCAAGGAGAAAACATTATCCTCTCTCTGCAAGAAAATCCATAAGTAATCTTATGCATCATAATATCTCCATGCACAAAACAATATGCATTAAAGCCTTATGACTCCCTTTGATGCCTTAGTGCATACATATATCATTATATTTCGAAGTCACCTTATATCTCCATATGCAATTTAATACCAAGAAAGCCTTATAACTCTATGACTCCATGCATCAACACTGCCCATTATACTTGCTTACCTTCTCTGCCACCTTGTATATTCCATGCTCTGTCCTTATACATGCCATGTCTAAAACAATATTTCCTTGACCTTGTTGGCCACCATGCATAATCAAGAAGGATCTTTACCTTTGGATGTTTGCAAAAAGACAAGGAACCTTGACTAACATGTGCATCTTTGACCATGCTATTTATTTGACCACCAAGGAGTTTTAAATAGTTTATAAAGCATGAAGCCTTTCTTTCTCATCATATCAACCCTTATTAACTTAATAAAGATCAAGTCCCAAGCAATGTTGGTCAGCCACTCCCTGTTATGATGGCTAGGAATATTCAAGACCAAAGTCTTGACCACGGGCATTTTGGATAAGGTAATTATTTGTCTTTTGTAAGCGAAAAATCACACTTGAGAAAAAGAACCTTCGAACAAATGCAAAGAGATAACCCTAAAATTTGCTCATTCTTCATTTGGCATATTTCTTCATTTGCTCTGCAACTACATTGGGTTAGGGTTTGAAGGTTTGAAGCATATATCTGGTTTTCACTCCCTTTCATGGCTTCTCCATGTTGAAACTCTGGAACTCTGCTTGATAAGGAAGAAGGTAACACTGTTTTGAGTTCCATATGAGGCATTGTATCAATATTTGTAGCTTCATTTCTCTTTAAGGGCTGCAACCTCCTTCTTTCATGGCTATCTCCATACATTGTGTATTCTTTAACACACTCCTTCTCGTCTCTATATCTTTTCTTTCTTTGCAACTATTACCTATTCTTGAAAGCTTGATGCTATTGTGAGGCCACAGATAGATGTCTCCTCTTGTTAGCAAAACAAGGTAAGCACTTGCCTTTCTTTCTCCTCTGTAGCTTCATTTGTCATTTTTATAGCTGAAGAATGACAAGGGCCTGTAGTTGAAATGGGTATTGCATTTTTTAATAAAAAAGTGACATATCTCTGTCAGCTATGCCTGTATTTATCTCCTTTCATCTTTTTCTTGACTGCAGGTGTAAATATCTTGAGGGTTTGAAACTTTTTGATGAGGGTTTGTTCTTTTTTGACTTTCAAGGCTTCCATTTTTCCATGGCTGTGCTCCATCTGTATGTAGACACCATGTGAAAAAAGATTAGGGTTTCAACTTTCTTTGCACAAAAACTTCTTCACTGTCACAACCATTCTTCTTGTAGTAATCAATGTTCTTCTTTTTGACTTGTAAGTGCAAAAAGAAACAAGTGTTTAAAAATTTCTGTCAAGGGTTTGCTCTTTCTTGCACAACAAAACCTTCCTCTGGCACAACTATGGTATTAGCTCTATTTTATGGTACTCATTTCAACTGTATGTAGAAAAGAAAGAAGGGCTTTAGCTTTTTACAGATGGGTATACAATTTTAGCATGAAAAAGTCTTTCCTGTATAGCACTTCCTTGATTGTATTTTCTTGTAGGCAAAAACACTAGGGTTTGAAATTTTTCTAACTGAAAGTTCACTTTACTTCACACAGAACCTTCTCCTCCTTTTGATTGTGATTCTCATGGCTATTGATGATGATACTTTACCTTATCTGCTTTCCATTGTAGCTCCTAGGTATGATAACAAGTTTTTTGATATTCAAAAAGTGTGACTGTTATTCATTTATCTCCATCTTGTAACTATACCACATGATGCTAGCTCCTTTCTCATTGCAAAGTATGAATGTTTGATTATTGACTGCTTGACTGTGGGCTGATCTTTTGACTGTCTTTAGCATTCTTTAGATACTCTTGTAGCATAGATAACATGTTCTTGTGCATACTCACTGCTTATCTCATGATTTGGATCTCATAGTATCTCATATATATCATGCTTCTCTCTTCTCCTTGATCATGGCAACTGTTTAGTATGACTGTATCATTCAGAATAATGGTATATGAGAAAGAAAAATTGCCATATGTCAGCTAGAGCTATTGATTCCTTGCTATTTTGATTTTGTCTTTCTAAAAAACATAACTTGTATCTTTCAGCTGGCTGATCACTTTGAGTACCTGTATCATGTCATTTATTTCTTACTCTTTTGTCACAATGAAATGATACCTTCACATGATTTATTCTGCAACTTGTTCAAATGATACATAAGTTCTTGCATCTTGGAAGCTTTATTTTGTTTCTCTTCTTTTGTCAGGCACCTTGATCTGAATACCTGTATCATATCCTTGTACTATGAATGCACTCTGTCAGTTGCTTTTATTAGCTGTGATGAAATAAATATATGCATTCACAATGCTTCTGTACTTTAGATGGCTCCTGTAGCCTAGATGACTGAATCTGATTTGCACTTTGTTTTTGTCAATCTTGACTGAGTCATGTTAATCTGATTTGCTCCAATCAACTGTAATAATGTCATGATGACATATCTTTTCTGTAAGTTGATTAGATGATGCATGATATAGCTTGGAATGATGCATCTTGTCTTTTTTGATACTCTTTTCAAAAATGAAAAGAAACATGCTGGGCTCAAACCCTTTTGGGAGCCACATTTAATCCACATGTTTATTTGTCTTCAAATCAGCAACAAAACTTGTCCTATACCTGCACAATGAACAAACAAGTTAGCATAAAAATGTACCTGAGAGTAGTAATTGATCTTCTTCATGGTTTCTTCCTGATTTGTGGCATATATTTGATCTGATCTCTCATATGAATGGATGATATGATAAGTAGATGTTTCTATTTGATAAAAGCATGTGATAACTTTAAACATCCGGAGCACTAACAGGGCTGTCCCCAAAATTTTGCAGGTTCAACTGATGATGGAGCTTCGAGTGAAGACTAAAAGTTGAAGACTTGAAGGCCGACATCAAAAAACAATCTTCATCATCAAGCAATGATAGATGTTTAGATTTATCAGATGTTCATTTCTTTTCCTTTTATCAAATAGATGCATAGCTTGCATGTCTGCAATTTCTCAGTCTAGTTACTCCCACGGCTTGTGTGGGACACATTTGAACACTTCTTTTAAACATGATCAGTTAATTTCTCTTATGCATATGATGTATTTGTATTTCCTTTTCAATCAATGCATGAGATAAAGTAACAGATACTTGAATGTATTTTCAAAACATGACATGAAATAACAGTTCAATACAAATATCTTTCTTTCTGTTATTCAAAGTTGATTAACTGAATAATCAATCTAACTTATAACTCCTAAAAGATTAAACTTTGTAGAACAAATATATTTCTTGAATCTTTGATTTCTTGACAATCTTATTCTCTTGTCATGGTAACTCATCAGTCCTGATTGGATTGATGGGTTATCCTGGCAACTGTATATCCTTCTCTGCTTTCGTCAAGATGTCAACTGTTCAATGAATACTTAACTTTGAAGTTTTCTATTATTCCTTTTGAACAATTACACTTAGGTCCAACTAATTTTAAGTGTGAAGAAAAAATTAGTAACATTTCTGGCGATCTTTCACGGGTGTTTGCCTGCTAAACAGTTTAAAACTAGTAGCCTTTGTAACTCCATTAGGCATAGAGTCATTCTGTCTTGAACTTAGAGAATTTCTGCAACTCACACTAACTGAACACAACAACAGCAACTAACTAAAAACTAAAACTAAATTGATTTGCTTAAAACAAAACTAGCAACATGTGCAAAAGCACTTCTTGAAAACAAAACAACAATAACTGAAACTAAATGTGCAAAAGCACTTATTTGTAGCATAAGGCTACCTTACTAGTAGCATAACTTGAGGTGAATCCCATTAACTGGGATTGGCAACACATCACCATCTAACTTAGCAAGCTAGAATGCATTGTGTTGCTTGCATTTTGTGATTATATATGGTCCATCCCACATTGCATCAAACTTTGTATGTTGTCTTGGTCTGCTCTTCAGCTCATTCCATTTGAAAACTAGATCTCCTTCTTTATAGACTCTTGGTACTACCCTTTTATTAAAAGTCCTCTTCATTTGAGCCTGGTGTGCTTCCAATGTTTTCAAGGCCTCCTTCCTGATTTCTTCAAGTTCAATCAGTTGTGCAAGCCTGATTTCCATTGGTTGTTCTTCAAGTAACTCTAGCTCTTTTATATAGCTAACTGTTGGCAACTCCACTATTATTGGTAACTTTGCTTCCTTTCCATATGTAAGAACATAGGGTGAATTACCTGTTGATCTTTTGGGTGTAATCTTGTCAGCCCATAATGCTAAAACTTATCATGCCAAGATCTCTAATTCTCATCAACTATTTTCTTTATGATCTTAATCAGATTTTTGTTAGTTGATTTAACCTGTCCATTACCTTGAGGGTAATAATTTGATGAAGTATTCAAATATATGTTGTTTTTGACAGACCAATCATATATTCTTAATCCAATAAATGCTAAAGCATTATTTGAAATAATTGAGTTAGGAGTTCCAAACCTGGACACTAGATCTTGATAAAAATTTAGGACTGATGTTTCGTTAGCATCTTTCAAAACAACTGATTCAGTCCACTTAGTGAAATAATCAGGAGCAGTCAAAATCTACTTGTGTCCTTGGCTTGAAGGTGGATTAATAGGACCAATGAAGTCCAATCCCCACTTGCCAAATGACTATTCCACTTGAATTGGATGCAAGGGCATTGCTGTCAGTCTTTGTTTACCTGCAAAAATTAGACACTTTAGACATTTCTTTACCCATTCATGAGCATCTTTGAACATGTCAGGCCAATAGTAACTAGCTTGTTGCAAGTATGGGCCTAACCGGTGTTGTCATTGATGTCAACATACTCTTGATGCATTGATGATAAGGATTGGATGAGTTGTGTGCTGAGGATATTGAGAAAATTAGTCCTAATCAGAAACAGAGAAAAACAATGAAGAAAATGAGGTAAAGATCCCAACTAAGATGAAGATCAGAGGATGCACTTTAAAGGGTTTGCAAATATGTGTCTTAATATGATCCAGTAAAGATTTTAGAGGTCTACATGAAGATCTGAGGAAGTTATGGCCAATTAAGTAAAACTAGTTCTGGCAGATGTTCAGAGGTGACAGAGTGACACAGATAGGTCCAGTGAGATCCAAAAATGCAATATCCTATTTTGCGGATTTGGTGGAATGTTTAGGTAGTCAATGTGAAGTGACAACTCAATTGGTTTGTGGTCTGGAGGTCCACAAGCATCTACTCCAATATGATAGTGATGATAGACTGTGTTCTTGAGGTTCTGGTTGAAGGAGAGAATAATTTCAGTGAACAAAAGTAGTGTGGATGTTCTTGGTGATTCAGAAAAGCTTGTGGAGGTCTTTGGATTGTGTCTAGTTTGTGTTGGTGGTTTGCATTGAAGATTGAGCTCACAATTGAAGAACTACTTCCGGATGATGGTGTCCTTCCTAAGTCTGGCCGACCAGATGAGTCACACATCCTGTGGATGATCTTGAAGACATTTTGTGAAGAATGGCGTGTTCCTAAAGAAAGATTGAAGTCTCAGATCTGTGTGGTCGACAATGTGTTGATCCGTGTGAAGTCTTTTTGTAATAAGTCATGTTATATTTATATATTTGCTTTGTAATGTATGCCGACTTGGATGATTGTTCCTAAGTCGATGTGTTGTATAAATAAGGAGTTGTAAAGTCATTTCAAAAGTGTGGATATGGAGATGAGAGCGTGGTAGAGAAGTGCAAAAAGTAGAGTAGAAGTTTTGAGCTTAAATGGAACTGACTCAAGCATGATGAAGATGCTATTCTTTAGTTCAAGTATGTAATACTCATTATTCTGTAGACAGTGTGTCTCCCGTAGGCAGTGGGCCTCTTGTGAGCAGTGTGCTCGAGTAGTGAGCCCTAATTGGCATGTGCCATTTTATTCTTCTTATTCTTCTAACAGAGAATACAATCTTGGGTTAGTCATCCCGTGGTTTTTCTCTTAACTGGGTTTTCCATGTCGAAATCTTGGGTCATGTGTGTTAATTTTTTTCTGCTCTTGAATGATTACATTATGTTTCCATGATTAATTTTTGATTATGTTGCTGAATTAACAAGAAGGATTTAAGTAACCAATAAGTACAGAAAGTTTTGAAACAACTGATTCACCCCCCCTCTCAGTTGTTTGCCTTGAATTTAACAATTGGTATTAGAGCTAAGTTCCTCTAAAAAGGCTTAATCGCTTGAGGAGATCCAAGATGTCATCCTACAAGAAGGATAGTTCGAGGTTTGATGGAACCAATTTCACTCTTTGGAAAAGTTGTATGGAATGTCACTTGCAATGTATGGGAATGCAGTATTGGATCATGGCTTCAAAGAAGTATACTCCTCCACAGAATGGTCTAAGAACCATAGATGAAATCAGAGATGTTGAAAACAATCTGCGGACTAAAGAAGCTCTTCTAAGTGCCTTGTTTGATTCAGAGCTGACAAATGTTGTTGACCTACAAATTGCTTTTGAGATTTGGGAAAAATTGGAACTTCTGCATGAAGGAGACAAGTATGTTAAATGTGCCAAGCTATAGAGTCTGAAAGGAAAATTCAAAAATCTAAAGATAAGAGAAGATGAAAATATCACTACATTTATGCCAAGAGTAAATGAGATTGTTTGTGGCATTAGATCTGCTGGTGGAGTCTTGGATGAAGATGAGATTGTTGGAAAAGTTCTCAGATCCCTTCTTGATTCTTACAAGTACAAGGTTGCTACTATTGAAGAATTCAGATCTATTTCAGGTATCACAAGAGATTAATTGGTTGGTAAATTGGCTGCATTTGAATTGACTGAGTTTGGAGATGCCCCCCCAAGACTGAATCTGCATTCAAATCTAGTGCCTCTGTTAAAGGAAAACAAAAGTTTGATCTGGGAGAGAACTCCTCAAAGAAACTATCATGGTATGAGAAAACAAGAAAAGACCTAGAAGAAGATGAAGCAGAAGCTGCTCAACTTGAAGCCCTTATTGCAAAAAGACTGCCAAGAGGATCCAGTAAGTATGAAGGGAAATTACCTTTTAAATGTTTCAACTGCAATAACATTGGTCATTTTGCCTCAAGGTGTCTGGAAAGATTTTCCAGGCCAAATCCTAACAGATCAAGGTTCCAAAAGAAATGTTGCTATGTTCAAGAAGATGATGATGATAAAGGAGTAACAGATGATGAATCAGAAACAGGAAACAAATCCGGAAGTGACTGGGTGTTCATTGCCATCAAGGAAGAAGATCCAATGCCCTCTGAATATGCTAATCATAAAATTGTAGAAAGAGCTCTGGCTGCCCAAGTTGAAGAAAAGGATGATTGGGTCATTGACAGTGGATGCTCTCACCATATGACAGGTGACAAAAATTTCATAGACTTGGAAAGGTATGAAGGAGGAGTGGTAAAATTTGGTGATAATTTTGTTGGCAGAATCAGAGGTAGAGGAACTATTTCTTTTGATGGAAAGAACAAAACTAGTAATGTACTATATGTTGAAGGCCTGAAACACAATCTTCTCAGTGTTGGACAACTGGTAGACAAAGGTTATGATCTCTGATTCAAGAATGGAAAATGCAAGATCTTTGAAAGTTCTGGAACAGAGATTGCATCTGGTACTCAAACAAAAGGTAATATCTTTCACTTGGTTGGTACTGGTAAAAGTTGTCTATTTGTTCAAATTGATCAGAGCTAGTTGTGGCATAGGAGAATGTGTCATGTGAATTTTGATAATATCATCAAGATAAGCAACACCCAAACTGTAAGAGATCTTCCAAGATTGGTAAAACCTACCAATACTTTGTGCAAAGAATGTCAGTTGGGTAAACAAAGCAAAATCTCATTCAAAAGAAAGGAACAATCTTCTACCGAATTATTGGACTTAGTTCATACTGATCTATGTGGTCCAGCAAGAATCAAGAGTGTGCAAGGTGACATATACTTCATGTTATTAATTGATGATCACTCCCAGATGATGTGGGTAACTTTTTTGAAAGAAAAATATGAAGCCCTTGAGAAATTCAAAGTATTCAAAGCTATGGTAGAGAATGAAACCAGATTAAAATTATAATGTCTGAGGTCTGATAGAGGTGAAGGATTCACATCCGGTGAGTTCATAGAATTCTGTGAGAAACATGGAATAAAAAGGCAGTTGTCTGCACCTAGGACTCCATAGCAGAATGGAATAGTGGAAAGAAAGAACCAGACCATCCAGGAAGCATCTAGAACCATGATGATGGTGTTGCAAGTATGAGGTGAGCCATTGTTGTCATTGATGTCAACATACTCATACTGCATTGACAAGAAGGATTTGATGAGCTTTGTGCTGAGGATATTGAGATAATTAGCCTCAGTCAGGAACAGTAAAGAACAGTGATGAGAAGAAGGTAAATATACTGTATAGGATGAGAACCGGAGGATGCGGATTAAAGGGTTAGTAGATATGAGTCTTGAGATGCTACAGTTAAGATTTCAGAGGTCCGCATGAAGATCTGAAGGAGTTATGGCTGCCGGTATAGAACCGGGTCCGGCAAGTATCCGGAGGTGACAGAGGATCACAAAAAGGTCCGGTGAGGTCCGGAATTGTATTATCATAATCTGCGGATTGGAAGGAGTGTTTTAGATGTCCTTGTGATGTGTCATCCTGATTTGTGTGTGATTTGGAGGTCCGGAAGTACCTCTTGCATTATGACAGTAACGACAGACTGTGTTCTTGAAGTTCCGGATGAGGAAGACAAGAGATCCCAGTAAGCAGAGGAAGTGCGGATGTATCCGGACATTCAGACAGGCTTGTAAAGGTTCTTGAATCATGTTTAGGTTGTGTTGTTGGTCCGCATTGATGGTAGAGCCCGGAATTGAAGTTATTCTTCCGGATGAAGTTATTGCTCTGTTTAGCCGACCGGATGAGTTGTTCATCCTGCGAATGTTCTTGTGATAGCCGACCGGATGTGTTATTCATCTTGCGGATACTCCTATGGTTGTTTGCCGACTTAGATGCTTGTTCCTAAGTCGATGTCTTGTATAAATAATGATTTGTGAATTCATTTCAGTGTGTAGCATGTGGATGAGCATGGTGTAGCGAAGAAAGGTGCGAAAGGCAGAGCAGAGATTGTTGGGCTTAATTGGAACTGATCCGGACATGGTAGAGATGTCATTCTCCAGTTCAAGACTGTGATTTTTATCACTCTGTAGACAGTGTGTCTCCTTGTAGGCAGTGGGCCTCCTTGTGAGCAGTGTGCTCGGGCAGTGAGCCCTTATTGGCATGTGCCATTCATTTTTCCTTATTCTTCTAACAGAGAATAATTCTTGGGTTAATCACCCCGTGGTTTTTCCCTTAACCGGGTTTTCCACGTCAAAATCTTGGTGTTCAATGTGTTGATGCTTATCTACTCTTGTGTTTATGTATTGTGCTTCCATGAATGATTATTTGATATGCTGCTAACTAACAACAGAGAATAAAGTGTTTGAAATAGAACAAGTTCTATACAACTGATTCACCCCCCCCCCTCTCAGTTGTATGCCCTAGATCCAACAATTGGTATCAGAGCTGAGTTCCTCTGATAGGAGCTTAACCGCTTGAGGTGATCCAGGATGTCGTCATACAAGAAGGATAGTCCGAAGTTTGATGGAACCAACTTCACTCTCTGGAAAGGTCGCATGAAGTGTCATTTGGAATGTATGGGAAAAGCATACTTGGCTATGATTTCAAAACCATATATACCCCCACAAGGTGGTCCGACAACTCCTGATGAAACCACAGAAGCTGAAAACAATCTGCGGACCAAGGAAGCTCTTCTAAGCGCATTGAATGACTCAGATCTCTCGAATGTCATCGACCTACCAACTGCATATGAGATCCTAACTAAACTGGAACTTCTGTATGAAGGAGATGAGTTTGTCAAAAGTGCAAGGTTGCAAAGTCTGAAAGGGAAATTTGAAAGATTGAAAATGAGAGATGATGAAAACATTACTACCTTTATGCCAAGAGTAAATGAGCTGGTATGTGGAATCAGAAATGCTGGTGGAACTCTAGATGAAAATGAGATTGTCTGCAAAATCCTAAGATCCCTTCCTGCTGCCTACAAAATCAAAGTTGCTGCCATTGATGAATTCAGAGCCCACACAACTGTCACAAGAGAACAATTGGCTGGCAAACTAGCTGCATTTGAAATGACCGAGTTTGGAGATGATCCACCCAAGACTGAGTCTGCTTTTAAAGCCAGTGCCTATGTGAAAGGCAAACAGAGATTTGATCCGGGTGAAAACTCATCAAGGAAAATGTCATGGTATGATCAAGCAAGAAGAGACATGGAAGAAGAAGAAGCAGAAACAGCTCAACTTGAAGCCCTCATTGCAAAGAGACTGCCAAGAGGATCCGGTAAGTATGAAGGAAAACTACCCTTTAAGTGTTTTAACTGCAATAAGATTGGTCATTTTGCCTCAAGATGTCCGGAGAGATCTGCAAGATCTAATACTCACAGACAAAGGTTTCAAAAGAATTGCTATTATGTTCATGAAGAAGATGACAATGAAGGAGTAACAGATGATGAATCAGATCCAGGAAGCAAATCTGGAAATGAGTGGGTGTTTATAGCCATCAAGGAAGAAGATTCCTTGCTCTCTGAATCTGTCAATCACAAAGTTGTTGAAAAAGCCTTGGCTGCTCAAGTGGAAGAAAAGGATGATTGGGTTATTGACAGTGGATGCTCTCACCATATGACTGGTGACAAGAATAAGTTCTTAGACTTGGAAAGATATGAAGGAGGAATGGTAAAGTTTGGTGACAATTCTGCTGGCAGAATCAGAGGTAGGGGAACTATTTCCTTTGATGGTAAGAGCAAAACAGGTAATGTACTATATGTTGAAGGATTGAAGCACAATCTTCTCAGTGTTGGTCAGTTAGTGGACAAAGGCTATGATCTCCGGTTCAAGAATGGAAAATGCAGAATCTTTACAAGCTCCGGAACTAAAATTGCATCCGGTACTCAGACAAGAGGTAACATCTTTCATCTGGTTGGTTCAAATAAAAGTTGTTTGTTTGTTCAAATTGATCAGAGTTGGTTATGGCATAGAAGAATGTGTCATGTAAATTTTGATAACATCATCAAAATAAGCAATACTCAGGCTGTGAGAGATCTTCCAAAGTTGATAAAACCTACAAACAGTGTGTGTAAAGAATGTCAGTTAGGCAAACAAAGCAGAGTCTCTTTTAAAAGCAAAGATCAGTCTTCTACCGGATTGTTGGAATTAGTACATACTGATCTATGTGGTCCGACAAGAATCAAGAGTCTGCAAGGTGATAGATATTTCATGTTGTTAATTGATGATCATTCCCGGATGATGTGGGTTACCTTTCTAAAAGAAAAATCAGAAGCTTTTGAGAAGTTCAAAATCTTCAAAGCTATGGTGGAGAATCAAACCGGATTGAAACTAAAGTGTCTAAGGTCTGATAGAGGTGGTGAATTTACATCTGGTGAATTCATTGACTTTTGTGAGAAACAGGGTATAAGGAGACAGTTGTCTGCTCCTAAGACTCCACAGCAGAATGGAGTAGTTGAGAGAAAGAACCGGACCATCCAGGAAGCTGCTAGGACAATGATGTTGGAAGCAAATGTTCCTCAAATGTTTTGGAAAGAAGCTATCAGCACTGCAGTCTACACTCTCAATCGAGTTCAAATCAGAAACAACACCGGTAAGACCCCCTATGAACTTTGGTTTGGCATCACTCCTACTGTGAAATATTTCAGGGTATTTGGTAGCAAGTGTTATATTAAAAGAGATGAAGATCTAGGAAAGTTTGATGCTAGAAGTGATGAAGGAATTTTCTTGGGCTACTCCACTCAAAGCAAAGCATATCGGTGTTACAATAAGAGATTGAGGAAGATGATAGAAAGTACCAATGTAAAGGTTGATGAAGGAATTGAGAAGCCTTCAAGATTTTATGAATTTGATGAAGATGACCAAGATAGTGTTCAAGGAACTCAATCCTCTCCGGTGAAACAGAGTCAGCCTGATCCGGTAAATCAGGAAGAAGAGTTAGGTTTAAATGAGCCTGATCAAGAAACAGCAGTACTGGATACTCCCAAAATTCCAAGGTATGTAAAACTGAATCACTCTGAAGATCAGATCATAGGTGACAGAAGCAAAGGTGTACAAACTAGAAGGAATATTGCTCAAGATCAGAATGAATGTTGTCTGATTTCAAGGATTGAACCTAAAACAATAAATGAAGCCTGCAATGATGAAAATTGGACCAAAGCAATGGAAGATGAACTGATGCAAATTGAGAAAAATCATACTTGGGATCTTGTTCCCAGACCTAGAGACAGGAATGTAATTGGAACCAAGTGGGTCTTCCGGAACAAACTAAATGAAGCTGGTGAAGTAATCAGAAACAAAGCTAGATTGGTCTGCAAAGGCTACTCTCAAATAGAAGGAATTGACTTTGAAGAGACTTTTGCTCCGGTAGCAAGAATTGAAGCAGTCAGATTACTTCTTGCATTTGCTGCCTTCAAAGATTTCAAGGTATATCAGATGGATGTCAAGTCTGCCTTCCTAAATGGTGATCTGGAAGAAGAAGTCTACATTGAACAACCGGATGGATTTCAATTGTCTGATAATAATGATATGGTCTGCAAGTTGAAGAAAGCTTTGTATGGATTGAAGCAAGCCCCAAGAGCATGGTATGAAAGGTTGGATAAGCATCTTGTGCAGATTGGATTCAACAAAGGTACTGCTGACAGCAACTTATATTTCAAAATTGATCATGAAAACATTCTGATTGTTGAAGTGTTTGTGGATGATATCATTTTTGGAGGAAGAGATAGTATGTGTAAAACTTTTGCAAATCAGATGAAAAGTGAGTTTGAAATGTCTATGCTTGGTGAAATGAATTTCTTCTTGGGTCTGCAAATTACTCAAACAAAAGAAGGGATCTTCATTTCTCAGACCAAATATGTGAAAGAATTGTTAAAGAAATTTGGTATGGAAGACTCAAAGCCTATGAACACTCCTATGGCAACCGGATGTAAGTTAAGCAAAGATGATGATTCTCCAAAGGCAGATCAGACAAAGTATAGATCAATGATTGGTGGATTGTTGTATCTCACTCAAACTAGACCAGATATAATGCAAGCTGTTGGTCTTGTGGCAAGATTCCAGGCTGATCCTAGAGAATCTCATGTTATGGCAATCAAAAGAATTTTTAGATACTTGAAAGGGACAGTTGAGTATGGTCTATGGTATCCTAGAGATCCGGATTTTTCTCTTCATGCTTACACAGATGCAGATTGGGCAGGAGATGTGGATGACCGGAAGAGCACTAGTGGTGGAGCATTCTTTTTGGGGAAGAGATTGGTTTCTTGGCTAAGCAAGAAACAAGATGCAATATCTCTGTCTACAACAGAAGCAGAATACATTGCAGCAGCAGGTAGTTGTACTCAAATCTTATGGATGAAGCAGATGCTAAGAGACATCAAAGTTGAATATGAGGAGCCTATCACAATTTTCTGTGATAATTCAAGTGCAATTAATATTTCCAAGAATCCGGTATTGCATTCCAAAACTAAGCACATATCTATCAAATTTCACTTTTTAAGAGAACAAGTAAACAAGGAAGAAGTCAGATTGGAGTATGTTCCCTCCAAGGATCAGATTGCAGATATCTTTACAAAACCTCTTCCCAAGGACTCTTTTGAATATCTCCGGGAGAAGTTAGGGGTCATGGCCCCTCCGGTGATGAACTAAGATGCACTGATGTGCATCAGTCCGGTGGCAATCACAGTCATATCTTGTGATCCGGACTAATGGGGAGCTGCAACTAAGGGGGAGCAGCTGGTATTATGCATGAGAGTTGCAAGTATGAGCCCTTTGCCATTGATGTCAAAGGGGGAGAGAAGACATGTGAAAAACAAGTGGTTGATGATCAAAGGGGGAGCAGCAAAGGAAGACATGTGAAGAGTTGTTGTTGATAGGGGGAGCTGTGACAGAAAAGAGAAGTTCTTGTCTTGATGGTTTTTCACATCATATGTTGCCATCAATGACAAAGGGGGAGATTGTTGCAAGTATGAGGTGAGCCATTGTTGTCATTGATGTCAACATACTCATACTGCATTGACAAGAAGGATTTGATGAGCTTTGTGCTGAGGATATTGAGATAATTAGCCTCAGTCAGGAACAGTAAAGAACAGTGATGAGAAGAAGGTAAATATACTGTATAGGATGAGAACCGGAGGATGCGGATTAAAGGGTTAGTAGATATGAGTCTTGAGATGCTACAGTTAAGATTTCAGAGGTCCGCATGAAGATCTGAAGGAGTTATGGCTGCCGGTATAGAACCGGGTCCGGCAAGTATCCGGAGGTGACAGAGGATCACAAAAAGGTCCGGTGAGGTCCGGAATTGTATTATCATAATCTGCGGATTGGAAGGAGTGTTTTAGATGTCCTTGTGATGTGTCATCCTGATTTGTGTGTGATTTGGAGGTCCGGAAGTACCTCTTGCATTATGACAGTAACGACAGACTGTGTTCTTGAAGTTCCGGATGAGGAAGACAAGAGATCCCAGTAAGCAGAGGAAGTGCGGATGTATCCGGACATTCAGACAGGCTTGTAAAGGTTCTTGAATCATGTTTAGGTTGTGTTGTTGGTCCGCATTGATGGTAGAGCCCGGAATTGAAGTTATTCTTCCGGATGAAGTTATTGCTCTGTTTAGCCGACCGGATGAGTTGTTCATCCTGCGAATGTTCTTGTGATAGCCGACCGGATGTGTTATTCATCTTGCGGATACTCCTATGGTTGTTTGCCGACTTAGATGCTTGTTCCTAAGTCGATGTCTTGTATAAATAATGATTTGTGAATTCATTTCAGTGTGTAGCATGTGGATGAGCATGGTGTAGCGAAGAAAGGTGCGAAAGGCAGAGCAGAGATTGTTGGGCTTAATTGGAACTGATCCGGACATGGTAGAGATGTCATTCTCCAGTTCAAGACTGTGATTTTTATCACTCTGTAGACAGTGTGTCTCCTTGTAGGCAGTGGGCCTCCTTGTGAGCAGTGTGCTCGGGCAGTGAGCCCTTATTGGCATGTGCCATTCATTTTTCCTTATTCTTCTAACAGAGAATAATTCTTGGGTTAATCACCCCGTGGTTTTTCCCTTAACCGGGTTTTCCACGTCAAAATCTTGGTGTTCAATGTGTTGATGCTTATCTACTCTTGTGTTTATGTATTGTGCTTCCATGAATGATTATTTGATATGCTGCTAACTAACAACAGAGAATAAAGTGTTTGAAATAGAACAAGTTCTATACAACTGATTCACCCCCCCCCCCTCTCAGTTGTATGCCCTAGATCCAACAGATGGAAGCAAATGTTCCTTAGATCTATTGGAGAGAAGCTGTAAGCACTGCAGTCTACACTCTCAATCGAGTACAAATCAGAAGCAATACCGGTAAGACTCCTTATGAACTTTGGTTTGGCATCACTCCCACTGTGAGGTATTTTAGAGCCTTTGGTAGCAAATGTTATATTAAAAGAGATGAAGATCTAGGAAAATTTGATGCTAGAAGTGATGAAGGAATATTCTTGGATTTTTCTACTCAAAGCAAAGCATATCAATGTTATAACAAGAGATTAAGGAAGATTGTAGAAAGCACAAATGTGAAGGTTGATGAAGGTATTGAAAAACCCTCAAGGTTTTATGAATATGATGAAGATGATCAAAATGATGTTTTTATTCAAGAAGTCCAAGTTCCCTCTAAAATTTAGATTCAGACTGATCCAGTAAATCAGGAAGAAGAGATAAGTTTGAATGAACCTGTTCAAGAATCAGAAGTGCAAGAAACTCCCAAAGTTCCCAGGTATGTAAAACTGAATCACTCTGAAGACCAGATCATAGGTGATAAAAGCAAAAGTGTTCAAACAAGAAGAAGGATTGCTCAAGATTCAGAAGAGTATTGTCTAATTTCAAAGGTTGAACCTAAGACAGTGAATGAAGCTTGCAATGATGAAAACTGGACTAAAGCAATGGAAGAAGAGCTTATGCAAATTGAGAAAAATCACACTTGGGATCTTGTTCCCAAACCTAAAAACAAGAATGTGATTGGAACCAAATGGGTCTTCTGGAATAAACTGAATGAAGATGGTGAAGTAGTCAGAAACAAAGCTAGATTGGTTTGCAAAGGTTACTCTCAAGTAGAAGGAGTTGATTTTGAAGAGACTTTTGCTCCGGTGGCAAGAATTGAAGTAGTCAAATTATTTCTTACTTTTGCTGCCTTCAAGGATTTTAAAGTATATCAGATGGATGTCAAGTCTTCCTTCCTGAATGGTGACTTGGAAGAATAAGTTTACATTGAGCAACCAGATGGATTTCAATTGTCTGATCATGGTGATATGGTCTGCAAGTTGAAGAAAGCACTGTATGGACTCAAGCAAGCTCTAAGAGCTTGGTATGAAAGATTGGATAAGCATCTTTTCAAGATTGGTTTCAACAAAGGTATTGCTGACAACAACTTATATTTCAAAATTGATCATGAAAATATCTTGATTGTTGAAGTGTTTGTTGATGATGTCATTTTTGGAGGAAGAGATAGTATGTGCAAAACTTTTGCAAATCAAATGAAAAGTGAATTTGAGATGTCCATGTTTGGGGAAATAAATTTCTTCTTGGGTCTACAAATTACTCAAACAAAGAAAGGAATCTTCATTTCTCAGACCAAATATGTGAAAGAATTGTTGAAGAAATTTGGGATGGAAGATTCAAAACCAATGAATACTCCCATGGCAACCAGATGTAAATTGAGCAAATATGATGACTCTCCTAAGGCTGATCAGAAAAAGTACAGGTCAATGATTGGAGGAATATTGTATCTCACTCAAACTAGACCTGACATTATGAATGCTATTGCTCTTGTTGCTAGATTCCAAGCTGATCCTAGAGAATCTCATGTCATGGCAATCAAGAGGATTTTAGATATCTAAAAGGGACAGTTGAGTATGGTTTGTGGTATCCTAGAGATCATGATTTCTCTCTTCATGCTTATACAGATGCGGATTGGGCAGGAGATGTGGATGGCCAGAAGAGTACAAGTGGTGGGGCATTCTTTTTGGGGAAGAGATTGGTTTCTTGGCTGAGCAAGAAATAAGATGCAATATCTCTATCCACTGCAGAAGCAGAATATATTGCAGCAACAGGTAGTTGCACTCAAGTACTGTGGATGAAGCAAATGTTAAGGGATATCAGAATAGAGTATGAGGAACCTATCACAATCTTCTGTGATAATTCAAGTGTAATAAACATATTAAAGAATCTGATGTTGCATTCAAAGACCAAACATATATCCATTAAGTTTCACTTTTTGAGAGAGCAAGTGAACAAGAATGAAGTCAGATTGGAGTTTGTGCCTTCCAAGGATTAGATTGCAGATAGTTTTACTAAACCTCTACCTAAGGACTCTTTTGAGTATCTCAGGGAGAAGTTAGGGGTTATTACCCCTCCGGTTTTGAATTAAGGAGCACTGATGTGCATCAGTTCGGTGGATCTCATAGTCATATTTTGTGGTCTGAATTGATGATGGGAAGCTTTTATTCAGGGGGAGCAGCTGATATGTTTCTGAAGTCATGCAAGTATGTGACCTTTTCCATTGATGTCAAAGGGGGAGAGAAGACATGTGAAAAACAAGTGGTTACTGATTAAAGGGGGAGCAGTAAAGGAAGAGAAGACATGTGAGTGGTTATTGTTGATAGGGGGAGTTATGTCAGTAAGGAGAAGTTCTTGTCTTGATGGTTAGAACAATTTTTCACATCATATGTTGCCATCAATGACAAAGGGGGAGATTGTTGCAAGTATGGGCCTAACCAGTGTTGTCATTGATGTCAACATACTCTTGTTGCATTGATGATAAGGATTGGATGAGCTGTGTGCTGAGGATATTGAGAAAATTAGTCCTAATCAAAAATAGAGAAGAACAGTGAAGACAATGAGGTAAAGATCCCAGCTAAGATGAAGATCAGAGGATGCGCTTTAAAGGGTTTGCAGATATGTGTCTTAATATGATCCAGTAAAGATTTCAGAGGTCCATATGAAGATCTGAAGAAGTTATGGCCACTTAAGTAAAACCAGTTCTGGTAGATGTTCAGAGCTGACAAAGTGACACATATAGGTCCGGTGAGATCTGGAAATGCAATATCCTATTTTGCAGATTTGGTGGAATGTTTAGGCAGTCAATGTGAAATGACAAATCAATTGGTTCGTGGTCTGGAGGTCCGCAAGCATCTACTCCAATATGACAGTGATGACAGACTGTGTTCTTGAGGTTCCGGTTGAAGGAGAGAATAATTTCAGTGAACAGAAGTAGTGTGGATGTTCTTGGTGATTCAGCAAAGCTTGTGGAGGTCTTTGGATTGTGTCCAGTTTGTGTTGGTGGTCCGCATTGAAGATTGAGCTCACAATTAAAGAACTACTTCCGGATGATGGTGTCCTTCCTAAGTCTAGCCGACCGGATGAGTCACACATCCTGCAGATGATCTTGAAGACGTTCTGTGAAGAATGGCATGTTCCTAAACAAATATTGAAGTCTCAGATCTGTGTGGCCGACAGTGTGTTGATCCATGTGAAGTCTTTTTGTAATAAGTCATGTTATATTTATATATTTGCTCTGTAATGTATGCCAACTTGGATGATTGTTCCTAAGTCGATGTGTTGTATAAATAAGGAGTTGTAAAGTCATTTCAAAGGTGTGGATATGGAGATGAGAGCATGGTAGAGAAGTGCGAAAAGCAGAGAAGAAGTTTTGGGGTTAAATGGAACTAACTCAAGCATGATGAAGATGATATTCTTTAGTTCAAGTATGTAATACTCATTATTCTGTAGACAGTGTGTCTCCTGTAGGCAGTGGGCCTCTTGTGAGCAGTGTGCTCAGGCAGTGAGCCCTAATTGGCATGTGTCATTTTGTTCTTCTTATTCTTCTAACAGAGAATACAATCTTGGGTTAGTCACCCTGTGGTTTTTCCCTTAACCAGGTTTTCCACGTCAAAATCTTGGTGTCATGTGTGTTAATTTGTTTTTGCTCTTGAATGATTACATTATGTTTCCATGATTAATTTGTGATTATGCTACTAAATTAACAAGAAGGATTTAAGTAACCAATAAGTAGAGAAAGTTTTGAAACAATTGATTCACCCCCCCTCTTAGTTGTTTGCCTTGAATCTAACACAACTCTCATAATTTTCAGAGCTGTTGTTCTAGCTCCATAATGACCTCCAGCAGGTCCATCATGAAATTCTTCTAGAATCCTTTGAGTCTGATCTGGCTGTACACATCTTAGCAAAACATTATTAAAGTCTCTTTTGTATAGAATCCTGTCAATTATAGCATAAGGAATTGCTTGTAATCTATAATATCTTCTTTTAGATCTATCCAGGCCTTGTGGACAATCACCAGTGTGCAGATAATGAATCATATCATGCACCCAACTTGTGGGGGGGTCTAGGACAACAATTGTTTCATTATTTTGAAGCACTGTCTCAACCTTTCCTTCAGGTTCTTTGATGTATCCTCATTTTCTGCAAGCTGTTGACATAGTCGTTTGCCTCAGACCAGCTTGGTGACCTTAATTTGTATGTCATATTCCATGACCTTGGTTATCCACCCCGCTCTCTTATCATTTAAATCCTTACTAAGTAAAAATTCTTTCACTGTTGGGTGAGCAACCATTAACTAAATTCTATTATTTGAAATCATATGTTTGAACTTCTTTAGGCTTCTGATAACAACTAATACATTCTTTTCAACAAAATAATATCTTACCTCATAGTCATGCAAAACTTGGCTGAAAAATGCCACAGGTTGTTCCATTCCTTCATTGTTCTGCTGACAAAGCATAGCTGATATAGTATCCACACTGCCAAATGCATATAAAATGAAGTCTTTATCAAAGTTTGGATTTATCAGAGTGGGAGCAGTAGCAAGTGCCTCCTTTATTTCTTCAAAGCTTTTCTTTCCTTCTTTGGTCCAGCTAAAAGAAATATTTTTCTTCAGTATTGCTGTAAGAGGTTGTAAAAGTGTTGCTATATTAGGAATAAACCTTCTTACAAAGTTAATTCTTCCCAGAAAGCTCTGTAAGCCTTTCTTGTGTGTAGGAAGATGTAATGCCAATATTGCAGTGATTCTTTTAGGATCAATTGATATTCCATCTTTAGACACAATGTGTCCCAACAATTTGCCTTCATGAATAGAGAAAATACTCTTGTTTGGGTTTAATGATACCCCAAATTCTCTACATCTTTCAAAGATTAGTCTTAAATGATGAAAATGATCTTCAGCTTTTTTAGAAAAAATAGTTACATCATCTAAGTATACAAGCACAATTTTATTAATCAGACCTTGAAATGTAATGTCCATTGCTCTCTAAAATGTTGCACCTGCATTTGATAAGCCAAATGACATCTTTTTATATGCTAGTGTGCCCCATTTTGTAGTAAAAGTTGTCTTGTATTGATCTTCCTCTTTTACAAGAATTTGGTTATAACCTGAATAACCATCCAATAAAGAAAATCTTTCTGATCCAGAAACAACTTGCAATATCTGTTCCATAGATCCTTTAAAGATGCTCTATTTAAATCACTGAAATCAACACACAATTCGATTTCCCCATTCTTTTTTCTGACAAGAACTAAGTTAGAAACCCATGAAGTATGTTTGATAGGAAAAATGATATTACCTTCAATGAGTTTATTGAGTTTTGTCTTCATAAGCACTTCCAGCTTGGGATTCAGTGGCCTTTGCTTCTGTCTGACAGGTTTAGCTTTGGGTTCCAGCTCTATTGTGTGTTGAGCTAACTTAGGGTTGAAACCTTTCAGATCTCCATATTCCCATGCAAAAATGTCACTAAACTCTTGACAAAGCTGGATGAATGCTTGTTGTTCTTGTTTTGTAGATATCTTTCCCAGTTTGAGCAACTTTCCTTTGAAGATCTCAATAGGCTCATAATGCTCTTTCTTAACTGACAAGCTGGCCTTGTCTTTTCTTACTTGGTCATCAGTATTAAAGATAGATTCCAAGGTCACTAAGCCCTTGGGTAGCTTGTTTGATCTTAGCTGAAGTATTTGATCATCATATTGTTGTGCAAATTTTTGTTGATTACCTATAGAAAATTCAACCTCTTCCATTAAGAAATTTACAATTTGTTCATCACTGTCAAACACTTGCCATCTGACATTATTATCTGGAACTGATGGTCTAACAACAACTTTGACATATAAAGGAGAGTGAATATTCTTCATTTCAGCAAGAATATCATATTTAGCTCCTATGGCAGCTAATTTGTCAGCTTGCTTGTTATCAGTTCTAGGTACAGATATCAGATTAAATGCATCAAACTCTTCTATCATGTCCCAAACTCTATGTTTATATAATTTTAGCAAGTCATTTTTTGTAGCAGCAAGGTTTTTGACTTGTTTGACCACTAATTCACTATCTCCAAAAACTTTTAAACACTTGATTTTTCTTTTCCTTGCCCATTCTAGTCCATGAACTAAAGCCTCATATTCAGCTGAGTTGTTAGAACAGCTGAAAGCAAATCTGAAAGATGAATAATATTTATCACCTGTGGGAGAAACTAAAATAGCCCCTCCTCCAGCTCCTACCTTGCTTCTAGAACCATCAAAATATAGTTCCTAAACATCATTTTCAGACTCTACAGTTTGCTATTTTTCTTCTTTAATCAGATTTGGAATAACTGTATTATTTTCTTGAATCATGTACACACCAAGGCCTATCTCATCCATTTGCTCAAATGGATCTGTTTCATGGTTCTCTGCTTCCCATTGATCTAAAACCATATATGGAATTCCCTCTAAAGGTGTGTTTGGGTCTTGGATAGGAATTAGATCCTCTTGATCAAAAATGGGAAGATTGGCATTTATAGAACTGGGTATGTAAGGTTCCAGGTGATCTTTGGCTAGTGGTTCAGACTTGATTGTAACCTTGGTTCCATATCTAGTTCTGAAGAATAAATGTGTCCAATCAGATGATTAATACCCTCCTAACCTTGTTGTAAAATCTCTGGATAAGCAAATAGCAAAGGTAGGTGGCAGATCAATGACATAAATGTCCTAATATATAACAAAGTCTGGACAGACATGCAAAGTAAGGCCTAAATTTTTGAACATTCCAACTGTACTCATTTCAATTCCATCCATTTGTACAACACCTCTAACAACAGGTTCATATTTTAGACCTAACTTATCAGCTAGCTGTTTTGGCATAACTGAGCTGCTGGCTCCTGAATCTATCATACAATTATGTACTAAATAGTCACCTACAATCAAAGTGACATAAAATGGTGGAGATTTGCCTACTGTTTTAGGCTATTCTATTCTTTTTCCTACCTCATTTGCAATTATAATCTAAAGTTGATGTGATTTTTGTACTTCATTTGACAAAGGCAACTGAGATAATGCATTTTGTAACAAATCTTTTTGTCCTGGAATGTGTAAAACATCTAAAATAGACATGCTTACTTTTGTCTTTTTCATATGATCCAAAATATTAAATGCAGGACCACTAACCTTTTGGTGTACTTTCAAGACAGCAACCTCTGGTTGATCTTTAGCTGGCTGTTTATTTTCTGCAGTTGGCTGCCTTGACAAAATATGCAAATCTTTTGATGTAGAAGCTTGATTCTGTCCATTCTGAGTTGTAGAAATTGTATTTTTTCCTTTATCAGCTTGCTGTGATACATTTCCAGCTTGTTGTTTGCTAGTATCAGTTTGTTGATTTGTAGTTCCAACCTGTTGTTGCAAGTCAATAGCTCTCTTTTTGATCTTGTGTTTACTGCAATATTAGTAAAAGATTGCTTTTGACCTAGCAACTAATTTACACCACAAAATTTATTAACCTGCTAATTCATTAAAGCCACATCTAGATTAACATACTGAGTTTGAATGTTCAGCTGGTTGTTTACATCACTTGTTGAATTTTCAGCAGCAACATAGTTATTTTGTACCATCAAAGATTGACTTACTATTCCATTTGGGCAAGTGGCCTGATTATGAGGCTGATTACAGGGGTAACACCATGCATAGTCCTGAACCATGTTATTTTGTATAGGCACTATTTCTTTTGATGTACTAACAACGTTTGGATTATATTGTTGATTTGGCCTATTATTGTAATTCCTCCTTTGACCCTGATAATCTACCTAATAACTAGGTGTATTTGTTTGGTAAGGGGCTTCTTGGTAAGGTTTGTTATTCTAGTTTGTTTGAATTTTTAGACTTACTAAATCATTGCTCACAGTCTGTAGTATTTTTGCTATACTTTGCTAGTTTTCTTTCAACTCTCAAATCTAGAATGAATGGGATTTGTACCATTTTGTGCATTTTCTTGATAACCAAAAGATGGTATTGATGAAATATGTGGAGCTAAAATTGGGATTAAAGGCTGAATATCTAGAAAAAATGGCATTGGAGGCCTAGGTGCTATTTTACTAGCCTGTATTAAATTGTTTTATGCTCTTATTGCAATATCAAAAGCAGCTGGTAAAATTACCCCTCCCATAGATTGTATCATAACAGCAATATCAGAATTTAATGCCCTCAAATAATACAAAAAAACATGCTCTGGTGATGGTTTCACTATTTCAGGGATTCTATTCGATATTTTCTGAAATCTAAAATTAAAATATGTCATTTACTCTTATGGAGCTCTCTTAATAGTAGTCATTTGTTCAACTAATGATAAATGATCATATTTATCCTGATATTGCCTATTCAAAGTAGCACCTAATTCATCCCAAGATCTAATTGAATTAACTCTTAAGCCTCTAAACCATTGAAGAGATTTACCTTTTAGTGATGCTGCCAGTAGTCTGATTGCAATGTTCTCTTCGGTGATGTGGTGAATAGAACACAAAGAAGCCACATCTATGATATGTTCAATGGGTGTAGCCCCATCTTCTCCTGTGAAACTTGGTAAACTTTTCAATGCAGCCATCGGTATGTCATCATGTTGATTCAGATTTAAAGGGTTGCCTCCATTAAATGAAACAAAAGGCTAATTTCAAGGTGGTGGTGGATTTCTTCCACCTTCTCCACCACCTCCTCCTCTGGGAGGTGGTAATACTCCTCCAGCTCCTCCACCAGGAGGTGGTAATACTCCTCCTCCTAGTAAAGACATTGGAGTAGGTAGAACTTGAGCTGGTGTTTGGACTGAAACTACCTGGAATATTTCTTGTAACACAGGTTCTTCCTTTGGAAACTCAAGAAGAAGAGGTTCCTCTTGGAAAATAGGAATCTTCTCTCTTGGGCTTGTTGGTGGAGAACTAAGAAATTCTGATGATGAACTTGCAAATAATGGATTCTGATGTGAAGTAAACTTAGGATGTGTACTTGGTAGATCTGAAACAACTGATAAATCTACTGTGTTGGACTCTTTATCTACTTTTATTCTCTTTTTTGGTGGAGATAACTGATTATGCTTCTTCTCAAAATTTTTACTTGACCTTGTTTGATATTTTTTCATAGGCTGCAAGATTTGATCTCAAAAACTAAAGTATTGGAGTCGCCAGGTACTTGATAATGAACTTCTAAAAGACTAAAATTCTGTTGTTCATACCAAAAACAACAAAAATAAATAAGTCCTTTTGAACTGAAAATCAGTTCAAGGTCCCACTGGGCATGCCAAAAACTGTTATCGCTAGGAATTGCACCCGTATGCAAGGCTGGTAAAGCTCTGCAATTTCATGTAACATGGGACTAATTTCAGGTTGCGGGTGCCCTATAATGAAATTAGACCTCTAGATTATGGGCTGGTTTCCTTCAGATGTTTTATTGAGATGTATATTTTTAGTATTTTGGAAAAGGGAAGAAAGAAACTAAGTGAATGCTAAAGATAAAAAATTGGTGATGCACCTGATTTGGATTAAATAATGCAATCTGATCCATAATGTTTACTCAGAAATCTAACTTTTACACAATCCAGACTTGGCATAAATATCACATAAGTGATTCTAAGGAAGGTTTGAAAATAGGGTTCTTGTGAAGGAAATGATTTTTTCACAACACAACAAAACTATTTCTGGTTAACACAACCTAAGACCTGTGATGATTATATGCTTTAATGCTGCAAACAAGGAAGTGAGACAATAATTTTAAAGGTTTAATGATAAAACACAACAAAATTTCATCAAAATCACTTCACTAATAGCACTAAAAGGAAATGTAATTTAACTGATCTCAAAGAAAACAAAGGAAATTTTTGCAAAGAAGACAAAAGTATAACCTGTAACCTGCCAATCTCTTAATAAAACTATAAAATATAAGCTATAAGAATTCTCCAATCTGTTTAAATCAGAATGAGAATCAAGAACTAGTAAAAACAAACTTTTGCTTTACAATATATAGGTTTTCTCTCTCAAAGAGGCATGCAAAAGATGAACTTGCAGATAACTACCTCTAAAAATAATCACTCCTGAGCAACCTCCAAAATTCTCAAAATTAGGGTTTAAAACTGCCACAAATTGAGCAAAAATAGCTCCAATTTGGGCCTGTCCATATGCTTGACCAAAAAGTTGACCAAGAACCCTAAAAATACTCCTAAACATCATACAAAACCTCCTAGGAGGCCTAGTTAACTCAACTAATCAATTTGCATGATTTTGCATGAGCAAAATTGATTATGAGTAAATAATAAAGTAATAAAATAATCACTTTATTATTAGTTACAATTTGTTCTAATTTTGATTTTACAATTTGTGGAAAATAATAAAGTAATTTGGAAAATATTACTTTATTATTTATTTACAATTAATAACTTTGTAAAATCATGCATGATTTAGAAGAAAAATAATATCACTCCTTATCACTCTAATTACACTTGGCTAATTTGCATGATATGAGCACAAATAGGATTTAGAAGAAAATGAAATCCCCTTATATCTCCTTGTGGGAAAAAATCCCTAGTTTGCATGATTTACACATTAAGGCAAAAATTTTTACCCTTATCACTCCATGCACCAAGGAGAAAACATTATCCTCCCTCTGCAAGAAAATCCATAAGTAATCTTATGCATCATAATATCTCCATGCACAAAACAGTATGCATTAAAGCCTTATGACTCCCTTTGATGCCTTAGTGCATACATATATCATTATATTTCGAAGTCACCTTATATCTCCATATGCAATTTAATACCAAGAAAGCCTTATAACTCTATGACTCCATGCATCAACACTGCCCATTACACTTGCTTACCTTGTCTACCACCTTGTATATTCCATGCTCTGTCCTTATGCATGCCATGTCTAAAACAATACTTCCTTCATGTTGTTGGCCACCAGGCATAATCAAGAAGGATCTTTACCTTTGGATGTTTGCAAAAAGACAAGGAACCTTGACTAACATGTGCATCTTTGACCATGCTATTTATTCGACCACCCAAGAGTTTTAAATAGTTTATAAGGCATGAATCCTTTCTTTCTCATTATATCAACCCTTATTGACTTAATAAAGATCAAGTCCCAAGCAATGTTGGTTGGCCACTCCTTGTTATGATGGCTAGGAATATTCAAGCCAAAGTCTTGACCATGGGCATTTTGGATAAGGTAATTATTTTTCTTTTGTAAGTGAAAAATCACACTTGAGAAAAAGAACCTTCGAACAAAAGCAAAGAGATAACCCTAAAAGTTGCTCATTTTTCATTTGGCATATTTCTTCATTTGCTCTGCAACTGCATTGGGTTAGGGTTTTAGGGTTTGAAGCATATATCTGGTTTTCACTCCCTTTCATGGCTTCTCCATGTTGAAACTCTAGAACTCTGCATGATAAGGAAGAAGGTAACACTATTTTGAGTTCCATATGAGGCATTGTATTGATATCTGTAGCTTCATTTCTCTTTAATGGCTACAACCTCCTTCTTTCATGGCTATCTCCATACGTTGTGTACTCTTTAACACGCTCCTTCTTGTCTCTGCATCTTTTCTTTCTTTGCAACTATTACCTATTCTTGAAAGCTTGATGCTATTGTGAGGCCGTGGATAGATTTCTCCTCCTATCAGCAAAACAAGGTAAGCACTTGTCTTTCTTTCTCCTCTGTAGCTTCATTTGTCTTTTTTACAGCTGAAGAATGACAAGGGTCTGTAGTTGAAATGGGTATTGCATTTTTTAATAAAAAAATGACATATCTTTGTCAGTTGTGCCTGTATTTATCTCCTTTCATCTTTTTCTTGACTGTAGGTGTAAATATCTTGAGGGTTTGAAACTTTCTGATGAGGATTTGTTCTTTTTTCACTTTCAAGGCTTCCATTTTGCCACAGCTGTGCTCTATCTATATATAGACACCAAAAAAATGTGAAAAAAGTTGAGGGTTTCTAAGTTTGAAACCAGGGTTTCTAAGTTTGAAACCAGGGTTTCTAAGTTTGAAACCAGGGTTTCAACTTTCTTTACACAAAAACTTCTTCACTGTCATGGCCATTCTCCCTGTAGTATTCACTGTTCTTCTTTTTGACTTGTAAGTGCAAAAAGAAACAAGGGTTTGAAACTTTCTATCAAGGGTTTGCTCTTTCTTGCACAACAAAACCTTCCTCTAGCACAACTATGGTATTAGCTCTATTTTATGGTACTCATTTCAACTGTATGTAGAAAATAAATAAGCAATTTAGCTTTTTGCAAATGGGTATACAATTTTAGCATGAAAAAGTCTTTCTGGTATAGTACTTCCTTGAATGTATTTTCTTGTAGGCAACAGCACTAGGGTTCAAAATTTTTCTAAGTGAGATTTCACTTTGCTTCACATAGAACCTTCTCCTCCTTTTGATTGTGATTATCATGGCTATTGATGATGATACTTTACCTTATCTGCTTTCCATTGTAGCTCCTGGATATGATAACAAGTTTTTTGATATTCAAAAAGTGTGACTATTATTCATTTATCTCCATCTTGTAACTGTACCACATGATGCTAGCTCCTTTCTCATTGCAAAGTATGAATGTTTGATGATTGACTGCTTGACTGTGGGGTCATCTCTTGACTATCTTTAGCATTCTTTAGATACTCCTATAGCATAGATAACATGTTCTTGTGCATACTCACTGCTTATCTCATGATTTGGATCTCATAGTATCTCATATATATATCATGCTTCTCTACTCCTTGATCATGGCAACTGTTTACTATGACTGTATCATTCAAAATAATGGTATATGAGAAAGAAAAACTACCATATGTCAGCTAGAGCTATTGATTCCTTGTTGTTTTGATTTTGTCTTTTTAAAAAACATAACTTGCATCTTTTTGCTGGATGATCACTTTGAGTACTTGTATCATGTCATTTATTTCTTACTCTTTTGTCACAATGAAATGATACCTTCACATGATTTATTTTGCAACTTGTTCAAATGATACATAAGTTCTTGCATCTTGGAAGCTTTATTCTATTTTTCTTCTTTTATCAAGCACCCTGATCTGAATACCTGTATCATATCCTTGTACTATGAATGCACTCTGTTAGTTGCTTTTATTAGCTATGATGAAATGAATATATGCATTCACAATGCTTCTGTACTTTAGATGGCTCCTGTAGCCTGGATGACTAAAATCTGATTTGCACTTTGTTTTTGTCAATCTTGACTGAGTCATGTTAATCTGATTTGCTCCAATCAACTGTAATAATGTCATGATGACATATCTTTTCTGTAAGTTGATTAGATGATGCATGATATAGCTTGGAATGATGCATCTTGTCTTTTTTGATACTCTTTTCAAAAATGAAAAGAAACATGCTAGGCTCAAACCCTTGTGGGAGCCACATTTAATCCACATGTTTATTTGTCTTCAAACCAGCAACAAAACTTGTCCTATACATGCACAGTGAACAAACAAGTTAGCATAAAAATGTACCTGAGAGTAGTAATTGATCTTCTTCATGGTTTCTTCCTGATTTGTGGCATAGATCTGATCTGATCTCTCATTTGAATGCATGATATGATAAGTAGATGTTTTTGTTTGATAGAAGCATGTGATAACTTTAAACATCTAGAGCACTAACAGGGTTGTCCCCAAAATTTTGTAGGTTCAACTGATGATGGAGCTTGGAGTGAAGACTGAAAGTTGAAGACTTGAAGGCCGACATCAACAAACAATCTTCATCATCAGGCAATGATGGATGTTTAGATTTATCAGATGTTCATTTCTTTTCCTTTTATCAAATAGATGCATAGCTTGCATGTCTGCAATTGCTTAGTCTATTTACTCCCACGACTTGTGTGGGACACATTTGAACACTTCTTTTAAACATGATCAGTTAATTTCTCTTATTCATATGATGTATATGTATTTCCTTTTCAATCAATGCATAAGATAAAGTAACAGATACTTGAATGTATTTTCAAAAAATGACATGAAATAACAGTTCAATACAAATATCTTTCTTTTTTTTTATTCAAAGCTGATTAACTGAATAATCAATCTAACTTATAACTCCTAAAAGATCAAACTGTGTAGAACAACTGTATTTCTTGAATCTTTGATTTCTTGACAATCTTATTCTCTTGTCATGGTAACTCATCAGTCCTGATTGGACTGATGGGTTATCTTGGCAACTGGATATCCTTCTCTGCTTTTGTCAAGATGTCAACTGTTTAATGAATGCACAACTTTGAAGTTTTCTATTATTCCTTCTAAACAATTACACTTAGGTCCAACTAATTTTAAGTGTGAACAAAAAAATAGTAACATTTCTGGTGACCTCTCAGGGGTGTTTGCCTGCTAAATAGTTTAAAACCAGTAGCCTTTGTAACTCCATTGGGCATAGAGTCATTCTGTCCTAACCTTAGAGAATTTTTGCAACTCACACTAACTGAAGACAACAGTAGCAACTAATTGAAAATTGAACTAAATTGATTTTCTTAAAACAAAACCAACAACATGTGCAAAAGCACTTCTTGAAAACAAAACAACAATAACTAAAACTAAATGTGCAAAAGCACTTATTTGTAGCATAAGGTTGCCTTACTAGTAGCATAACTTGAGGTAAATCCCATTAACTGGGATTGGCAACACCTCACCATCTAACTTAGCAAGCTGGAATGCATTGTGTTGCTTGCTTTCTGTGATTATATATTGTCCATCCTGTTGGATTTAAGGCATACAACTGAGAGGGGGGGGGGGTGAATCAGTTGTATGAAACTTCTTGTTCTTTCAAACACTTGATTCTTCGTTGTTAGTTAACAGCATATCAATTAATCATCCATGAAAGCATAATACATAAACACAAGAGCAGATAAACATCAACACATTGAACACCAAGATTTTGACGTGGAAAACCCGGTTAAGGGAAAAACCACGGGGTGATTAACCCAAGGATTATTCTCTGTTAGAAGAATAAGAAAAAGAATGGCACTTGCCAATTAGGGCTCACTGCCCGAGCACACTGCTCACAAAGAGGCCCACTGCCTACAAGGAGACACACTGTCTACAAAGTGATAAGAATCACAATCTTGAACTGGAGAATGACATCTCTACCATGTCCGGATCAGTTCCATTTAAGCCCAAAAACCTCTGCTCTGCCTTTCGCACTTCTCTTCGCTATGCCACACTCATCCACACAATCCACACTTCGAAATGAACTCACAAACCGTTATTTATACAAGACATCCACTTAGGAACAAACATCTAAGTCGGCAAACAACCATAAGAGTATCCGCAAGATGAATAACACATCCGGTCGGCCACCACAAGAACATTCGCAGGATGAACAACTCATCCGGTCGGCTAAACAGAGCAAGAACTTCATCCGGAAGAATAACTTCAATTTCGGGCTCTACTATCAATGCGGACCAACAACACAACCTCAACATGATCCAAGAACCTTCACAAGCCTGCCTGAATGACCATGTACATCCGCACTTTCTTTACTTACTGGAATCTCTTCTCTTCCTTATCCGGAACTTCAAGAACACTCTGTCGCCACTGTCATAATGCAAGAGGTACTTCCGGACCTCCAAATCATACACAACTTGAGATGGCACATCACAAGGACATCCCAAAGACTCCTTCCAATCTGCAGATTAGGATTATACAGTTCCGGACCTCACCAGACCTTTTTGTGATCCTCTGTCACCTCTGAATACTTGCCGGAACCGGTTCTACACCGACAGCCACAACTCCTTCAGATCTTCATGCGGACCTCTGAAATCTTAACTGAGGCATCTCAAGACTTATATCTACAAACCCTTTAATCCGCATCCTCCGGTTCTCAACCTATACAATACATTTGCCTTCTTCTCATCATGGTTCTTCACTGTTCCTGACTGAGGCTAATTTTCTCAATATCCTCAGCACACAGCTCATCCAATCCTTCTTGTCAATGCAATATGAGTATCTTGACATCAATGACAACACTGGCTCACCTCATACTTGCAACAATCTCCCCCTTTGTCATTGATGGCAACATATGATGTGAAAAACCATCAAGACAAGAACTTCTCCTTTCTGTCACAGCTCCCCCTATCAACAACAACTTTTCACATGTCTTCTCTTTCTTTACTGCTCCCCCTTTGATCATCAACCACTTGTTTTTCACATGTCTTCTCTCCCCCTTTGACATCAATGGCAAAGGACTCATACGTGCAATTCTCATACATCAGAATCATACCAGCTGCTCCCCCTTAGTTGCAGCTCCCCATCATCAATCTGGATCACAAGATATGACTGTGATATCCACTGGACTGATGCACATCAGTGCATCCTAGTTCATCACCAGAGGGGCCATGACCCCTAACTTCTCCCGGAGATATTCAAAAGAGTCCTTGGGAAGAGGTTTAGTAAAGATATCTGCAATCTGATCCTTTGAGGGAACATACTCTAATCTGACTTCTTCCTTGTTCACTTGTTCTCTCAAAAAGTGAAACTTGATAGATATGTGCTTAGTCTTAGAATGCAATACCGGATTCTTAGAAATATTAATTGCACTTGAATTATCACAGAAAATTGTGATAGGCTCCTCATATTCAACTTTAATGTCTCTTAGCATCTGCTTCATCCATAAGATTTGAGTGCAACTACCTGCTGCTGCAATGTATTCTGCTTCAGTTGTAGACAGAGATATTGCATCTTGTTTCTTGCTTAGCCAAGAAACCAATCTCTTCCCCAAAAAGAATGCTCCACCACTAGTGCTCTTCCGGTCATCCACATCTCCTGCCCAATCTGCATCTGTGTAAGCATGAAGAGAGAAATCCGGATCTCTAGGGTACCATAGACCATACTCAACTGTTCCTTTCAGGTACCTAAAAATTCTTTTGATTGCCATAACATGAGATTCTCTAGGATCAGCCTGGAATCTTGCCACAAGACCAACAGCCTGCATTATATCTGGTCTAGTCTGAGTGAGATACAACAATCCACCAATCATTGATCTATACTTTGTCTAATCTGCCTTTGGGGAGTCATCATCTTTGCTCAACTTACATCCAGTTGCCATGGGAGTGTTCATTGGTTTTGAATCTTCCATACCATATTTCCTTAACAATTCTTTCACATATTTGGTCTGAGAAATGAAGATTCCTTTCTTTGTTTGAGTAATTTGCAGACCCAAGAAGAAATTCAT
The DNA here is from genome assembly GCA_027924645.1 of Cunninghamia lanceolata. Classification (NCBI taxonomy): domain Eukaryota; kingdom Viridiplantae; phylum Streptophyta; class Pinopsida; order Cupressales; family Cupressaceae; genus Cunninghamia; species Cunninghamia lanceolata. The sequence continues at coordinate 1,006,140 of BSBN01001132.1, forward strand.
TTCACCAAGCATAGACATTTCAAACTCACTTTTCATCTGATTTGCAAAAGTTTTGCACATACTATCTCTTCCTCCAAAAATGATATCATCCACAAACACTTCAACAATCAAAATGTTTTCATGAACAATTTTGAAATATAAGTTACTGTCAGCAGTACCTTTGTTGAATCCAATCTGCACAAGATGCTTATCCAACCTTTCATACCATGCTCTTGGGGCTTGCTTTAGTCCATACAATGCTTTCTTCAACTTGCAGACCATATCATCATTATCAGACAATTGAAATCCATCCGGCTGTTCAATGTAAACTTCTTCTTCCAGATCACCATTTAGGAAAGCAGACTTGACATCCATCTGATATACCTTGAAGTCTTTGAAGGCAGCAAATGCAAGAAATAATCTGACTGCTTCAATTCTTGCCACCGGAGCAAAGGTCTCTTCAAAGTCAATTCCTTCTATTTGAGAGTAGCCTTTGCAGACCAATCTAGCTTTGTTTCTGATAACTTCACCAGTTTCATTCAGTTTGTTCCGGAAGACCCATTTGGTTCCAATCACATTCCTGTCTCTAGGTCTGGGAACAAGATTCCAAGTATGATTTTTCTCAATTTGCATTAATTCATCTTTCATTGCTTTAGTCCAGTTTTCATCATTGCAGGCTTCATTTACTGTTTTAGGTTCAATCTTTGAAATCAAACAACATTCATCCTGATTTTGAGCAACATTCCTTCTAGTTTGCACACCTTTGCTTCTGTCACCTATGATCTGATCTTCAGAGTGGTTTAGTCTTACATACCTTGGAATTTTGGGAATATCCTGCACTGTTGCTCCTTGATCAGGTTCATTCTGACCTATTTCTTCTTCCTGATTTACTGGATCAAGTTGATTCTGACTTACCGGAGGGGATTGAGTCCCTTGAACCTGAACACCATCTTGATCATCTTCATCAAACTCATAAAATCTTGAAGGCTTCTCAATTCCTTCATCAACTTTCACATTGGTGCTTTCTATCATCTTCCTCAATCTCTTATTGTAACACCGGTATGCTTTGCTTTGAGTGGAGTAGCCCAAGAAAATTCCTTCATCACTTCTAGCATCAAACTTTCCTAGATCTTCATCTCTTTTAATATAACACTTGCTACCAAATATTCTGAAATATTTCACAGTAGGAGTGATGCCAAACCAGAGTTCATAGGGGGTCTTACCGGTGTTGTTTCTGATTTGAACTCGATTGAGAGTGTAGACTGCAGTGCTGATAGCTTCTTTCCAAAACATCTGAGGAGCATTTTCTTCCAACATCATTGTCCTGGCAGCTTCCTGGATGGTCCGGTTCTTTCTTTCAACTACTCCATTCTGCTGTGGAGTCCTAGGAGCAGACAATTGTCTCCTTATACCCTGCTTCTCACAAAAGTCAATGAACTCACCAGATGTAAATTCACCACCTCTATCAGACCTTAGACACTTTAGTTTCAATCCGGTTTGATTCTCTACCATAGCTTTGAAGATTTTGAACTTCTCAAATGCTTCTGATTTTTCTTTTAGAAAGGTAACCCACATCATCCGGGAATGATCATCAATTAACAACATGAAATGTCTATCACTTTGCAGACTCTTGATTCTTGTCGGACCACAGAGATCAGTATGTACTAATTCCAACAATCCAGTAGAAGATTGATCTTTGCTTTTGAAAGAGACTCTGCTCTGTTTACCTAGCTGACATTCTTTGCACAAACTATTTGTAGGTTTCACCAATTTTGGAAGGTCTCTTACAGCCTGAATATTGCTTATCTTGATGATGTTATCAAAATTCACATGACACATTCTTCTATGCCATAACCAACTCTGATCAACTTGAGCAAACAGACAACTTTTGTTTGAACCAACCAGATGAAAGATATTACCTTTTGTTTGAGCACCGGATGCAATTTCAGTTCCGGAGCTTGTAAAGATTCTGCATTTTCCATTCTTGAATCGGAGATCATAGCCTTTGTCCACTAACTGACCAACACTGAGAAGATTGTGCTTCAATCCTTCAACATATAGTACATTACCTGTTTTGCTCTTTCCATCGAAGGAAATAGTTCCCCTACCTCTGATTCTGCCAGCAGAATTGTCACCAAACTTTACCATTCCTCCTTCATACCTTTCCAAATCTAAGAACTTATTCTTGTCACCAGTCATATGGTGAGAACATCCACTATCAATAACCCAATCATCCTTTTCTTCCACTTGAGCAGCCAAAGCTCTTTCCACAACCTTGTGATTGACAGATTCAGAGGATATTGAATCTACTTCCTTGATGGCAATAAACACCCATTCATTTCCGGATTTGCTTTCTAGTTCTGATTCATCATCTGTTACTCCTTCATTGTCATCTTCTTCATGAACATAATAGCAGTTCTTTTGAAACCTTTGTCTGTTAGTATTAGACCTTGCAGATCTTTCCGGACATCTTGAAGCAAAATGACCAATCTTATTGCAGTTGAAACACTTAAAGGGTAGTTTTCCTTCATACTTACCAGATCCTCTTGGCAGTCTCTTTGCAATGAGGGCTTCAAGTTGAGCTGTTTCTGCTTCTTCTTCTTCCATGTCTCTTCTTGCTTGATCATACCATGACATCTTCCTTGATGAGTTTTCTCCCGGATCAAATCTCTGTTTGCCTTTCACATAGGCACTGGCTTTGAAAGCAGATTCAGTCTTGGGAGGATCATCTCCAAACTCGGTCATTTCAAATGCAGCTAGTTTGCCAGCCAGTTGTTCTCTTGTGACAGTTGTGTGGGCTCTGAATTCATCAATGGCAGCAACCTTGATTTTGTAGGCAGCAGGAAGGGATCTTAGGATTTTGCAGACAATCTCATTTTCATCTAGAGTTCCACCAGCATTTCTAATTCCACATACCAGCTCATTCACTCTTGGCATAAAGGTAGTGATGTTTTCATCATCTCTCATCTTCAATCTTTCAAATTTCCCTTTCAGACTTTGCAACCTTGCACTTTTGACAAACTCATCTCCTTCATACAGAAGTTCCAGTTTAGTCAGGATCTCATATGCAGTTGGTAGGTCAATAACATTTGAGAGATCTGAATCATTCAATGCGCTTAGTAGGGCTTCCTTGGTCCGCAGATTATTTTCAGCATCTGTGATTTCATTCAGAGTTGTCGGACCACCTTGTGGAGGTACATATGGTTTTGAGACCATAGCCAAGTATGCTTTTCCCATACATTCCAAGTGACACTTCATGCGACCTTTCCAGAGAGTGAAGTTGGTTCCATCAAACTTTGGACTATCCTTCTTGTATGACGACATCCTGGATCTCCTCAAGCGGTTAAGCTCCTTTCACAGGAACTTGGCTCTGATACCAATTGTTGGATTTAAGGCATACAACTGAGAGGGGGGGTGAATCAGTTGTATGAAACTTCTTGTTCTTTCAAACACTTGATTCTTCGTTGTTAGTTAACAGCATATCAATTAATCATCCATGAAAGCATAATACATAAACACAAGAGCAGATAAACATCAACACATTGAACACCAAGATTTTGACGTGGAAAACCCGGTTAAGGGAAAAACCACGGGGTGATTAACCCAAGGATTATTCTCTGTTAGAAGAATAAGAAAAAGAATGGCACTTGCCAATTAGGGCTCACTGCCCGAGCACACTGCTCACAAAGAGGCCCACTGCCTACAAGGAGACACACTGTCTACAAAGTGATAAGAATCACAATCTTGAACTGGAGAATGACATCTCTACCATGTCCGGATCAGTTCCATTTAAGCCCAAAAACCTCTGCTCTGCCTTTCGCACTTCTCTTCGCTATGCCACACTCATCCACACAATCCACACTTCGAAATGAACTCACAAACCGTTATTTATACAAGACATCCACTTAGGAACAAACATCTAAGTCGGCAAACAACCATAAGAGTATCCGCAAGATGAATAACACATCCGGTCGGCCACCACAAGAACATTCGCAGGATGAACAACTCATCCGGTCGGCTAAACAGAGCAAGAACTTCATCCGGAAGAATAACTTCAATTCCGGGCTCTACTATCAATGCGGACCAACAACACAACCTCAACATGATCCAAGAACCTTCACAAGCCTGCCTGAATGACCAGGTACATCCGCACTTTCTTTACTTACTGGAATCTCTTCTCTTCCTTATCCGGAACTTCAAGAACACTGTTTGTCGCCACTGTCATAATGCAAGAGGTACTTCTGGACCTCCAAATCATACACAACTTGAGATGGCACATCACAAGGACATCCCAAAGATTCCTTCCAATCTGCAGATTAGGATTATATAGTTCCGGACCTCACCAGACCTTTTTGTGATCCTTTGTCACCTCTGAATACTTGCCGGAACCGGTTCTACACCGACAGCCACAACTCCTTCAGATCTTCATGCGGACCTCTGAAATCTTAACTGAGGCATCTCAAGACTTATATCTACAAACCCTTTAATCCGCATCCTCCGGTTCTCAACCTATACAATACATTTGCCTTCTTCTCATCACGGTTCTTCACTGTTCCTGACTGAGGCTAATTTTCTCAATATCCTCAGCACACAGCTCATCCAATCCTTCTTGTCAATGCAATATGAGTATCTTGACATCAATGACAACACTGGCTCACCTCATACTTGCAACACATCCCACATTGCATCAAACTTTGTATGCTGTCCTAGTCTGCTCTTCAGCTCATTCCATTTGAAAACTAGATCTCCTTCTTTATAGACTCTTGGTACTGCCCTTTTATCAAAACTCCTCTTCATTTGAGCTCGGTGTGCTTCCAATGTTTTTAAGGCCTCCTTCCTAATTTCTTCAAGTTCAATCAACTATGCAAGCCTGATTTCAATTGGTTGTTCTTCAAGTAATTCTAGCGCTTTTATATAGCTAAGTGTTGGCAACTCCACTGTTATTGGTAACTTTTCTTCCTTTCCATTTATAAAAATAGAGCATAACTTCCACTGGGAGGTCTGCAGGATATGATCTCAGCAAAGAGAGTGGCCACCTTGATGACCTTCTCTTCTAGGGCCTTTATTTTCTCTGACATGGTGCTTACTACCCTTTGTAGTTGTAGCATTACCTTAGATTTGTCTAACTCCTGACATCTCCTTTCCCAATGGAATAGGGCCTTAAGAATGTCTATTGGGAGCACCTTGATATATGGATCTATTTGAGTCCCCTGTTCAACAGTAGCAGTTGGATTGGTCAGCGCATGAAGCAACTCTTCCTGATCATTTATCTTATTGTTGGCCTTTGTTAGCTACTTAGCCTGATGTTGCATTTTCTCTATCATTGCTAAAATCAATGTGATGCAATTGTCTCTGTCTTTGGTAATATCAGAGGTATTCTTTGTTGATTCTTCATCCTTTTCCCTGATCTTAGCCTCTTTCCTTTGAATGATCCCCTATTTTTCTTTGATCTCATTTCTCAGCTCCTCTATTTCCTACTTTTTCTCTGTGTCTTTTTCTTTCATGACCTTCTTGAGGTTAGTGATAATTAGGTTCTTTCCCCACAATAGCCTCTTCAAATTATCAATCTCGTCCATCAATTGTTGTTCTCTTGGAACCTCTATATCTCCTTGATCAAAAGGGTGCGAGTAACTCCCTGATTCTCCTCCTTTTGTCCCTTCTTCATCAAGGGTTTCTATTTCTTCCTATCCCACATTGTCAACTTGCTCCCCTTGTTCATCTGCCTTCTCTTGCTGATCCTCATCTTCCTCTTCTTGAGCCTCTTCCTGCTTCACTTCTACAAATGTTAGGGATGATGAGGGTCTAGCCTCCTTCATGGAGGTTCTGAACCCCATGAGGACCTTAGCCAAGAGAACAGTGTCTTGTTCTACCTGACTAGGTTGTCTCTTCTATTTACTTCTCTGGAGCATTGGTGGGGACTATGCCTCTAGAGTTGGATCATATCCCTCAGAGTCTAAAGAGATGGTCAAGGTTTCCCCCTGTGCTACCTCCAGAGCTTGAGTACATTGTGGTTCGAGAGTCTGAGTTCTTGGAATCAGGAAGTAGACTCCAGAGTACTCCCCTCAACTACTCATCTTTTTATTTTTCTTCTAATCAGGGGAATTTCAACTAAATCATCAGACTCTTCTTCTGCCCTTTTATGCTTACTGGGATTAGGTGTTTTTGGATGTCTTTTTGTTTTCTCCCTTTGCCTTGTTTCTTTCCTATACTTTTTGGGGCCAAAAGTTTGTGTAGATTCTAGTGTTATCTCCTCTTCCATAATCATAGTTCCCCTCTGTTAGGTCACAAAAATGCAGATCCTACACCCTAAGAGGTTGCCAAGCTCTCTTGACATTTTTGGCTAACTAACACAAGGTTAATATGGTAAAAACCCTATTCACTTCAGGCTCTTCCAGACCTAGGTGGGTGTACCTTGACTACTTGTGCAAACTTGTATTAACCTTCATAGTGGCAAATGGGTGTGAAGTAGATGTAAGGTTTAGTGACCGTTTCTAATGTATGAGGTTTGAATATATAAATAGGTTTGAAAGTATGAAATGTTGGTAATGATTTGGACCAGTGCTTTATCTATTGGGTAAAGGAGTCAAGAGTTAATGGCATATGGACTTATATGTTTGGCTTAACTCGAATTGTTGGGCACTTATGTAAATCTATACCTTGTATAGATGTGCAAGGATGTTGAGTTGCAGGGTTCTTCTTATGAAATCCTAATGATATTCCCTAAATTGTTGTGACCAGAGGAAAGGATTTTAATTCTAGTGGGAAGGAAACCAACAAAGAGGACTTGTTCAAAGGATTTTAACTCTAGGCAGAGACCAATAAACACATACCACTTGAGCAGGACTTAAATCAACTTCTCACTAAAACTAATCAAACAGATCAGATAGAAACAACAAATGTGCACTGATAAATTAAATATACCCTTGATATATTAACTTAATCAATTTAAGAAACCATTCTGGAGACACCATGCAGCCCATAATCATGAAATTTAACAGAACAATTGAACACCAAATAAGTATGCTCCACTAAATAACCCTGCTCCTTTGTATTAATTTAGAAGTCCAGAATACATTTGAAAAACATAAGTTGATATAGATAGAATTATCTGAGTATTTTGTATATATATTGGAATTGAGGAATTACAATTGTATCGCTTCTCCCATTGCTTCATGATTTTTCTCCCCTTTATACTGCACATTCTTTTAGGGTTGTGACCCTTCATTCGACATTCTTCTCAGGTGCATCTCTTCATTTAATAAATCATCTTCAATAGATTAATTTAACTCCTTCCAGATAAAAGTACTTCTCAATATTTTCGTGTCTTATCCCATTTCTTATTTTCCTTTGTGTACTATCACCTTTATTTGTCAAAAAGTATTCATTTGGGTGAAAATAATTACCCTTTCTTTATCTACTTGAAAAAATATTTCACTGGACCTCATACTTGCATATTTTAGGTAAAAATATTTACCCATTCGGTTAATTCCTCCCAAAATATTCCACCTTTGTTATTCGAAATCTCTACTTTGTAGATTCCTTATGTTCCTCTATGAAAATATTTTATTTCCTTTCACTTTTAATGAAAAACTTATTTTCCTTCTTGAAATAATATTTCTCCCTCTAGGATTTCTTCTTTCCCTTTAACTTTCTTGGTGTAAATAATTTACTCCTTAGGAAAATAATATTTAGTGGGTAACAACATGCTCTCTTAATTCCTAGGGTAAAATGTTTTACCCATCATGGGAAACAAATTGCATTAAAGTAATAATATGCCCCGGTAGTCATTTTAAATAACTTCATTTTGTACTTTCATGTATCCTCCATTTCTTTTCATTGGAGGGAAACATTTAATCCAATATATTACTCTCCTCATGATCTTCATTTCATCTGCTTTATTTATGTGATGCTAAGATTTTACAATCATCAGTATATCAGAGGGACAGTAAAAAGTGTCACTCTGATATATATGAGTCAGTCCAATATTCTATTTATTAGTTCTCGGAGTCCACAATATCGGCATATCGGTGTGACTAGTTTTGGGGTCTTCCTGATATGACATCTCTGCTTGATATTAGGGTTTCTTCATAGGGTTTTCAACTTTGTAGCTTCTGGCAGGAATACAGGGTGCTTCGCAATGTATTTTATACATCTGGTAAAATTCTCATTTTGTTGCACTTAAATGGATGCTCATTCCTTGCCCCATAGTCCCTATCTCCACTTTGTGCATAGTCTGCAATCTTCGCATTTTGTCAACAGGGTCTGCAGCTTGCAAATGCTACCACATTTTGTATATATTTTGCTAGGGTAGTTTCAACATGTGTACCATGGAATTAGCTTAAGAATCTATAAAACCTCTTAATCAATTTTGTCGGTGTCTCTCTACACTGGGAGAAGGAAGGCATTGCCAGATATCATTCAAATGAAGCCATTTTGTGTATTATCCTGCGCTAATTGCATTCACTGAGACTACATTTTCTTTTCTTGACAGAATAGAAAATGACTTATGCGCTTCTGTCATGGATGCATTTCTATAAGAGCATTTCTTACTATAATATCAAATAAAAATTTTCTTTCCACTATGCTTTGATGGGCGGTCATACCCATAGGGACACTTTTATGCTTTGATGGATGTCGATATCCTTTTATATGTTATAAAACCCTTTTTGTTTCCCTTAAAAATGCCCTTTATTGTTGTATCAGTGGGACTAGAGATTATGTCCCTTCGATATCCTTGAGTCCCCCCAAAATGCTTTTACACTTGGATATCGTTGTATCGGTGAGACACATTTAAGTGTCATGCCGATATGTATCAGTCCCTTCGATGTGCTTGATGTTATTGGGGTATCGAAGAGACATATGATTTAGTCTTCCTAATATTCTTCAGTCTCTTTGATATATTTTATCTCCTTGATTTTCTAATGTCAGCGAAATACAAATTGACTTTATCACATCAGGCTATCAGGGAGACATTAAAATGAGTCCTCCCGACATGGTATTCTCCCAGTGATATTTTGTTTTATGACTTCTAAAGGATCCTTAAGTCAAATTAGATAATTTTATTCTTTTGGAAGGTAATGGTGGGGATGTTGCAGGATTATTAGGGTTGAGGTATCAATTGAGCAGATTTATTATTTTGCATTTTGCAATACAAGTATGGGAAGATGGTGAGAATAGGTTATTTTGATTTAGATTTTGTACAGTCGAAATCAGTTCCAACAGTGGCTTTGACTGGAGATGAATAGCTATGAAGTCATTGCAAGAATCCAGAAAATATTCTCTGGGATGCAGACTAGTGGTGGTGGGGGGGAGGGCAATGGAAACCCTAATCTACTGTGCATGGAAAATTTCTTTCAAGAGAAGAAATGTTTCAGGAACTGTCTATGCACTGGCAATTCCTTTTCTTCACCACTCATATTTTATATGTAATAAGAATCCTCTCCACATTTACCAGTGATAATAAATGGGCCCAACCATAACGCCTCAAACTTGCCATGTTTTCCTTTATCCTATCCTCTAGTGTTCCACATTAGTACCATATCATCCGTCTTTAATTTTCTTTCCTTAGCCCTTTTATCAAATAAGTATTTAGTTTACAATTGTATTTTTTCATTTTGTTCTTGAGCTTGTGTCCTTATTTCATCTAGTTTAGCCAATTGTTCCATTCTTTCTTCCATGGGTTCTGGAACATCTATGTCCTCTTGGAGAACAAACTTATAAACTGGTAATAGATTGTGCATAGGTAACCTGACTTGTACACCATACATTAATTCAAATGGAGATTTTCCTATGCTTTTCTTTACAGTAACCCTGTCTGCCCATAATGCCAATTTTAGTTTTGAATCCCAAGCTTTCTTATTATTTTCTAACATCCTTTTGATTATTTTTAGGATGCTTTTATTACTTGACTCTGCCTATCCTAAGCCTGAGGGTGACATGGAGAAGCATACGAAATTGTTATACCATATGTTTCACAAAATGTTTTGAACTCTTCTAACCTAAAACACATGCCATTGTCTGTAATGAGTCTGACTAGAACTTCAAATCTGGTAATAATATTTTCCAATAGAAAATTTACCACCACCTTGCTAGTGGCTTGTTTGGTCAGAATAGCCTCTATCCATTTTGTAAAATAGTCTATTGCCACCAAAATCCACTTATATCCACCACTAGATTTCTTTGTGATTTCCCCTATGAAATCAATCACCCATTGATGAAATGGGGCTTCCACTTGCATTGGCCTCAATGGTACAGCTCCTTGATAGTTTAATTTCCTAGAGAATTTCTTACAAGCCTTACATTTTCTTACATATTTGTGAGCATCCTTAAAAACTTTAGGCCAATAGTAGCCTGCTCTCATTACTTTATGGGCAGTAGTGCTTGTTGAGAAATGCTCTCCACACACACCTTCATGCATTTCCTGTAATATCTTCTCAGCTTGTGTCTTATCCAAGCATAACAGTAAAGTACCATCTCTATTTTTCCAATACAAATCTCCATCCATGAAGACATACTTTGATGCAACAAGTTTCAAAGTTCTCCTTTGATTGTCATTTAGGCCTTAAGTATATTTCATATTTTTTAGGTAATACATTATATTTGTACACCAAGCTGTATGCTCAATGCTTGCAATGATCTCATCTCCTTCTTGTATATTGCAAACTTGTGCAACCTCCAAATTTGATTCAGTCATTAATTTAGCCAGACCTTGGCCCCTAACAAGCTTAGTGATTTGAATATCAATGTTAAACTCTTGGATTCTATTAATCCATCTACACCTCCATCCTGTAACTTCATTTTGGACAAAAAACATCTTTTACTGTAGCATTTGGTACATATGCTACCACATGAGCTCCAACTAAATAAAGCCTAAATGTTTTTACTGCTTTTACTAGGGCATAAGCCTATTTTTTAGTGATATAATATTTCAATTCTGCCCCTTGGAGCGATTTGCTAAAAATGATATAGGCTGTTCATACCCTTCATTGTTCTTCTGCAACATTACAGCTACTACTGTATGGAAAGATGTAAAGGAAAATATTTGAAATGGCTTGTTAAAGTCTAGGGATTTTAGCACAGGAGCTTCTTTAATAGCTTTCTTGATAGATGTGAATGCATCAATGGCCTCCTTATTCCAATCCATCTTTGCACCTTTCTTCAACATTTTAGAGACCGATTTAACAATTTCTGCAAAGTTTGATATAAACCTTCTGATGAAATTTATTTGCCCAAAGAAAGATTGAATGGATTTCATATTTTTTGGAATAGGAATTTTATCAATAGCCTCCACCCTTTCAGGATCAATCCTTACACCATGCTTTGAGACTATGTGCCCTAATAATTTTCCTTCTGTCACAACAAAGAGACACTTCTTTGGGTTTAGAGAAATACCATATTCCAATGCCCTAATAAATATTTTCTCCAAGTGTGAACAATGATCCTCTGACCTTTTAGAATATGCTATAAGATTATCCTGGTAAACTACCATTATTGCATTGATCAAATCAGCAAAGGCTACATCCATGGCCCTTTGAAATGTTGGCCTAACATTTGTAAGGTCAAATGGCATCCTAACATAAACATAGGTACCCCAAGGTGTGGTAAAAGCTATTTTATGTTGTTCACATTCCTTGACTTTTACTTGGTTATACCCAGATAAACCATCCATCATAGATAATAATTCACATCCTGTCACTTGTTGCAACATTGTCTCCATATTTGGAAGAGGGTAATGATCTTTTAGTGATGAGATATTTAAGTTTCTGAAATCCACACACAATCTTATATCACCATTCTTTTTTCTTACATGTACCAAATTTGATACCCAAGAAGAATGTCTAATATATTTTATGATACCTCCTTCCCTTAGTTTCATAAGTTCTTCCTACATCTTAGGTGCCAGTGTTAGGTTGATGGGTCTCTGTTTTTGCCTAAATGGTTTGGCATCAGGTTTTAGGGGAATTTCATGTTGAAATAAATCTTCTCTGTATACCTTTAAATCATCATAAGACCATGCAAACACATGTTTATATTTTCTGAGTAGGATTATAAGCATTTCTCTAATTTTTAGACTAATTTTCTTTCCAATGTAGACCTTTTTAGGGGCCATATCTATTCCCAAATTAATTTCTTCCACATCCTTAAGGTCCATAGTTGTAGATTTAAGAAAATATCTATCCTATCCATCAAACATTCTTTCCAAGGCTACAAGACCTTTAGGAATTTTGTTTGTCTTGAGTTGGACCACGTCTTTTCCAAAAAGAGTCTCCTTAACATCTACCTCCTCAATGAATGCATTGAAGTCAATTTCTTGTGATTCATATTGGTCCACACAATGGAGGAACTTAATGAGGTCTTGGTCATCATTGAAAACTTGCCAGTTATAAATATTATCGGGGTTCATTGGTCTAGCCTTAAATTCTACCTCTGCTATTCCTGATAATGTAATGTCATCCTTTTTCAAGGCTACATTGGCTAAGAAATCTACCATTATATTTTTAGACCTTTCTATCCAATCTACAGAGAATGCATCGAAGAGTTCTACTGTATCCCACATAGAATTCCTGTATTGCTTCAGTCTCTTATTCTTTGAAGAATATTTTGCCATGATCTGTGAGACTACTAATTCAGAGTCACCATATACTCCTAGTAGTTTGATTCCATGTTTTATGGTGATGTTTAAACCTACTAGCAATGCCTCGTACTCAACAATGTTATTTGTACACTCAAAAGATAATAAGAATGAGTATTTGAAAGTTTTGCCTGTGGGTGAGATAAATACTACCCCTGCCCCATTTCCTCCTTTGCTGCAGGCTCCATCAAAATGCATCTTCCATACACCATTTTCATCTGTTTGAGTCTCTTTTTTTATTGGTTCCATATTTTGTAATTTAGGATGTGATTTCTGAACCCTAAAACTCCCAAGATCTACATCACAGAAACAATTCATCTAATTTGGATCTAATCATTCTATTATATTCTCATATCTTGGCTCTCTGTATATCTTAACGTCCTTCCCATTTACTAGTATTGTTGTGTATGATAAGTCTAGTTGGACATTTCCTCCTACTGTAGCAGTCCATTGTCTGGATAACAACATACCATAGTACGGAAGAGTGTCTGACAGTTATATCAGTTCTGTATGTAGCTTCAAGGTATGAGGCTAATTTAAGTTCTACATCTCTCATGATTCCAACAACTAGAATAGATCTGTTGTCCATTACATAGCATTTACCATATGTTGTATCTACCTGTAGACCTAACTCTTTCATGACTGCTATTGGCATGATGTTTATGGCAGCTCCAGAATTGATCATGCAGTTTCTTACCAGCTTGTTATTGATCAGTAGTGTTATATAAAATGGGTCTACTTGAGAAGGATTTTTGTTATAGCATCGCCAAGATAAATTTTAGGAGTCATAACTTCTTGTCCAAGATTGTTCACCTTATTTTCTGGCCCATTTTTGTTGCGACCTTGTTGTTGATTTGACACATTAGAAATCAACTTGAGAACATTGTCCCTGTATTCATCTTTTCTCATCATTTTCATTAATGGTATTGGTATCTTGATTTGGGATAATGCTTGTGTTATATCAAATGAGGGAGTAGTAGTGATATGTTTTGATTTTTCTTTATTGGAACCCTTTTCATTAGGTTGCTGCTTATTATTATCCTTCATCTTGTTTTGTTCAACCTTGGATGTTTCTTTATGTGTAATTTTCTAATTTTCTCCTTTCTTATGGTTATCCAAGGTACACTTCTTATGATTTGGTTCTTTAATAAACAAACCTCTCGGTGTTCCTTGGTCTGCATTCATAGTCCTAATCCTCAAGTTGTAATTATTTCTGGCCTAGGCTATAACAACGATTGTAAGAGTTCTCCTTTCTTCCTCAGTGGGCTTTCTTAATTGGAATTGTGGGACCATGCTAGACACATAAGTGCTTCCTTCATTATCCTCTTCCTAATCAGATAAATATTCTTGTCTACCCATGTTAACATTATACTTCTAGTTGCTCACATCGTATTCATACCCATCTTCTTCAAAGGATGAGTATCCTTCATCAATTGAGTGAGGTATCATTCCTAACATATTTATGGTATGATCTGTTGGCAAGAGACATTGATACACATGACAGGTGTTGTCACTGATGGCAACTAAGTCCATTCCACACATCTGCACTGCAGCATCAGATCATACTGGAAGTCAGTTCCAAGATTTGTCAAGTCCAGGTAGATAGCAACAGGGCATATGGCAGAGTTCAGTATTTTGGTCAACAGATTTCTCTAGTTAATCATTATGTATTGCAAATCTGAGGGAGTGTAGAGGAATGTTAGGAAAATCTAAATCCAAGATTTCAATCTCTAGTGACAAAGAGATTAAAAGTTATGAGCATCTGAGTACTGGGTCCTAATATGACAGAACAGTTCAGTGAAGAATAGGCTGACTTGTGTTAGATCCTTGTGTGGATCCAGTAGAAGTGTTTTGGTGAGTTGTGTATGGGATATAATGTTAGTGGTTGACATGTATAGTGACCTACAAGTGTTATTCTTGGTATGCATCAATATCGGTGTATGGATTCACCTGACAAAACAAAGTACTTGTATTGTTTGTTAAGTTCTTCATAAGGCCGACATAAAGGTGATTAAATTTCTTGAGATGGATATATATAGCCGATGGATTTGAGTGTATTGATAGATGTGTATGTGCGAATATGGAGTAAGTGTGAAAAGGGCAGATAAAAGTGCGAAAGAGAAGAGATCTAAGGTCTGGATTATGGTAGAACAGTAAACAAGGCAGAGTAAAGATGAAATGTATAAGATCAGTATTCTGTGCTTAACTGGAACTGAATCTTTGCATTGGTAGATGCTAATTATTAGTTCAAACACATTGTAATCTTCTTTCTGTAGGTAGTGAGCCTGCTGTAGGCAATGAGCATTCCTTTGAGCAGTGAGCTCTGGGCAGTGAGCCTGAATGCATGTGCATTCCCCTTTTGTAATACTTTTAACAGAGTATAATCTTTATGGGTTAACCCCCACCGTGGTTTTTCCCTTAACCGTGTTTCCACGTTAAAAATCTTGGTGTCAAGTGTGTTATTTGTGTCTCTACTCATGTGTTATTGATTCTTCCTTATATCATTAATCTGTTATAAAGTGGTAAAAAGGAATTAACTGCAACAAGTATTAACGTTTCAAGGCAACTGGTTCACCCCCCCTCTCAGTTGTCAGCCCTAATTCCAACATGATCTTCCCAATCTTGCTCATAGGATGTTTCATTTTCTTGGAATGACTGGGCTACCACACAATAATCAGGCGAATGAGGCAAGTTGCCTGCAATACATCATGGGTTGCTGTCCACTAAATGTGTCCCATGTTTCTTCAAGGGGTAAGGAGTATCTGTATAATTCTGCTTTTATCTGTTATCCACAGGTCTTCCATCCTTCCAATTTGTGTTATAGGGCATATCATGCAGTCTAGGCCTTTCATTTCTGTAGTAATTAGCTTGCTTATTCTGTTGATTATTAGGATTTTGAGGAATCCTAACATTTTCCCTTTTAGCAAGTTTTCCAGCAGCTTTTCTATTATTTTCAATACTTACAATGACCTTTTGAGCTACTGCGAGAATGATAGGATCTCTATTTCAGAGTTCATATCTAGTTTTAGGATCAAAAGCATTTAAGTATATAGCTAAGACCATTCTATCAAAAGGTTTCATTTCAGAAGCAATCTTGTGATATATCTTTGAAAATCTTTGGTTGAAATCTAATACTGTCTCATTATAGTTCTTCTGTATGTTTGTCAATTCATGTATAGCAAAATTTGGATCATAGTGACTGCCATATTGTTCTTTAAATTGATCCTTGAAATTTTCATAAGGACAAATTGATGTATCAGGCAAATTCTTGCACCAGTCCCTAGCATCTTCAACAAGGGATAACATGAATAATTTCATTTGAACATCTTCACACTACACTTCAAAATTATCCATGACTGTCTCAAAACTTCTAATATGCTCTTCTGCAGAGATGGCATTGTTCCTAGCAAATTTTGGGAGAGCATTCCTTAGATCGTTATCAATAGGGTAAGGACACACTTGATATCTGGACAAGTCAAGCTGTCTGTATCTATTGATATTAAGAGGTCCTTGTAATTGTTGGTTCAGTTGATACTGACTATGGAAGTGATGCTGTTGTATGTTATGATGTGGGTTCATGCTTATATTTTGATGGTGAGGTGGAACATACTGCTGGCTAGGAGGTGGATAAGGATTAGCTATATGTTGGGATGTGGTATGGGCATTTGGGGGTCTTGGATTTCATGGTGTAAGGTTGCATTGCACATGACCAGTGTTACTTGGATTATAGGGTGCTCTTGTATTATTTGAGCCACTTATATTCTGCCGTGATCCCCGAGGATTACTTGTATGGGTATGCCCACCTTGCATGTGGGGGGCACATATTTTGAGTTGACTGTTGTGGTTCTAGAGTTTAGCTATTGTAACTCTCGTTTTAACCTTTCCTCTTCTTCTCTTAGCTTAGCTAGCTCAAGTTCTTCTTATAATTTAAGTAGATCCTGTTGCATCTCTTCCCTATTTGGCATATCTCTTGGAGGAGTGGATGTTATCTGATCTATGAATTCATCTTGAGCCTCTCCACCCTATTGCAGTGACACTTGGTAGTCATACTCAGCCTGCTTCTGCATTATTTCCCTTTCAATTTGAGCTTGATGTTCAAGCTACTTTTGAGGGTCAGGCTTGTATTTGGCTAGAATATTATCAGGTTGGGCATGATATCATTTGGATTGGAGTTCATCTAATTCATGCAGGGGAGTGAAGCTGTTATGAGTTATTATTAGTTGTTTTGAAGTATTCTCTTGGATGTTCTGATCATTAATATGTTCAGAATCATTTGATAGCCCAGTTTTCTTGGAAGGGTCCCTTCCAGGTGGGGAAGATTGTAATTTCTTACCATCAGTTTTAGATCTCCTACCATCCATTATTATTTTTCAACTGATCTTGTATAGAGTCACCACCTCTCCTTAAAGAGGAATGATGTTCTTTTCTAAGTTCTCTTCACCATCAGAGTTATAGTTTCTTATTTGTTTGACTCTAATAACATGGTCTCCTACCAGGCTTCCTTATGCTAGGTCCCGAGTAGAGTCACCAATTCTGTTAGGTCACAAAAACACAAGTCCTAAACCCTAAGAGGTTGCCAAGCTCTCTTGACATTTTTGGCTAACTGACACATGGTTAATATGGTAAAAACCCTCTTCACTTCAGGCTGTACCAAACCTAGGTGGGTGTACCTTGACTACTAGTGCAAACTTGTATTGACCTTCACGGTGGAAAATGGGTGTGAAGTAGATGTAAGGTTTAGTGAGCATTTCTAATGTATGAGGTTTAGATATATAAATAAGTTTGAAAGTATGAAATGTTGGTAATGATTTGGACCAATGCTTTATCTATTGGGTAAATGGGTCAAGAGTTAATGGCATATGGACTTATATGTTTGGCTTAACTCGAATTTTTGGGCACTTATGTAAATCTATACCTTGTATAGATGTGCAAGGATGTTGAGTTGCAGGGTTCTTCTTATGAAATCCCAATGATATTCCCTAAATTGTTGTGACCAGAGGAAAGGATTTTAATTCTAGTGGGAAGGAAACCAACTAAGAGGACTTGTTCAAAGGATTTTAACTCTGGGTAGAGACCAATAAACACAGACCACTTGAGTAGGACTTAAATCAACTTCTCATTAAAACCAATCAAACAGATCACACAGAAACAACAAATGTGCACTGATAAATTAAATATACCCTTGATATATTAACTTAAACAATTTAAGAAACCATTTTGGAGACAACCATGCAGCCCATAATCATGAAGTTTAATAGAACAATTGAACACCAAATAAGTATCCTCCACCAAATAACCCCACTCCTTTGTATTAATTTAGAAGTCCAAAATACATTTGAAAAACATAAGTTGATATAGATAGAATTATTTGATTATTTTGTATATATATATTGGAATTGAGGAATTACAATTGTATCACTTCTCCCATTGCTTCGTGATTTTTCTCCCCTTTATACTACACATTTTTTAGGGTTGTGACCCTTCATCCGACATTCTTCTTGGGTGCATCTCTTCATTTAATAAATCATCTTCAATATATTAATTTAAGTCCTTCCAGATAAAAGTACTTCTCAATATTTTAGTGTTTTATCCCATTTCTTCTTTACCTTTGTGTACTTGTTACTAAATTTTGTTCACACTAAATTTAGTTAGACCTAGGTGCAATTGTTTCAGGAAGAATAAAAGAAAACTTTGAAGTTATTGCATTTAATGAACAAATGATGTCTTGACAAAGCATAGACAGATATTCAAGTTGTCAGGATAACCCATCAGTCCAATCAAGAGTGATGAATCATCATAACAAGTGAATTAGGATGTCAAGGAATCAATCATTCAAGAAATACAGTTGATCTAACATAGTGTTATCTTTCAGGAGTTATAAGATAGATTGATTATTCAGTTGATCATATTTGAAAGAAATAAAGAAAGAAATTTATTTGAACTATTATTTCATGTCATGTTTGGAACATACAATTCAGTATCTCTTACTTTATCCTATGCATTGATTAAAAAGGAAACATACATACATCAAGTGCATAAGATAAATTAACTGATCATATTTAGAAGAGGTCTTCAAATGTGTCCCACACAAGTCGTGGGAGTGACTAAACTAAGAAATGCAGACATATGCAAGCTATACATCCGATGATAAAGGAAATGATGAACACATGATAAAATTAAATATCCATTTTTGCTTGAGCAAGTTGGTTGTTGAACTTGTTGACAGTTGATCTTCAGTCCTCATCTTCAACTCCAGTTGTATCAATTGTTCCTACACAAAAATTGGGGAAAGTCCTGTAAGAGCTCTGGATATTTAATGTTATCATATGCTTTTTATCAAGAAGACATATCAACTTGTCACATCATGCATATCATATGAAAGATCAAATTAGACATGTGCCATAAATCAGAATATCATGAAGAGGATCAATCAATACCATTAGGTATGTTTGTATGCTAACTTGTTTGTTCACTATGCAGGTATAAAAAAAGTAATGTTGCTGATTTGAAGACATTAAAACATGTGGAGAAAATGTGGCTCCCACAAGGGTTGAGCCTAGCATGTTCCCTTTTCTATTCATTTGGAAAGGATACCAGAATAAAGACAGGATGCATCATTCAAAGATATATCATGCATCATAGAATCAACTTGCAAAGAAAGTGTGTCATCATGTTCATGAAAATGAGTAGTTGCTCCTATAAACTATGATTTCAGTTGATTAAAACAAATTAGATAAGTTTAGAGTGCCCGAGTCAACTTGATAGATTGCAAAAAATAGAAATGCAGCCATGAAAGATAAACCAAGTACAAGAGACTAGTACAGGTATGATTTATTGATTACATCAGATAAGGACATATGCCAATCAAGTCTCATGTGCATATCAAACATAATATATAGGCTACAAGAGCGATCTAAAATATAGAAATCTTTTTGAATGCATGTATTTATTTCATCTCATATGATCAAATGACATAAACAACTGACAAAGTGCATTCATAGTACAAAGACATGTTACAGGTATTCAAATTGCTATGCCTGATGAAGATAAAAGAAATAGAATAATGCTTCCAAGACACATAGTTTTTGTATCATTTGAACAAGTTACAGGTTACATCATGTAGAAGATCAAATGAAAGCTATAGGTTTAGATTATATCAATTACAGGTGTATCAGTCATACATGACAAATGATAAAGCATCTTACAGGTGGTAGGCAAAAGAGATCAAATGACAAAATACAGTACTATGATCAAGACTAAGAAAGAGATAAATGCTACAGTAATACCTCTGACTGATACAAAGTTAAGTATTTATTGTTCATACATTATGATTTCTAATTGGTACAGTGATGGAAGGAAAAAGGAAAAGATAAATGACATGCTAAACATGCTACATGATTTTTTGACTGCACAGAAAGATAAAGTATAAAGACACAGTTTCAAGTTTGTAGGTTACAGTCATTACTTACATCATGTACAGGTGACAGTCATGAAACAAGATAATAATCAAAGTGTAAAACTGTCAAAGAAAGTGTAGTTATATCTGAAGTGGTTATGTGTTGAAGAGAGATTGATAAAGATTTATGTATACAAGAATGAAACAGATAGCATAAAAGAATCTAATAGTTATTATTACCCAGAATATCTATATGATCATTGAAAGAAGCTATAGAATCATAAAGATGAGCTATCAGACAAACAAAGGAGTATCATTGTGCCTCAGAATTGAAACTCTTATTTTAGGGAAAAGAAATATATACAGGGTATCTTCTGCCATGGCTGTGAATAGAAAGCAAGTTTTTTTTGCTTGAAAGATGATACCCAGCTCATAAAGAATGAAACCCTCATTTTCAGAAAAAGAAACCCTTGTATTCATTTCATTCACACAGTGAAAGGAGGTGTTACAAGTATCGCCATGGAGTAGAAGAGCATTTCTGTGCACATTCAAGAAGAAACCCTCATGATAAAAGATGAAACCTTCAAGTTTTACATCAGAAGGCCAAGAAAATGCTACAGAGACCTTGAATGGCCTCAGTCATACCATAAATAAAAGAATACAATGATACCCAGATAGCAAAATTTGAAACCCTAATTTCCTTTTGCATATACAATGATGTAAAAGAGTTTACAGTACAGAAAAGAGAAGTAAAGAAGCTTACCTTTGAAGTTACAGAGTAGAGGAAGACAGATATGGATGCAACCCTTCTTTTTGAGAGTTTTTTTTCCAATTATTGCCACATTTGAAAGAGTTTCAACACAGAAAAATAAAGAACAGTGTCAAAGAATGTTACAGAGAGAAGAAGAAGCATGTATGGCCGTGTCTATTCAAGGTCAAAAAGCCACAGAAATGATGATCAAATGCCAGTCAAACTCAAAACATAATACTTACCAGGCATCTGTCATTATCCTGATAAAGAAATGCAAAGAGTTTCGACCACAGAAGGTAAAGAAATGTAGAAGAAAGCCCGAAGGATCAAAACCTAAGCAGTCGATAGAGAGAAGATGCAGAGCGGCTGAAAGGAGAGGATGCAAAGTGAAAATGAGTTAAACTTTAGGGTTTACTCATTGTTTTGTCCATCGAAGCTTCTTTTTTCCTTTCATTTTTTGACTTAGCAAACTAAAATCATTGTTTTATCCAAAATGCATTAGGGTCAAGACTTGAGGGATAAAGATCCCTAGTAATCATCACTTGAAAGGGTCGACAAGCTTTATCTTTCATGATTTTATTTGTTTAAAATCAAAGGTCAATGGGGTCAATATCATTAGAGGGTAAGACTTATGCCTTAAAACAAATTCAAACAATCTATATTACCTTGTAGTCGACAATCCATAGTCGAAGATACTTGAGCATTGCATGGTCAAAGATATACCTTGTCATCATGTTGCATATTGATAAGTCAAGATGCCCTTCATAATACATTCACTCATGCAAAATGATCAAATATGGTCAAAATTTTTTATGCCTTGTAATCTTATCACCCAAGTCAAAGACAAGGTGATAGAACATTATCATTGGGGTTATTTGCATGATGAAGATTCTTGGGTGAGGATGGAATATTTGCATGAGGGTATAAGGCACATTGCAAGGTGGCAGGAGCTTGTATTAGAGTTTGATTTTTGCATAATGGAGTAATAAGGTGGAGGGTTATTTATTTTCTCCTTGTTGCATGTGGGGTGATAAGGGTATTTTTTTGCCTTTAATGCATATGTCATGCAACTAGGTGTTTTTTCTCACAAGGAGATATAAGGGATTTTTTCTCCCAAGTCCTAATTTTTCCTCATATCATGCAAATTAGGAAAATGTAATTGGAGAGATACGGAGTTTTATTTTTTCTTATCATCATGTATGATTTTACCAAATAAACCAATGTAAATAAATAGTAAAGTAATATTCTTCAAATTACTTTATTATTTTTCACAAATTGTAAAATCAGAAATAGTACAAGTTGTAACTAACAATAGAGTAATTATCCTAATTACTTTATTATTCACTCACATCAATTTTGCAAAAAAAAAAATCATGTAAAATTGATGAGTTGAGTTAATTGAGGCTATTTGGAGCCTTTTTGCATGATTTAAGGAATTTTGGTCAACTTCTTGGTCAAACACATGGAGAGGATCAACTTGGAGCTATTTATGCTCAATTTGTGGTAGTTTGGGCCCTTATTTTTAGGGATTTCTTGGTTTGCTCGTGGATCACTTTTGAGGACTTATTTTTAGAGGCAGTTAGCTGTAGTTTCATTTTTGCATGCCTCTTAGTGAGAGCAAACTATATATTGTAAAGCAAAACTTGGTTTTTGCTAGTTCTTGCATTCTTTTCTCTTTTACACATTGAGAGAGAAGGAGGTTTTGTAGCTCATTATTTGATAGTTTTTATAGAGATCACAACAAGTTACAGGTTACAGGTTCTCTTGCAATATTTTCCTTTATTTTTTGGAATCAAGTATTTGCCTTTCCATTTGATGCTAATTGTATGAAGTGATTTGATGATGTTTTACTGTGTTTAATTATTAAAACCTTTAAAATTATTGTCTCACTCTTACTTGCAGTGTTAAGCATATTGATACCATAGATCTTAGGTTGTGTTACTGAAATCCTTTCTTTCATGTCCTGAAGAATCTTTTCCTTCATAAAGAACAGTTTTTCTAGCCTTCCTTAGAAGCACTTTTGTGATATTTATACCAAGATTGGATTGTGTGGGTTAGATTTCTGAATTCTATTGTGAACCAGATTGCAAATTTTCCATCCTTATTAGGTGCATCACCAAATTTTACAATTTTATTTCCTTATAGTTTCCTTCTTACCCTTTTCCAAAATAGAAAATCATAGTTTCAAATATAATATTTTAAGGGAACCAGCCCACAATCTGGAGGTTCGAACTCACTATAGGTCATCCACAGCCTGAGTTTGTCCCCATGTTTCAAAGGATTACAGAGTGTCACAGCTTTGCATGAGGGTGTAATCCTCATCAACAACAATTTTTGGCACGCCCGGTGGGATATTTGAACTGATTTTCAGTTCAATAGAACTTATTTTTTTCGCTGTTTTGGTATGAACAACAGAATTTTTAGCCTTTTAGAGGTTTATTTTCAAGTACTTGGTGACTCTAATACTTTGGTTTTATAGATCAGATCTTGCATCTTATGAAAAAGTATCAAACAAGGTCAAATAAAGATTCTGAGAACAAGCATATTCAATTATCTCCACCAAAGAGGAGAATAAAAGAAGACAAAGTAATCAAATTAGTAGATTCAACAGTTGTTTCAGATATGTGAAGTACACATCCAGAGTTTGCTTCTCATCAGAATCCATTATTTACAAGTTCATCATTAGAATTTCATAGTTCTCCACTAGCAAGTCCAAGAGAGCAGATTCCTATTTTCTAAGAGGAACTTCTTCTTTTAGAACTTGTAGAGGGAGAACCTATGTTACAAGGAATGTTTGAAGTAGTTTCAATTCAAGTACCAGCTCAAATATCATCTACTCCAATGTCTCTACTCAGAGGAGGAGGAGTCAGAGGGCCAATACCACCTCCTGGAGGAGGTGGAGGAGGAATACCATCTCTCGATGTAGGAGGAGATGGAAGAAATCCACCACCACCAAGAAATCAACCTTTTGTTACATTTAATGGAGGCAGCCCCTTGAATCTGAGGCAACATGATGATATACCAATGGCTACATTGAAGAGTTTACCAAGTTTCATAGGAGAAGATGGGACTACACCTATTGAGCATATCAGAGATGTGGCTTCTTTGTGTTCTGTTCATCACATTACTAAGGAGAACATAGCAATCAGGTTATTGGCAGCATCACTAAAAGGTAAAGCTCTTCAATGGTTTAGAGGCTTAAGAGTCAATTTAATTACATCTTGGGATGAATTAGGTGCTCCTTTGAATAGACAATTTTAGGATAAATTTGATCATTTATCATTAGTTGAACAAATGACACTATTAAGAGAGCTCCACAAGAGCAAATGTCAGATTTTAATTTTAGATTTCAAAAAAACATGGAATAGAATACCTGAAACAGTGAAACCCTCACCAGAACATGCTTTTTTGTATTATTTAAGGGCATTAAATTTAGATATTGTTGTTATGATACAAGCTATGGGTGGGGTAACTTTACCAGCTACTTTTGATATTGCAATAAGAGTAGAAAATAATTTAATATAGGCTGGTAAAATAGCACCAAGGCCTCCTATGCCAATTTTTCCTAATATTCAACCTTCAATGCCATTATCAATACCTCCTATTGCATCAATTCCTACTATACCAGCCTTTGTCTATCAAACAAATGTGAAAAAAAATGCTGATCCAATCCATTCTGATGTACAAGAAATCATAAAAGAAGTGACAAAATAAATGGCCAAATTATTGCAAGGCAATCAACAAGAAATGGCAAAGTTATGGAAGACTATGAATAATAACTTAGTAAGCCTCAAAGTTCAAGCAAATCAGGATACAAGACCATACCAAGCCCCATACCAAGCAAATAGACCTGGTTATCAGGTAGACTATCAGGGTCAAAGAAGAAATTATAACAATGGGCCAAATCAACAGTATAATCCAAATGTTGTTAGTACATCAAAAGAGCTTATGACCATACAAAATAATATGATTTAGGATTATGCATGGTGTTACCCATGTAATCAGCCTCATAACCAAGCCACTTGCCTGAATGGGATAGTAAGTAAAGATTTAATGGTACAAAATAACTATGCTGCTACTGAAAATTCAACAAGTGATGTGAATGATCAACTGGATACTCAGACTCAGCATGTTAGTCCTGATGTAGCTTCGATGAATTGGCAGGCTAATAAATTTTGTGGTGTAAATTAGTTACCAGGTCAAAAGCAGTCTTTTACTAATATTGCAGCAAACACAAGATCAAAAAAGAGAGTTGTTGACTTGCATCAGCAAGTTGGAAATGTACAACAAGCTGATAAGGGAAAAAGTATAGATTCTACAAGCCAACAAGGGTAGAATCAAGCTTCTACATCTAAAGATCTGCATATTTTGTCAAGTGGACGGCCAACTATAGAAAAAAGATAGCTAGAAGCAAACAAATAGCTAGCTAGAGACCAACCAGAAGTTGCTGTCCTGAAAATACAACAAAAGGTTAGTGGTCCTATTTTCAATATTTTGGATCATATGAAAAAGGCAACAATAAGCATGTCTATTTTAGATGCTTTACATATTCTAGGACAAAAGGATTTATTACAAGATGCATTATCTCAGTTGTCCTTGTCAAATGAAGTACAAAAAATAGATCAACCTCAAGTAATGCTTACAAATGAGGCAGAAAAAAGAATAGAATAGCCTAAACCAGTAGGCAAACCTCTACCATTCTATGTAACTCTGATTGTAGGTGACCATTTAGTTCATAATTGCATGATAGACTCAGGAGTTAGCAGCTCAGTTATGCCAAAATAATTAGCTGATAAGTTAGGTCTGAAATATGAACCTATTATTAGAGGTGTTGTACAAATGGATGGAACTAAGGTCAATACAGTTGGAATGTTCAAGAATCTAGGCCTTACTCTACATGCTTGTCCAAACTTTGCTATATATCAAGATATTTATGTTATTGATCTGCCACCTACCTTTGCTATTTGTTTATCTAGAGATTTTACATCAAGGTTAGGAGGTTATTTGTCATCTGATTGGACACATTTATTTTATAGAACTAGATATGGAATAGAGGTTACAATCAAATCTGAGCCATTGGCCAATGATCACTTGGAACCTTATACACCAAGCTCAATAAATGCAAATATTTCCATTTTTGATCAAGAAGATCTGGTTCATGTTCAAGACCTAAGTAAACCATTAGAGGGAATTCCTGATCTTGTGTTAGACCAGTGGGCAACAGGAAACCATGAAATAGATCCATTTGACCAAGTGGATGAGATAGGCTTAGGTGTGTATATGGTTCAGGAGAAAAACACAGTTATTCCAAATCTGATTAAAGGAGAAAAATTACAAGCTATTAAAGCTGAAAATAATGTTTGGGAGCTTTATTTCGATGGTTCTAGAAGCAAGATTGGTGCTGGAGGAGGGGCTGTTTTAGTTTCTCCCACAGGTGAGAAATACTATTCATCTTTTAGATTTGCTTTCATCTGTTCTAACAACTCAGCTGAGTATGAAGCCTTAGTTCATGGACTAGAATGGGTGAGGAAAAGAAAAATCAAATGTTTAAAGGTCTTTGGAGACAGTGAATTAGTTGTTAAACAAGTCAAAAACCTTGCTGCTACAAAGAATGATTTGCTGAAATTATATAAACACAGAGTTTGGGACATGATAGAAAAATTTAATGCATTTAATCTGATATCCGTACCTAGAACTGACAATAAGCAAGCTGACAAACTAGCTGCTATAGGAGCTGAATATGATATTCCTGCAGAGATGAAGAATGTTCATACTCCTTTATATGTCAAGGTTGTTGTAAGACCATCAGTTCCAGATAATAATGTCAGCTGGCAAGTGTTTGATAGTGATGAACAGATTGTAAATTTCTTAATGGAAGAGGCTGAATTTTCTGCAGGTAATCAACAAAAATTTATGCAGCAGTATGATGATCAAATACTACAGTTAAGATCAAGTAAGCTACCTAAAGGCTTAGTGACCTTAGAGTCAATCTTTAATACTGATGATCAAGTAAGAAAGGACAAGGTCAGCTTGTCAATGAAATAGGAACATTATGAACCTATTGAGATCTTTAAAGGGAAGTTACTCAAGCTTGGAAAGATATGTACAAAGGAAGAACAACAATCATTCATCTAGATTTGTCAAGAGTTTAGTGATATATTTGCATGGGAATATGGAGATCTAAAAGGTTTCAACCCAGAGTTGGCTCAGCATACAATTAAGTTTGAACCCAAGGTAAAACCTGTCAGACAGAAGCAAATGCCATTAAACCCAATTCTGGAAGTGCTTATGAAGACTGAATTGAATAAACTCATTGAAGGTAATATCATTTTTCCTATCAAACATACTTCATGGGTTTCTAACTTGGTTCCTGTCAGAAAAAAGAATGGAGAAATCAGATTATGTGTTAATTTCCATGATTTAAATAGAGCATCTTTAAAAGATCACTATCCTTTACCATCCATGGAGCAAATCTTGCAAGTTGTTTCAAGATCAGAAAGATTCTCTTTGCTAGATGGTTATTCAGGTTACAATCAAATTCTAGTAAAAGAAGAAGATCAGTACAAGACAACTTTTACTACTAAATGGGGAACAATGGCTTACAGAAAGATGCCATTTGGTTTATCAAATGCAGGTACAACATTCTAGAGAGCCATGGATATGGCCTTTCATGGTCTGATTAATAAGTTTGTGCTTGTATACTTAGATGATGTGACTATTTTTTCTAAAAACGTTGAAGATCACTTTCATCATTTGAGACTAATTTTTGAAAGATGTAGAGAATTTGGGGTATCACTTAACCTAAAAAAGAGTATTTTTTCTATTCATGAAGGTAAACTGTTAGGACACATAGTGTCTAAAGATGGGATATCAATTGATCCTGAAAGAATCACTACAATATTGGCATTACCTCTTCCTGTACATAAGAAAGGATTACAGAGCTTTCTAGGAAGAATTAACTTTGTAAGAAGGTTCATTCCTAACATAGCAGCACTTTTACAACCTCTTACAACAATGCTAAAAAAATATATTCCTTTCAACTAGACCAAAGAAGGAAAGGAAAGCTTTGAATTAAAGGAGGCACTTGCTGCTGCTCCAACATTGATAGATCCAAATTTTGATAAAGACTTCATTTTATATGCATTTGGCAGTGTGGATACTATATCAACTATGCTTTGTTAGCAGAATGATGAAGGATTGGAACAGCCTGTGGCATTTTTCAACCAAGTTTTGCATGACTATGAGGTAAGATATTCTTTTGTTGAAAAGCATGTATTGGCTGTTATCAGAAGCCTGAAGAAGTTTAAACATATGCTTTCAATTAATAGAATTTAGTTAATGGTTGCCCATCCTATAGTGAAATAATTCTTGCTTAGTAAGGATTTAAGTGATAAGAGAGCAGGATGGATAACAAAGGTTATGGAGTATGACATCCAAATTAAAGTTACTAAGCTGGTCCGGGGCAAAGGACTGTGTGAACAGCTTGCAGATCATGAAAAATACAACAAGGAACTTGAAGGAGAACCTAAGATAGTGCTATAGAATGATGAAGCAGCTGCTATCCTAGATCCCCCTACAAGTTGGGTGCACGATATGATCCATTATCTACACACTGGTAATTGTCCTCAAGGCCTGGACAGATCTAAAAGAAGATATTACAGATTGCAGGCAATTCCCTATGTTGTAATTGATGGAATCTTATACAAAAGGGACTTTAAAAATGTTTTACTAAGGTGTGTGCAACTAGATCAGATTCAAAATGTTCTAGAGGAATTTCATGATGGACCTTCTAGAGGCCATTTTGTAGCTAGAACAATAGCTTTAAAAATTATGAGAGCTGGTTACTAATGCCTAACATGTTCAAGGATGCACATGAATGGATAAAGAAATGTTTAAAATGTTTAGTTTTTGCAGGCAAACAGAGACTTGCAGCCATGCCCTTACATCCAATTCAAGTGGAGCAGCCATTTGGCAAGTGGGGATTGGACTTTATTGGTCATATTAATCCACCTTCCAACCAAGGACACAAATAGATTTTGACTACTACTGATTATTTCACTAAATGGATTGAAGCAGTTGCCTTGAAAGAAGCTAATGAAACATCAGTCATGAATTTTTATCAAGATCTAGTGTCCAGGTTTGGTACTCCTGACTCTATCATTTTAGATAATGCTTTAGCATTTATTAGATTAAGAGTATCTAATTGGTCTGTCAAAAATAACATATTTCTGAATACTTCATCAAATTATTACCCTTAAGGTAATGGACAGGCTGAATCAACTAATAAAATTTTGATTAAAATCATAAAGAAAATAGTTGATGAAAATCAGAGGTCTTGGCATGATAAGTTAAAATTAGCCTTATGGGCTGATAGAATTACACCTAAAAGAGCAAAAAGTAATTCACCCTATGTGCTTACATATGGAAAAGAAGCCAAGTTACCAATATTAGTTGAGTTACCAACACTTAGTTACATAAAAGAGCTAGAGCTACTTGAAGAACAACCAATGGAAATCAGGCTTGCACAATCGATAGAACTTGAAGAAATTAGAAAGGAGGCCTTGAAAACATTGGAAATGCACTAGGCTCAAATGAAAAGAACATTTGATAAAAGAGCAATCCCAAGAGTCTTTAAAGAAGGAGATCTAGTTTTCAAGTGGAATGAATTAAAGAGCAGACCAGGTCAGCATACAAAGTTTGATGCAATGTGGGATGGATCATACATAATAACAGGATGCAAGCAACATAATGCATTCCAGCTTGCTAAGTTAGATGGAGAGGTGTTGCCAATCCCAGTCAATGGGATTCACCTCAAGTTATGCTATTACAGAAGCAACCTTATGCTACAAATAAGTGCTTTGCACATTTAGTTTAGTTGTTTTGTTTTGTTTTCCAAGAAGTGCTTTTGCACATGTTGCTGGCTTTGTTTTAAGCAAGTCAGTTTAGTTTCAGTTTTCAGTTTTGTTTCTGCTGTAGTATTTCAGTCAGTTTTGAGTTGCAGAAGAAGACTCTATGCCCAATGGAATTGCAAGGCTACTAGTTCTAAGTTGTTTAATAGGCAAACACCCCTGAGAGGTCACCAGAAATGTTACTAAATTTTGTTCACACTCAATATAGTTAGACCTAGGTGTAGTTGTTTCAGGAAGAATAAGAGAAAACTTTGAAGTTATTGCATTTAATGAATAGTTGATGTCTTGACAAAGCAGAGACAGATATTCAAGTTGTCAGGATAACCCATCAGTCCAATCAGGAGTGATGAATCATCATAACAAGTGAATCAGGATGTCAAGGAATCAATTATTCAAGAAATACAGTTGATCTAACATAGTGTTATCTTTCAGGAGTTAGAAGACAGATTGATTATTTAGTTGATCATATTTGAAATAAAGAAAGAAAGATATTTATTTGAACTATTATTTCATGTCATGTTTGGAACATACAATTTAGTATCTCTTACTTTATCCTATGCATTGATTAAAAAGGAAACATACATACATCAAGTGCATAATATAAATTAACTGACCATGTTTAGAAGAGGTGTTCAAATGTGTCCCACACAAGCCGTGGGAGTGACTAAACTGAGAAATGCAGACATATGCAAGCTATACATCTGATGATAAAGGAAATGATGAACACATGATAAAATTAAATATCCATCATTGCCTGAGCAAGGCGGTTGTTGAACTTGTTGATAGTTGATCTTCAGTCGTCATCTTCATCTCCAGTTGTATTAGTTGTTACTGCAAAAAATTGGGGAAAGTCCTGTAAGAGCTCCGAATATTTAATGTTATCATATGCTTTTATCAAGCATACATATCAACTTGTCACATCATTCATATCATAAGAAAGATCAAATTAGACATGTGCCATAAATTAGGATATCATGAAGAGGATCAATCAATACCATCAGGTATGTTTTTATGCTAACTTGTTTGTTCACTGTGTAGGTATAGAAAAAGTAATGTTGCTAATTTGAAGACATTAAAACATGTGGAGAAAATGTGGCTCCCACAAGGGTTGAGCCCAGCATGTTCCCTTTTCTATTCATTTGGAAAGGATACCAGAATAAAGACAGGATGCATCATTCAAAGATATATCATGCATCATAGAATCAACTTGCAGAGAAAGTGTGTCATCATATTCATGAAAAGGAGCAGTTGCTCCTATAAACTATGTGTCATCAAGGCCTAGATAGATCTAAAAGAAGATATTACAGATTGCAGGCAATTCCCTATGTTGTAATTGATGGAATCTTATACAAAATGGACTTTAAAAATGTTTTACTAAGGTGTGTGCAACTAGATTAGATTCAAAAGGTTCTAGAGGAATTTCATGATGGACCTTCTAGAGGCCATTTTGCAGCTAGAACAATAACTCTGAAAATTATGAGAGCTGGTTACTATTAGCCTGACATGTTCAAGGATGCACATGAATGGATAAAGAAATGTTTAAAATGTTTAGTTTTTGCAGGCAAACAGAGACTTGCAGCCATGCCCTTACATCCAATTCAAGTGGAGCAGCCATTTGGCAAGTGGGGATTGGACTTTATTGGTCATATTAATCCACCTTCAAGCCAAGGACACAAATGGATTTTGACTACTACTGATTATTTTACTAAATGGACTGAAGCAGTTGCCTTGAAAGAAGCTAATGTAACATCAATCATGAATTTTTATCAAGATCTAGTGTCCAGGTTTGGTACTCCTGACTCTATTATTTCAAATAATGCTTTAGCATTTATTAGATTAAGAGTATTTGATTGGTCTGTCAAAAATAACATATTTCTGAATACTTCATCAAATTATTACCCTTAAGGTAATGGACAGGCTGAATCAACTAATAAAAATTTGATTAAAATCATAAAGAAAACAGTTGATGAAAATCAGAGGTCTTGGCATGATAAGTTAAAATTAGCCTTATGGGCTGATAGAATTACACCTAAAAGAGCAACAAGTAATTCACCCTATGTGTTACATATGGAAAAGAAGCCAAGTTACCAATATTAGTGGAGTTACCAACACTTAGTTACATAAAAGAGCTAGAGTTACTTGAAGAACAACCAATGGAAATCAGGCTTGCACAGCTGATAGAACTTGAAGAAATCAGAAAGGAGGCCTTGAAAACATTGGAAATGCACTAGGCTCAAATGAAAAGAACATTTGATAAAAGAGCAATCCCAAGAGTCTTTAAAGAAGGAGATCTAGTTTTCAAGTGGAATGAATTAAAGAGTAGACTAAGTCAGCATACAAAGTTTGATGCAATGTGGGATGGATCATACATAATAATAGGATGCAAGCAACATAATGCATTCCAGCTTGCTAAGTTAGATGGAGAGGTGTTGCCAATCCCAGTCAATGGGATTCACCTCAAGTTATGCTATTACAGAAGCAGCCTTATGCTGCAAATAAGTGCTTTGCACATTTAGTTTAGTTGTTTTGTTTTGTTTTCCAAGAAGTGCTTTTGCACATGTTGCTGGCTTTGTTTTAAGCAAGTCAGTTTAGTTTCAATTTTCAGTTTTGTTGCTGCTGTAGTATTTCAGTCAGTTTTGAGTTGCAGAAGAAGACTGTATGCCCAATGGAATTGCAAGGCTATTGGTTCTAAGTTGTTTAATAGGCAAACACCCCTGAGAGGTCACCAGAAATGTTACTAAATTTTGTTCACACTCAATTTAGTTAGACCTAGGTGTAGTTGTTTCAGGAAGAATAAGAGAAAACTTTGAAGTTATTGCATTTAATGAACAGTTGATGTCTTGACAAAGCAGAGACAGATATTCAAGTTGTCAGGATAACCAATTAGTCCAATCAGGAGTGATGAATCATCATAACAAGTGAATCAGGATGTCAAGGAATCAATTATTCAAGAAATACAATTGATCTAACATATTGTTATCTTTTAGGAGTTATAAGATAGATTGATTATTTAGTTGATCATATTTGAAATAAAGAAAGAAAGATATTTATTTGAACTATTATTTCATGTCATGTTTGGAACATACAATTCAGCATCTCTTACTTTATCCTATGCATTGATTAAAAATGAAACATACATACATCAAGTGCATAAGATAAATTAACTGATCATGTTTAGAAGAGGTGTTCAAATGTGTCCCAAACAAGCCATGGGAGTGACTAAACTGAGCAATGCAGACATATGCAAGCTACACATCTGATGATAAAGGAAAAGATGAACACATGATAAAATTAAATATCCATCATTCCCTAAGCAAGGTGGTTGTTGAAATTGTTGACAGTTGATCTTCAGTCCTCATCTTCATCTCCAGTTGTATTAGTTGTTACTACAAAAAAATGGGGAAAGTCCTGTAAGAGCTCTGGATATTTAATGTTATCATATGCTTTTATCAAACATACATATCAACTTGTCACATCATGCATATCATAAGAAAGATCAAATTAGACATGTGCCATAAATCAAGATATCATGAAGAGGATCAATCAATACCATCAGGTATGTTTTTATGCTAACTTGTTTGTTCACTGTGTAGGTATAGGAAAAGTAATGTTGCTAATTTGAAGACATTAAAACATGTGGAGAAAATGTGGCTCCCACAAGGGTTGAGCCCAGCATGTTCCCTTTTCTATTCATTTGGAAAGGATACCAGAATAAAGACAAGATGCATCATTCAAAGATATATCATGCATCATAGAATCAACTTGCAAAGAAAGTGTGTCATCATATTCATGAAAAGGAGCAGTTGCTCATATAAACTATGATTGTAGTTGATTAAAACAAATCAGATAAGTTTAGAGTGCCTGAGTCAACTTGACAGAGTGTAGAAAATAGAAATGCAGCCATAAAAGATAAACCAAGTACATGAGACTAGTACAAGTATGATTAATTGATTACATCAGATAAGGACATATGCCAATCAAGTCTCATGTGTATATCAAATAGAATATATAGGCTACAGGAGCCATCTAAAATACATAAATCTTTTTGAATGCATGTATTTATTTCATCTCATATGATCAAATGACATAAACAGCTAACAAAGTGCATTCATAGTACAAAGACATGTTACAGGTATTTAGATTGTTGTGCCTAATGAAGATAAAAGAAACCGAATAATTCTTCCAAGACACAATTTTTGTATCATTTGAACAAGTTACAGGTTACATCATGTAGAAGATCAAATGAAAGCTACAGGTTCAGATTATATCAATTACAGGTGTATCAGTCATACATGACAAATGATAAACAATCTTACAGGTGGTAGGCAAAAGAGATCAAATGACAAAATGTAGTACTATGATCAAGACAAAGAAAGAGATACATGTTATAGTAATACCTCTAACTGATACAAAGTTAATTATTTATTGTTCATACATTATGATTTCTAATTGGTACAGTGATGAAAGGAAAAACGAAAAGATAAATGACATGCTAAACATGCTACATGATTTTCTGAATGCACAGAAAGATAAAGTATAAAGACACAGTTTCAAGTTTGTAGGTTACAGTCATTACTTACATCATGTACAAGTGACAGTCATGAAACAAGATAATAATCAAAGTGTAAAATTGTCAAAGAAAGTGCAGTCATATCTAAAGTGGATATGTGTTGAAGAGAGATTGATAAAGATTTATGTATACAAAAATGACACAGACAACATAAAAGAATCTGAAAGTTATTATTGCCCAGAATATCAATATGGTCATTGAAAGAAGCTACAGAATCATAAAGATGAGCTATCGAACAAACAATGGAGTATCGCTATCCCTCATAATTGAAACTCTTATTTCAAGGAAAAGAAATATATACAGGTTATCTTCTGCCATGGTTGTGAATAGAAAGCAAATTTTTTTTGCCTGAAAGATGATACCCAGCTGATAAAGAATGAAACGCTCATTTTCATAAAAAGAAACCCTTGTATTCATTTCATTCACATAGTGAAAGGAGATGTTACAAGTATGGTCATGGAGTAGAAGAGCATTTTTGTGCACATTCAAGAAGAAACCCTCATGATAAAAGATGAAACCTTCAAGTTTTACATCAAAAGACCAAGAAAATGCTACAGAGACCTTGAATGGCCGTGGTCGTAACACAATGATACCCAGATAGAAAAATTTGAAAGCCTAATTTCCTTTTGCATATACAATGATGAAAAAGAGCTTATAGTACAGAAAAGAGAAGTAAAGAAGCTTACCTTTGAAGTTGCAGAGGAGAGGAAGACAGATATGGCTGCAGCCCTTCTTTTTGAGGGTTTTTTCCAATTTTTGCCACATTTGAAAGAGTTTCAACACAGAAAAATAAAGAATAGTGTCAAAGAATGTTACAGAGAGAAGAAGAAGCATGTATGGCCATGGCCATTCAAGGTCAAAAAGCCATAGAAATGATGATCAAATGCCAGTCAAACTCAAAACATAATACTTACCAGGCCTCTGTCATTATCTTGATAAAGAAATGCAAAGAGTTTCGACCACAGAAGGTAAAGAAATGTAGAAGAAAACCTGAAGGAACAATCCCTAAGCAGTCGACGGAGAGAAGTTGTAGAGCAGATGAAAGGAGAGGATGCAAATTGAAAATGAGTTAAACTTTAGGGTTTACTCATTGTTTTGTCCATCGAAGCTTCTTTTTTCCTTTCATTTTTTGACTTAGCAAACTAAAATCATTGTTTTATCCAAAATGCATCGGGGTCAAGACTTGAGGGATAAAGATCCCTAGTAATCATCACTTGGAAGGGCCGACAGGCTTTATCTTTCATGATTTTATTTGTTTAAAATCAAAGGTCAATTGGGTCAATATCATTAGAGGGTAAGGCTTATGCCTTAAAACAAATTCAAACAATCTATATTACCTTGTAGTCAACTATGCATAGTCGAAGATACTCAAGCATTGCATGGTCAAAGATATACCTTGTCATCATGTTGCATATTGATAAGTCAAGATGCCCTTCATAATACATTAACTCATGCAAAATGATCGAATATGGTTGAAAAATTTTATGCCTTGTAATCTTATCACCCAAGTCAAAGACAAGGTGATAGAACATTAACATTGGGGTTCTTTGCATGATGAAGATTCTTGGGTGAGGAAGGAATAATTGCATGAGGGTATAAGGCACATTGCAAGGTGGCAAGAGCTTGTATTAGAGTTTGATTTTTGCATAATGGAGTAATAAGGCAGAGGGTTATTTATTTTCTCCTTGTTGCATGTGGGGTGATAAGGGTATTTTTTTGCCTTTAATGCATATGCCATGCAATGAGGTGTTTTTTCTCACCAGGAGATATAAGGGATTTTTTCTCCTAAGTCCTAATTTTTTCTCAAATCAAGCAAATTAGGCAAATGTAATTGGAGAGATAAGTAGTTTTATTTTTTCTTCTCATCATGCATGATTTTACCAAATAAACCAATGTAAATAAATAGTAAAGTAATATTCTTCAAATTACTTTATTATTTTTCACAAATTGTAAAATAAAAAATAGTACAAGTTGTAACTAAAAATAGAGTAATTATCCTAATTACTTTATTATTCACTCACATCAATTTTGCAAAAGCAAAATCATGCAAAATTGATGAGTTGAGTTAACTGAGGCTATTTGGAGCCTTTTTGCATGATTTGAGGAATTTTGGTCAACTTCTTGGTCAAAGACACGGAGATGGTCAACTTGGAGCTATTTATGCTCAATTTGTGGTAGTTTGGGCCCTTATTTTTAGGGATTTCTTGGTTTGCTTATGGATCACTTTTGAGGACTTATTTTTAGAGGCAGATAGGTGAAATTTCATTTTTGCCTGCCTCTTAGTGAGAGAAAACTATATATTGTAAAGCAAAACTTGTTTTTTGCTAGTTCTTGCATTCTTTTCTCTTTTACACATTGAGAGAGAAGGAGGTTTTTTAGCTCATTATTTGACATTTTTTATAGAGATCATAGCAGGTTACAAGTTCCATTTTTGTCTATCTTGTAATATTTTCCTTTATTTTTTGGAATCAAGTATTTGCCTTTCCATTTGATGCTAATTGTATGAAGTGATTTGATGAAGTTTTACTGTGTTTAATTATCAAAACCTTTAAAATTATTGTCTCACTCTTACTTGCAATGTTAAGAATATTGATACTACAGGTCTTAGGTTATGTTACTGAAATCCTTTCTTTCATGTTGTGAAGAATCTTTTCCTTCATAAAGAATAGTTTTTCCAGCCTTCCTTAGAAGCACTTTTGTGATATTTATGCCAAGATTGGATTGTGTGGGTTAGATTTCTGAATTCTATTGTGAACCAGATTGCAAATTTTCCATCCTTATTAGGTGCATCACCAAATTTTACAGTTTTATTTCCTTATAGTTTCCTTCTTACCCTTTTCCAAAATAGAACATGATAGTTTCAAATAGCATATTTTAAGGGAACCAGCCCACAATCTGGAGGTTCAAACTCACTATAGGTCACCCACAGCCTGAGTTTGTCCCCATGTTTCAAAGGATTGCAGAGTGTCACAGCTTTGCATAAGGGTGCAATCCTTATCGACAACAGTACTATCACCTTTATTTGTCAAAAAGTATTCATTTGGGTGAAAATAATTACCCTTTCTTTATCTACTTGAAAAAATATTTCACTGGACCTCATACTTGCATATTTTAGGTAAAAATATTTACCCATTCAATTAATTCCTCCCAAAATATTCCACCTCCATTATTCAAAATCTCTACTTTGTAGATTCCTTATGTTCCTCTGTGAAAATATTTTATTTCTTTTCACTTTTAATGAAAAACTTATTTTCCTTCTCAAAATAATATTTCTCCCTCCAAGATTTCTTCTTTCCCTTTAACTTTCTTGGTGTAAATAATTTACTCCTTAGGAAAATAATATTTAGTGGGTTAACGAAATGCTCTCTTAATTCCTAGGGTAAAATGTTTTACCCATCATGGGAAACAGATTGCATTAAAGTAATAATATGCCCCGATAGTCATTCTAAATAATTTCAGTTCACACTTTCGTGTATCTTCCATTTCTTTTCATTGGAGTGAAACATTTAATCCAATATATTACTCTCCTCGCAATCTTCATTTCATCTGTTTTATTTATGTGATGCTAAGGCTTTAGAATCATTGGTATATCAGAGGGACAGTAGAAAGTGTCACTTTGATATATATGAGTCAGTCCGATATTCTATTTATTAGTTCTTGGAGCCCACATTATCGGCATATCGAAGTGACTAGTTTTGGAGTCTTCCCGATATGACATCTCTGCTCGATATTAGGGTTTCTTCATAGGGTTTTCAACTTTGTAGCTTCTGGTGGGAATGTAGGGTGCTTCACAATGTATTTTATACATCTGGTAAATATCTTCTTTTGTTGCGCTTAGATGGATGTTCATTCCTTGCGCCATAGTCCCTATCTTCGCTTTGTGCATAGTCTACAATCTTCGCATTTTGTCAATAGGGTCTGTAGCTTGAAAATGCTACCATATTTTGCATATATTTTGCTAGGGTAGTTTCAACACGTCTACCATGGAACTGGCTTAAGAATATATAAAACCTCTTAATCAATTTTGTCGATGTCTCTCTACATTGGGAGAAGGAAGGCACTACTAGGTATCATTCAAATGAAACCATTTTGTGTATTATCCTGTGCTAATTGCATTC
Source organism: Cunninghamia lanceolata (assembly GCA_027924645.1). Classification (NCBI taxonomy): domain Eukaryota; kingdom Viridiplantae; phylum Streptophyta; class Pinopsida; order Cupressales; family Cupressaceae; genus Cunninghamia; species Cunninghamia lanceolata. The sequence continues at coordinate 1,044,494 of BSBN01001132.1, forward strand.
ACTGAGACTACATTTTCTTTGCTTGACAGAATAGAAAATGATATGCACTTTTGTCATGGATGCATTTCTATTAGAGCATTTCTAACTATAATATGAAATAAAAAATTTCTTTCCACTGTGCTTTGATGGGCGGTCATACCCATAGGGACACTTTTATGCTTTGATGGATGTCGATATCCTTTTATATGTTATAAAATCCTTTTTATTTCCCTTAAAAATGCCCTTTATTGTTGTATCAACGGGACCAGAGATTATATCCCTTCGATATCCTTGAGTCCCCCTGAAATGCTTTTACACTTATATATCATTGTATTGGCGAGACACATTTAAGTGTCATGCCTATATGTATTAGTCCCTTTGATGTGCTTGATGTTATCGGGGTATCGAAGAGACATATGATTTAGTCTTCTCAATATTCTTCAGTCTCTTCAATATATTTTATCTCCTTTATTTTCTGATGTCAACGAAATACAAATTGACTTTATCACATCGGGCTATCAGGGAGAAATTAAAGTGAGTCCTCCCGACATGGTATTCTCCCAGCGATATTTTATTTTTTGACTTCTAAGGGATCCTTAAGTCAAATTAGATAATTTTATTCTTTTGGAAGGTAATGGTGGGGATGTTGCGGGATTATTAGGGTTGAGATATCAATTGACTAGATTTATTATTTTGCATTTTGCAATACAAGTATGGGAAGATGGTAGGAATAGGTTATTTTGATTTTGATTTTGTATAGTCAAAATCAGTTCCAACACCCTCATCTGCTCAGTTGGGGTAGACTCCTCAGCTAAGGTTAACTTCCATTTTGTACCGAGTGACTCAAATGGAAGGGTTGCTTTGTAGTTGTTTTTGCTAGCTACTCAGCTACAACTGAGGCTTCTCCCATAACTTCTTTTCTTATCAGTAGGGATCACGGGTGTTGGGCTTCTTGGTGATGTTTGTCGGATAGAAGTTGGGCTTTCCTCCACTATTCTCTTCTTGCCCTTGGTTTTCCTAGTGGTTGGGGAGGAAGTGGAAGGTGCTACTTCCTCATCTTGCTAAGTCAAGGAAGTCTCTTCTCCACCATGTGTCCTACCTTTTGTTTTGGCCTGTGATGTGTCATCCAAGAATGACTACCACAAAGCCTCTCCTTTAGTTTGAGACAAGAACTGATGCTTTACAATCAAGAAAATGAGGTTGTGGTGTTTCATGGGATCCTTCCCCTATTGGTACTTATCTATTGAAGCTACAATAGCAGAATACATAAAATTTGGAAGATTGATGCTATATTCTAGATGGGCATGCCCATGCCTCAAGAAAATTAGCATTTTCATTATGGGTCCTAAGACTAGGAAGAATTGTCCATCACATGTAAAATATTTCATAAGCCACATGGCTAAATACTGTCATGGTTGGGGGAGTGAGGTTTTGACAATTACTTTGACTTCATTTTTACTCAAATGTAATTGGACTTCAAGCTCACCTTCTACTGAGAAGTTTTTAATCAAATTAGAATATAGGGTCTTGAGATGATAAAACTTCTCACCTTGTTCTGGTAGCTCTGAGATGTGGATGATGATGGTGGCTGAGGCGTTGATTGGGACTCCTCACACTTTAGTTTGGTTATTTTTTAGATTGTGCAGGAACTCATCTACTATGTCCTCATGAAACCCTTCAAAATTCTCTAGGAATTCTAACCACCTTGCATTCCTTAATACATCTACGACAACATGATCTTGGAGTAGTCCTTCTGGAGTTTCAGGCTCTGACTTCTTTTTCACTCGCATATTGCCTGTATTCCTCTTCCTCTATTGTGTATGAATGAACCTTTCCTTATTAACTCTTCCCTTGGGTCTCTTTTTTAGTTCTCTTTCCCTATGGTGATAGACCTCTATTGCACCCTAGATACCCCCTATTTTCTCGAAAAACTCTAGTGTAATGGCTGGTACACTATCTCCAGAGGTTGGAAATCTCTGCAATATCTAAATTTTGGAACTTGATATCTCTTAATGGTGATTGTTTTGATTAAATGAGGGTTAATTTACTTCAATTGATTTGAATTAATGGTTCAGTCATAATCGTAGGGGATGATTTGACATTCCAGATTGGAGGTGTTAGTGTGGCAATTAAGGTGACATGCATAGGTCAAAAAAGGAATGATGGCAGGGGGACAAGTCTAAGTATTTTGCACCAAAATAGAAATGACAAGACATGTAGTAATTAACTAACTTGAGCGAATTACCTGTATCACTTTTTGTGATGATTACCTGATGTACTTGGGTTGTTGTGCTGCCACATTGTGTCTAGCCTCCTCATCGCTTGTAGTGATGTCAGCATCGCATGGTCTAGAATCTTCCCTATAGATAGACTTGAAAGTGACGCATTGACATTTGACGTCATGAGGTTGCGCCTGGATGACGTGCACTGGCAGCTGCAAAAATGATTGTCCTGCATGGGTTTCCTTTTTGAGAGTGGAAGATGAGTCATGCTGACCTCATCAAATTTTCATTCCCACTTGATGCTTGGAGAGGTGGGTCCCCATACCTTGAAATGCTTCCATCTTGATGAAGTGCCGGAGGTGCTCCTAGTCCTCTCTGAAGATGTGTCTTGATGGCTCTTGAGGAGTGCCTAGTTAGCTCTGGAGAACTTCTGCTGGAATCCTGCATGAAGAAGGGAACTGCCATTTACTAATTTTTAGTCCCCCAGATGAGAAAGACAACCATTTACTATTTTTTAATCTTTCCTTTTTTTTTGATAAGGGCCACCATTTGCTATTTTTCAACCCCTATTTTTATTTTTATTTTTTTTAGAAGGGCCGCCATTTGTTGGTTTTCAACCCTTTTTTTAATATGTTTTCCTTTGAATTTCTTTAACTTGTAGTAGAGGTCATCACCCCTATCACCAATCACAAGTCCTTGGTAAACTCCTCCTTAGTAGCTAGTCTTGTATAGAGCCTAATTCTATGACAATTTATTAAGAATGTGTCTTCTCCACCATCAATGGGTGCCATTAAAATTGTTCCATTCTCATAGACTTCCCTGATTTGGTAAGGTCCCATCCAATGAGTTTAGAATCATATAGATGAACCCAATCCACTTGTTGAAATGCCCTCTTTTTGATGTGTTGGTCATGCCATTGTTTCCTCTGGTACTGAATAAGTTATGTCTGTTGTATGGCCTCTGTCCTAATTTCTTCCAACTCATTGAGTTGAAGAATCCTATTTTGATGTGCTATGGGTAATGGCAGCCCAATGTCCAATGAGGTCTTTAGTGTTTGTAGTTTGAATTCTATGGATAGTATGGGTTGCTTTCCACAAACTAGTTCATAGGGTGAAAACTTGGTTGTTGACTTCTGTGTGGTATTGTAAGCCCAAAGTACTTTAGGTAACTTGTTGGCCCGATCTTTCCTATTCATGGCCACTATTCTTGTCAGGATGTTTTATAGCTCTCTATTTGTCACCTCAACCTGCCCATTAGCTTGGGGGTGGTAAGGTGAAGGCTTCCTATGTTTAACTTGGTATAGATCTGTGAAAGCTTGAATTATCCGAGAAGTGAATTGTGGTCCTCTGTCTAAAACTATTGATCTTGAAGCTCCAAACCTCAAGAAGGTTCTGTTATAAAGAAAATTAACAACTTTTTCTTCCCTTGCAAACTGCAATGCATGAACTTCTACCCATTTGGTTACATAGTCGATGCAGACCAAAATATATTCTTTTCCTAAAGAAGGTGGAGAAATTGGCCCCATAAAATCTAGACCCCATTGCTCAAATGGTTCCAACACTACTTGAGGGTGCAGTGACATTTCTTGGGTGAAGGTTGGCTGACCTATCCTTTAGCACTGATCACAATGTTGCACATACCTCTTGGTGTCCTTATGGAGAGAGGACCAGTAGTAACCAGCTCCCAGAATTTTGTGGATAATTCTTTGTGAGGAATAATGTCCACCTGAGGGTTCAGCATGACATGCCATTAATAGATCAAAAATTTCATTAGCTCTCAAACACCTGCGTAAGATAAAGTCAGGACCACATTTAAACAACAAACCATTTAACTATTTGTAAGATAAACTTCTTTTACCAATTGCTTCTTTTGTTTTGAGGTGAAGTGAGATGGAAACAAGCCTATAGCTATGAATTAGCTATGTCAGCAAACCAGGGTGTAGTAGAAGAAACAACAAAGAGACGTTCATCTGGAAATTTATCTTCCACTGGTTGGTTTTCTCCATTTGTATACAACCTTGACAGAAAGTCAGCAACCAAGTTGAATTTTCCTGGGTTGTCTATGATAGTAATGTCAAATTCCTGCAATAGTAACAACCATCTAATTCTTCTTACACCCACTATAGGTTTGTTCATTAAGTACTTAATGGCTACATGATCAGTATGCACAAATATTTTGTATCCTATGATATAATGCCTAAATTTGTTAATAGCATATATGAATGCCAAGAATTGAGTTTCAGTTGTTGTATAGTTTTCTCCTGCTGGGGTAAGGTTCTTACTGATGTAGTAGATTGCATGCATACCTTCCCCTTCCTCTTTCTGTCCTAAGACTGCTCCTATTGACTTGTTTGAAGCATCAGTTTGTATGTGAAAGGGTAGAGTCCAATTAGGTCCCCTCAAGATAGGTGTGATAGTAAATTTCTTTTTAATGGTTTCAAAATGTTGATTGGCAATCCTCTGTCCATAGAAAGTCAGCATCCTTGGTGAGCAAAGAAAACATAGGCGCAACTATTTTGCTGAAATTTTCTATAAATCTTCTATAGTATCCTACATGACCTAGGAAGCTTCTAACATCTATTTGGTTCTTAGGTGAGGGTAATTGCTTTATCACTTCTATTTTATTTTGGTCTACTTTGATTCCTTTGGCTGATATGTGGTGTCCAAGTATAATTCCCTCCTCTACCATCATACAACATTTTTCATGGCTTAAGGATAGATGATTTTTTTTGCAACATTGTACCACCTTAACTAGGTTTGTGAGAGTTTCTTCAAAGGTGTCTCCATACATAGTAAAGCCATCCATATAGACTTCCATACACTCATTAGGCAATTCAGCAAAAATGGCTAAAATACCCTCTGAAAGGTAGCTGGAGTGTTACATAGTTCAAATGGAAGAACTCTATATGTAAAATTTCCCCATGAACGAGTAAAGGTGGTCCCGTCCTAGTCCTCCGGTGCCACTTGAATCTGGTTACACCCACTAAATCCATCTAGGAATGAGAAATACTTTTTCCTTGCTAGGTTGTCTAGCACTTGGTCAATGAATGGTAAGGGAAAATAATCCTTATTTGTGGCTTTATTTAGTTCTCTGTATTCAATACATACTCTCCACTTTCCATTCTTCTTAGGCACTATGACTAATGGTGAAACCCATTGATTGTATGAGATAGGATATATGAACCCTACTTGTAGCAATTTCTCTATTTCGGTTTTAACAATATCTTCCAGGGCAGGGTTTAATCTCCTTTGGGGTTGTCTGACAGGTTTGACATCTTTAGTGTATATATGATGGCTATAGATTTCAGGAGGAATGCCCTTCACATCCTAGTATTCCCAGGCAAAAGTTGCTGAATGGGAGACCAGGAGATTAAGAAGTGCTTCTTCCTATTTTTTTGCTAGCTGAGTGTTGATGTTCAATATTTTTCCAGGTAAGATCATGACCTACTTTGTAATCTGATCCATAGATGTCCCTACCCTATAGCTTGGATTCATGGTGTTAAGAGGATAGGAATGTGGGAGCAACATATAAAATGTGGCCAAGTCTCTATAAAAGGTTTCTCCACAAGGAATACTATTTGCAAGGGTACAATGGGTAGCAGTGACGAATTCTCTTCTTAAGTCTTGGTCTAATTCCATTATATCCTTGTCAATAAGAATGTGAGTTATGTCTTCAGTTGTGTCATAGTTTATTTCTTCTTCTAACTCACCCAAATGTTCTGTTAGGTCTCAAAAACACAGGTTTTTATCCTAGAGAGATTACCAAGCTCTCTTAATGCTTTTGGCTAATGACATGAGGCAAATATGGTTAAAAACCCCTTCACTTTAGGCTCCGCCAGACCTAGGTGGGTATACCTTGACTATTAATGTAGACTTATATGACCTTCACAGTGGCATATGGGTATGAAGTAGATGTAAGGCTGTGAATTATTCATACTACTAATGTGTGAGATTCTGAATGTGTGAAAGGTTTTGAAAATATTATTTGTAATGACCAGTGCTTTATCTATTTTGGGGCAACGGGGTCAGGATGTGTATGATAGATGTATCCTCCCTTTTGGTTTAACTCTAATTATTTGGCACTTTCAAGTGTTTATACCTTGTATAAACGTGCGAGGTTGTAGGTCACCAAGCTCTTCTTACCAAATCCCAATGATATTTTCCCAGGTTACTGTGATCAATTGAAAGGATTTTAATTCTTACAGGAAGGAAACCAACCGAGATGATTTATTTAGAGGGTTTTAACTCAGGGCAAAGACCAATAAATATGAACCACTTGGAAGGACTTAAATCAACTTCTCTTAGAAACCAGTCAAACATATCACATAGAAGCAACAAATGTGCCTTGATAAATCAAGCATATCTTTGATATATCCAATTTAAATAACAAAGGAAAACCATTTTGAAGACAACACAGATAACACATATGAAATAATTTTGACAAATAATTGAACACCAAATGTTGGACATCAGATTATAATATTCCTCTCCATTGAATTTGTTTCAGAAGATTTTATAATTCATATTGAAGTCTTCATTTTTGGTGTATTACCTAACCCTAATGATTGCTCCTACTATTGCTTCTCCTTGGGTCAAAAAATGTGTTTAAGGTGGGTATGTGATACTTTTTTATGCTAGAACCTTGTCCCCTTTCTTGAAGATGTAACTACTCATCCTCTTTAGAGACAGGTATATACTGTGATTTATTTGAAGCAAGTTTGGCTTTCAATTGTTGTAGTTCTTGAATCAATTTTTTCTCTTCCCTTAATAACTTCAGTAGTTCCTCTTCTTCTAACATATTTATTTTGACTGCAAATGGTATTTTTACAAGATATTTTTATATTTTTCATCAAGTTCTTTTTCATAGTCGCCACCTCTTTTCAAAAGAGGAATGATTTTATTTTTCTGGGTCCTTCTTGCCAGCAGAGTTATATTTTTTCAATTCTTGATTCTATGATAACATGGTCTCTCACCAAAATTTCATAGGTTCTCCCCAATAGAGTTGCCATTTCTGTTAGGTCTCAAAAACACAAGTTTTTATCCTTAAGAGGTTGCCAAGCTCTCTTAACATTTTTGTCTAACAACACGGGGCAAATATGGTTAAAACCCCCTTCACTTTAGGCTCTGCCAGACCTAGGTGGGTATACCTTGATAATAATGTAGACTTGTATGATCTTCATGATGGCATATGGGTGTGAAGTAGATGTAAGGCTGTGAATTATTCATACTACTAATGTGTGAGATTCTGAATGTGTGAAAGGTTTTGAAAATATTATTTGTAATGACCAGTGCTTTATCTATTTTGGGGCAATGGAGTTAGGATGTGTATGATAGATGTATCCTCCCTTTTGGTTTAACTCTAATTATTTGGCACTTTCAAGTGTTTATACCTTGTATAAATGTGCGAGGTTGAAGGTCACTAGGCTCTTCTTACCAAATCCCAATGATATTTTCCCAGGTTATTGTGATCAATTGAAAGGATTTTAATTCTTACAGGAAGGAAACCAACCAAGATGATTTATTCAGATGGTTTTAACTCAGGGCAGAGACCAATAAATATGAACCACTTGGATGGACTTAAATCAACTTCTCTCAGAAACTAGTCAAATAGATCACATAGAAGTAGCAAATATGCCCTGATAAATCAAACATATCTTTGATATATCCAATTTAAATAACAAAGGAAAATGATTCTGGAGACATCACAGATAACACATAAATTAATTTTGACAAATAATTGAACACCAAATGTTGGACATCATATTATAATATTCCTCTCTGTTGAATTTGCTTCAAAAGATTTTACAATTCATATTGAAGTCTTCATTTTTGGTGTATTACTTAACCCTAATGATTGCTCCTACTATTGCTTCTCCTTCTTTCTGCCGATGATTTTTATCTCCCATTTATATTTTGTACTTTTAGGGTTACGACCCTTCATCCATTCTGCTGCAACCTTTCTTGTTTTGATTATCTTTGGCAAAAATGAGATATTTAATTTAACTTCTTTTCCCATGTGAATTAATTATTATCCCTCCTCTTTGATTGCAATTTTTGTGCTCACATTCACTTCTCGTTGGAAATGTTTCGCCCTTAAAAATAATCACCACTTTATAACTCTTTTAGTGAAAACATTTCACATTTTGGTGAAAATATGTTACAAATGCATTTTATATCAAGAGGTGATTGAATTTAATAAATGTTTACCTCTTCTTGAATGTATTCACCTTGTTTCAATTAAAAAATATTTGATATACTCTCCTGTGAAAAATAAAGTATTTCACAATACTTTAATTTTAATTCCTTTGTTGGCAAATTTCTCGTTTATATTTACCTATGTGCATTTTCATCCTCATTTGGTAAAATATTATTTGGGTGGAAATGATTACTCACTCCTTAACATTTTCGGTGAAAATGTTTTACTGGTCATTACCATTGGTGAAAATTTTTATCTTCTCAAAGTAGGATTACTTTTTGAAATAATCATCTAAATCTCAATTTCATTTAACCAATAATTTCATTCTTTTCCGCAAAAGTGTTATCACCATATCGGAGAGACTATAATTTAATTCTGCTGAACTTCACTTCTCCCTTCGATATGCTTTTATATGCTCTCCTATTTTTGGTATTTCAAAGAGACTTAATAAATGGTTACTCTAACATGGTAAAGTCTCCTCGATATTTATTTTATACTTTTGATCTTAGCAATGTTTATTAATTAAGGTCCTCGGGACCCACTTCATCGGCAAATCGGGGGGGCTCATGAGCTAGTCATTCCGATGTAGTATAGTCTCGCCAATATAGGGTTTCATATGCATTTTCATTTTGCCCTAACTGCAGTCTTCTCACCAAGATTGTTTTGTGCATATCCAACAATTATTGCATTCCATCAAATTAGGTCACGACATTTCTCTAAAAAGTTGTAGAGCCTTGTCAAGAGCACCATTGTTGTAATCATTACATTCCAGGAAATGATATCTCTTCAAGGCATTTTTCAAATTTTTTCAATTTCTTGTCTATACCTCCACATTTTCAGGCCAGTCCACCAAATTATTTCCAGCTATAATATCTGATGAAAATCCTCGTTTTAATCATGCTTTGATGGATGTTCATATCCTTTTCCAAAGTGCCATTAGGGCATTGGTGAGGAAGATGTTGGCCTTGGATTGAAATGTTTCTCAAAATCACATTTCTTTGTGGCATTCAAATAGTTCACATATTTCCAAATTTCACTTCATAGCAGAATGCAAACTCTCAAAGAAGGGTTCCCAATATTGTGCTGTGATTGCATTTGAAATAACAACTATATTTTCCCAATTGTTGCTTCTGCCATGTTATCATAATTGATTGTGAAAGCATCATCAATTCATCTACACATGAAGAATTAAGCATTGCACCATGTGATATCTAATTGCATATTGCTCTTACTCCCTGGCATCGCTGTTGAAGAAGACTATGGCACGGGGAGGCTTGACAACATTTATAAATTTATCTCCATTATCTGATTGTTCACTCAATCTTGCATTATTTTTTGTAGACAAGCATCTATCACACTTGAATCACCATGTAATTGAGGTTTTTGATTACTTGAATTAGAACTTTATTTTTCTTCACTGCTATAGGATTGGGTTTTATCACCACGACTTTTAGGTTCTTTACTACTTGTATGAAGCCTCGTTTTATAATGAGTCTTAGATTTTTCTTGTTGTTTTCAAGTATTTTCTTTACTCTTATGGGTTTGGATTTCTTCATTAATTTTTTGAAGATCCATATAATGCCTAATTCTTCCTTGTTCTTGTGAGTTATTTTCTAGATCATTTTCTTGGTCCTTATGGCTGTCAGTTGACATTTGTTGAGACTCAAAATTAGGGTTCTCTTCAGCCTGTTCATGGAGCAATCCATCCCTCTCTATTAACTTCACCACTTCCATTTGAAATAAGCCTAGACCAAGAGATGGAGAAGTGATAGGCATTCATTCCTATATTAGCCATGAGTTTAGCATCATCTAAGTATCAGTGATATTGATCTAGTGCAACATCTCTGTGAATTATTCCATGCTTATGCAATGTTTGTAGTGCTTTGAACATACAATAACCATACCAATGAAGTTGTGATACATTTATTTCCCTCCTCAAGACCTCTGGTTTTGCATGTTCAAGTGTTGAAGAATAAGGCATTCGTAATCATTCTCATTGAAAGCACCTTCATATTTTATAATAAAGTTTTTTCCACTAAATCTTTCCAACATCTTTATCTCACCAGCCATGTAATTACTGGATGTTTTTTCAAGAGGACATTTTATGGCAAATAACATTTCATCTTGCTTCCTTTGAGCCTTGTACACAGTGCCATAAAGCCTAAAATTTTATTCCTCATTTACATGTCATTCTAATTTCAATGTAAATTGAAAATGAATAAGATGCAATTGATCTTCTGCTTTCTTTCTTATATAAAGTGCATGATAGGCAGTTTAGTTGTCAAAGCACCTTCTATATCACTTCCTAATTTGAGGTTGTTCATAGTGTACATGGCTTTCAATTGTAAATATTTGTTTGTTTTATTTGAGTTTATTATGAGCTCTGAGTTTCTAACAATAGTATTTCTTTGCATTGTCATTAGTCATGTGTCATGTCCTCTGGTTTGTCAATCTTCCTTGCTTGGAATTAATTTTGGGTATACTGATGTTCCATACTTAGGTGTATATTGAGTGTCTCATTTGATTGGTTCCATCATATTCAAAATTTGGGTGTCTTCTTGGCCTTATAACTTCATAATTGTGTGAAGCACGCTGGGTCCTATTGTGGGCCTGACTAAAAATTTTTTGTTTTAAAACAAGTTTTTATCTTGAATTGACCCTAGATTATCTTTGTATGCTTCCGAGGTGAAAAAATGAACTAGGTAATCATCAGAATCCATTTTCAGGCATTTGTATTGTGAGCAAAACATGCCAAGTAGCCTCTGGAATCATCCTGGAAAACTAGTCAAACCATCTCCTGAAGCCATGAAAATGTACAGGTCTGCAGACTTTAGAACCAAGAATTTAGTGCAATAAACAGATTGGAAAGATCTATCTTGAGGTGCAAGATATTCAACATCAAAGTAGCTCTTTCAACCTTTTCTGCAACTGCAATTGTCAAAAACTAATTAGGGCTCACCAACTTGCCATCCCAAAAAAAATATTAAATCATCTCTTGGGAAGCTGCCACTTGGGGGATTAGTCCATTTAGGCTCAATTAGCATGTGTGCAAGAGGATTTTTTTAGCAACCATCTTCTGTCATGAAATATTAAAGGCCAAAGTTGACCTCCCTGCAACTTTCTAGAAATGTAACTGTGAAATAAGGACAAATTGTATTTGCTTTTGATTTTGAAAAAATAGCAAATGAGATGCTAGAGTTTTGAAAACTGGCATGAAAGTACATTATCATGAGGTAAATCTGGAACACCAATTCGTTTGTCATGAATATCCCCCAGATGCTAGATACTTGCCTCCAAAATTGACCTCCTAGGCAGATTTAACACTGTGTGGACACTTCAAAATTTTGTCAAATATAATCATAGGAGGTTGAAAATGGATATGCATACCAACATATGGTAAATAAACATGTTTACAAAGTGATTTGACATGAAACTAAATAGGTTCCGAATTATGACCCTCTAAAGTAGGTCACTGAGGCAGTTTTTTCAGGTGCATTTTTGAGTGTGGTACACAAATTTTTCATCATGGGAACCTAAAATCTTGCAAAAAATTGAAGGAAACTTTAGTTTCCAACATGTTCCTTGATGGTAACCATAGCTACTGAGGCACTATTTCTCATGTTATTAGGCTCATCTACCCACACTTTTCTTGAGTAGTGTATTGATAGTTTAGTTGGAGGATATAAAGAGATTTTCTTTAAATCGATCCCATTGGAAATGACCATGTCTCGTGTTCTGCAATCAATAGATGTTGCTGTTGTATCCAGCCATGGTCTTCCTAGGATCAAGGGGTAAGCATTTCTTTCATTTCTAGGTTCTATTATCAGAAAGTTTATTGGAAATTCCCATGACTCCACCATGACTGGTACATCAATTAATACCCCTTTTGGAATAGCCACTGACTGGTCATCCAGTTGGAGAATTGTGGATGTGGCCTGGACACCAGTCAAGGATAATTTATCCAGGGTATGCATTGTCATTACGTTTATTGTTGCCTCCAAATAAACAAAAACATTAGATATTTCTGCCCTTGAAATGTGGATAGTTATGATAGGGTTCCCAGGGTCTCCATATTTTGGGAGGAGCATCTCTCCCGCAAGAAGGTCTACTATTTTCCCTTCCACATGAATGGTGGCAGGGAAGTTTTTCTTCTTGCCCTAGGTTTTAACACAATGTTGTTTGATGAATTGGTTTAGCTCAGGCACATCCCTGATTGCTTGTAGGAGTGGAATTTCAATATTCAACTGACTGATTTCTTGCAGAAGTTCTGATTCCATGGTAGATTGGACTTATTTTTGTAGGACACTTTTTTGAGGGACATGCTATCTGAGTTGTTCTGGGTAAGGTGTCAGTTTTTCTACCTCCGAAGCAACTTTGAAGTTCTTCACAGAAGTAGCTCCAGAGGTGATCTCCAGAGCTGTTCCTTTAGGAGAGACTTCGGAGTTACCTAGGGGTTGTTCTTCTAGCAAAGTTTCGTTAGTAATCTCCTCCTAAAGTTAAGTGAATGGATTTTTAAGTTCCATATCATTAGTTACTTCAACAATGAGTGGGGGAGATGGTCTTGGTAGTGGTTTCCCAGAACGTAGCTGGAGGTTGTGTAGATAAATAGAGTTTACACCAACCAAGTTTTCTTGCTTTGTCATGTAAACAACTGCTTCTTGTTTATTTTATGGATTTGCTACAGGTTGAGCTAGTAAGGGTGGCTAACTAACTGGCTCATTTTTTGACTGTCCCTGTGTGTTGGGGGTCCAATTAGTAATACTTTTTGTTGAGGTTAGAAACGTCTCGGTTGTCCTTGCTATTGTTGACTATAACCCTGCTGAGGACCCCATTGAGGTTGCATGTTTCATAATCCAAATTATTGTGAGAATTGTTATGGCCACTGTTGATTTTCCCAAGGTTGGTTTTGCCAATGCTGGTTCTCTCATTGCTGGTTTGACCAGTCTTGTGGTACCCAAGGAGAAATGTGTTGAGGCCCTTGCCAAGTTGGATTCAATTGATTGCTCCCCCAGTTCGAAGGACCCCTATAGGAAGCCTGATTTGGGTACTGATTGTATGGGAATTGGCTAGTTTGTTTTTGTCCTATGTAATTCAACTCCTCTTCTATTATGAAATTCTTTTTAGTTAGCCTTTTTAAGGCCATGAGTTGATCACAATGACTAGTAGGGTGCTCCCTGTCACATATTTGACAGATTTCTGACTTGTCCAATGGACATTCTCTCAAAAGGTGTTTGTTACTACACCTAGGATAGTATATGGAGAGAGGTTTAGTTGTTCTGCTTTGTTCAATTATTTTAGTCTTTACCTGAATTCTATCTAATGTGGTATTTAGCTGGACTAAGGTATCTGCCTTAAGGTTTGCAATCTCCTCCATTAATTTTCCTATTTCATTCTTTTCCTTTAAAAGACCTGGGTGTTCTCACTCTGTCCTAGGTTCTATAGTAGTTCTTGCAGAGTTCTTCTATAGAAGGTGTATCCATTTTGTTGATGTTTCCCCACCCCATTAGATCTAGTGCCTGTTTTGATTCTCTGTCCAATCCTTTTACAAACAAGGTTCTGGCCAAGCTGTGAGCCACAGGATTGCCATATCTCCTCAAGGAAAAGTTGAACCTATCTAGATAGTCTTCTAAACTTTCATCCTCTCTTTGTTTAATTTTGAACAACTCCTTTTTATCACCAACCCTACAGTAATCTTGGTACTTGTCCAGGAATTTAGTTTCTATCTGATCCCATGAATGAATGGAGTCTAGGGCTAAACCCATGAACCATATCATAGCAGAATCTTTTAAGGTTGATGGGAAAAGTTTGAGTTTTTGATTATCTGATCTATAGTCATATGTCTGACATATAACTTTAAACTCAAACAGAAACTGATCTAGATCCTTAGAAGCAAGAACCTTGAAGTTTGGTAGGTTTGAAGGTGAAATGTTCTTCATAGGGGCATTATCTCCACAAGCAAGGACAATAGGGTATGAGAAGGTCCTAGCATTTTGATTATCTTCCTCATCATTGTGATTATCATCCATGTCTGATGTTTCTTCTTTTTGAGATTTAGTGTGGGGTTTTGAGGAAGTGGATTCTTGTAATAGATCTACCTAGTATCTTTCTTGCAGTTCTTGAATATACTTAGAGAAAAGGACTTTGAGGACTTGAGGGAATGTCAATTTGGGGTGTAGTTTAAGTGTTCCTCCTCAACCAGATCTTGTACCACTCTACTACTTTCTATTGTAGTTTTTGACTGGGGTGTTTGTTTTATGTATCTAACTTTTGAATCCCTAGGTCTAACCATATAGATTTAATTTAACCTAAAAAGGAATGCTAACTAAGTTCTCCTTATTAACACATACATCCCTAGCAATGGCGCCAAAAATGACAAGGGTCATCGTACCTTGGCATTTAATCATGTTTTTCATGTGTCAAATCTAGGGCTGTGTCTTGGGATGTTTGCAATAAGGAACTTTATAATCAATAGTCCTCCAACTAATCCTACTGATTTAACTGTTTAAAGAATTAATGCTACTAATTTATGTGCTATGAAATGAAATCCTAAAAATACCAAAATAATGCTAAAGCAGTAGATTGCTGAAAATGACCTATTCTGATCCACACAAAGCTGGAAACATGAAATTATTGAAAACAACTATTAAACAGAAATAAATCATCTTATGAAAGTAATAAAACTATACTCCTAATAAAATTTGTAAACAAGATAATGAAGCAATAGATACTAGCCTCCTGTCTTGATGGAGGGAGTGGGCTCTTGCTCCATGCCTTCAAGACTGAAGACTAAAGTAAGAACTTAGTACAGAAATGTATAATGCAATCTTTCCTTCAATCTAATCTCATCAAGGTACACTTGTATTCAAAAGTATATCTGTTTGTAAATGGAAATTACAATAATCTAATGGCCAAAATCTGTATATGTTTCTGCTACTCCTATCTAAACATATATTAGTCCAAGCGATAAGATATCTTTTGGAACTAACTGTTCTATCAATTAGTTCATCTATGAGATACAACCAATCTCTTATTCTAACTAAAACATACAACTATTTAACTGAAGAGTATAATCACACAAACTGAAAAAGGCTTTAGTGGAATAGAAGTCCCACTAAATTCAGAGTCTTAACTTAAATAACAATGGGCAGTGAGGCCCTGAAATATAGGTCTTAACAAGTCTTTTAGAACTCATGAAAAGTCAAATAAAAAGGGAATCAGATCACTGGCAGTCAACCGAGTCTTCGCCAGGTCAATTTGGTGTTGGCTGGGTAGATTGCGAAGCACTGCAGTTGCCTCCGGAGATGTAGGTTGACATTGGGGCCAAAGAATCTACACTATTGCCTGCAGCTCTAGAGACTATGTGCTAATGCCAGTAGTTCCAGAGATGCATCCATGATTCCTACATGGCTCTGAAGATCATCCACCCCTTTGCTCTCTTGATCCTTCTTCAGAACTCCTCCAACACTTTGGGAAAATGTTGGAGTTTGGTGTAGTATCCTCCATACTGGCTCCGGAGATCATTAGGAGCATTTCCGGAGATCATTAGGACCATCTCCGGAGAACTTCAAAACTACCTTTGCTTATATAACTGCACCTATGGACCCAAAAAAAACTCTTCTGCACATTTTCATTAGCTTGTTGCAACATTAGTCCTTTCATCAAAAATAGTAATCTTCAATAATTCATCTCTCATTAGTGTAATTAAAACAAGTCCTTTCAGTTTATATGTTGCAATTACTAGGACAACAAAATGAAAGGATGGGAAAAAGGGGAGTAAAAAGGTGGTTAATTTGGGTTCTACCTATCACTCATCAATATGCTCTCTTTTCTTTTTCCCTCTCTCCTAAAATTTCTCCTACTCGTGAGGATATTTTGGCGCAAGAGGATGAAATCATTAACATATTTCTCAACATTACTTTACCTTCTCTTCATTTTGATGATCTCTCTTCTAGAGACGGGGCATTAGTAGATGAAGAGTCTCACCTCACATTGGATCCCCCATAGATAGATGTTAAGCATATTACGTCCACTTCTACCACATCTTCTGTAGCCCATGTTGATTCCATGACTCATCCCATTGATCTTCCTCCTTTGGTTTCATGTTCAAGTCCCTTAGATATCTCTAAGGATGTGAAGACCTCTTGTTTTCCTCCTTTGGTTACATTTTCAAGTCCCTTGAATGTCACTAAGGATGTGAAGACCTCTTTTCTTCCTCGTTTGGTTACATGTTCAAGTCCCTTGGATATCACTAAGGATGTGAAGACCTCTTTTCTTCCTTTGGTTTCATGTTCAAGTCCCTTGGATATCACTATGGATGTGGAGACCTCTTTTTCTTTTATTCCTCCTTTGGTTGCATGTTCAAGCCCCTTAGACATCACTAAGGATACAATCATTGACAATTTTTTAACATCACATTGCCTACTCTTCATTCCAATGCCCTTTCTTATGGCAATGTGGCATTGGTGGATAAAGAGTCAAAACTCACATCGGATCCCTCGCAGATAGATGTTGGTAAAAAACAAATCAATACAATTTCTATTTCTGGTTCCCAAAAGGAACTTGTCAAACCAAAAATTGTTGTACATCTTTTTTCTAACCCTATGATCATTGTTCGAGGTGTTTTAAACCCACCTTGACCTTCTGGTTACATTCTCAACTTTGTGAAACAACTTACTCAAAACAACCAACTTGTTCAAAATGTGTCACAATAACCTAGTTACCACATTGTTTCCACACATACAACACTCACAACAACAAGCAAAGTAAACAAGAACCATTTGTTCCTACTTCTCTTCCACCTTCTCAACCTTTTCTTCCTCTAGATTATCTTTCTCAACATACTAGTAGAGAATATGATCTTGTCAAGATGCTTCGCGCTACTTCAGCTAAGATCTCACTCTGGGAATTAATACAAACCTCACCTGCATACCATAGGAGGCTCTATAGAAGGTAGTCATCCCACCTTCTGTTAGACCGAATGACGTAGCAACCATGTTAGATTGTATGCATGCAACACGTTTGGATATCATCTTTCAGCAAAATGAGTTACCTCCTCTCGAAATTCAAAAACAACATGGTCCTCTCATGATTTTGGTCAAGATTAATAGAAATGGAATAAACTGTACTCTAATCGGTAACGGATCATGTCTTAATGTTTGTAGCATAGACCTTTTGTGTAAAATTGGTGTAAATACATCTCTCATTAAACCCAATACTCTTTCTATTCGTGGCTTTGATAATGTTAGTAGATAGTCACTAGGGACAATCACACTACTAGTTGAAGTTGGACATGTGACCTTGCCTACGCTTATCCATACCATGCCTGATTCTCTTTCATATAATCTTCTTCTTGGTAGACTATGGATTCATGCCATGGGGGCACTCCTATCTACTCTTCATCGTATAATGAAGTTTCTGTATAATAACAAACTTTATATAGTTGAGGGTGATCTGAATCTAGAAAGTTGCATACAGGTGGAAGCCGGATCTCAACTTCCTCTTTCTAAATATCTCAACACCTTGATTCCTTCTTTAACAAAAGCTGACCCACTATTCTCTGCTAAGCTTAACAACAGTGATGATCATAATAGTGCTCTACCTTTGAGTGCATATTTTGGTGATGATTGGGATTGAATAGATTTTACACCCTCCTTTATTGGAGAATAGAAAATCTCACAATCTAAACCTGAGATCCTGAAGGTGGCTTCGATTTACTCTACACAATCTATTCCTTCTTCTAAAGTCATCACTTAAACTTCTTCTACTTCATCAAATTATCAAACACTACCTTCTATTCATGATGGCATGCCTTCTTCTTGTAACACATGTCTTGGTGATGATTGAGGCTCTTTAGATTTCACCCCTCGTGGCCCTGGTGAATATAAAGTTGACCCTTCTCACCCTAACATTCCCACATTTAGCAAGGATCTAAATTCTGACAAAAGGATCAATCCTTCTCCTCATATCAATTCTGCTATCTTCAACATGTGATCACACTTCTCATTTCAACAAGATTAGTAATGTGGCCTCTCCTCCTCTGTCTGATTTGGAGACACATTATGGGCTTGGATTTAAGATTCTTTCTAAACATGGATACAAATGGTTTAGGATGAATGGAACAAGGAGTTCGAGTTCCTGTGAAACTGACAACGCACTTTTCTAAAGAAGGTTTAGGTTTCCATCCTTCTCCCTTATCTACATCCCCTTCACCATTGTCTAAGGTATCTATGGATTCTTCTTTTTAGAAATCAAACCTCTCTCCACAATGGAAAGGGTTGCTTCCTACTCCACCCACTTCTTCTCTTCTATCTCAACAAGAGGGTATTTTTTCGAGTCTACTCAAGGATCACTTGATCACTCTTCCTCCTCCAACATACAAAAATGTTTCCACAAAATAATCAATCAATTGACATTCCCTTTCTGTGCATATCATTGAGCACTTGGCCATTCCACTAGTGAATGTTGAGACTTGTGTGACAAAATTCAACATCTTCGTGACACATGTGCTCGCACTTCCCCTTCTACTGTAGAATCCCTTCTTTCTTCAAATAACAAGTGATGGTGAAAATCACCCTTGTCGAGCCCATTTTGCATAATAAACATTCTTTTCTCTACACAATTATGATTGAGTCTCCATTGTTATGACATCAAGCCACCTCTTTCATCACATTGCGACAAACTCCACCAATTTTTAGTAGCAACACAATTTTGTTTTTCATGGTTGTTCTCACCTGTACTCTAGGGGCAAGGGAACAACTTGTTCAAGGGGTTGGCATTCTTTCTAAGGATCTCCCCTCCTCTTATACTTTTCACTTTTCTTTACCTTAAAGCATTTGCATATTGTACATGCAGATATTTTAAGGGGGGTCATATGTTCCCTATTCACATGTGCATCCATAAATGCACCCTTATTCATTCACACCTCCTAAGCTTTAGCTTATTGATGTACCCCCTTTGCAACAGTGTTTTTCATAGTGCCCCGTAAGGCATGGTTATCAATACGCTCCCTGAGGCGTTTATTTTATGCTCCCTAAGGTGTTGTTTATTTTTATGCTCCCTAAGGCATTGGTAGTATACGATCACCTAGCATAACACCGCTTGCTAGCCTATGATCCGTATAGTCTATGAGCCACCTAGCATAACACAACTTGCTAGCCTGTGTGCTTCATACGACCTAATATTGTTACACTCATGGTCACCTAGCATAACACAAATTTCTATCCATGAAGGTATCTTGGTTTACATGACCCCTAGTGATAGAGAAAGCTATTGCTAGAGTCATGTACTATTCCTCATTCATATTGATTGTTCCCCTGTCTATTTGTACTTCTTATCTCCTTAAAGAAATCAATCAACTCATTATAAATCTTCTATCTCCTTTTTAGAATTCCTCTATTTGTGGTTTTCTTTTATTTTTTGTTATATTTTGGGGATGACACAAGGTATTGAGACAACCTTTCATACCTAGGTCTCTTTATTTTGATGACTCAAAATTTCTCTTTTGTTTTCTTATGTGTTTTATCAAATTGTTTATCGACTTCATGGTTATATGCTTTTGTTTTCCATGTATACTCTATGTATGTGTCATCTATGCTCTATGTATGCTTCATGTTTTCCATGTATGCTTCATGTCTTCCATGTATGCTTCATGTTTTCTATGTATGCTTCCTCTTTTCCATGTATGCTTCAAGTCTTTCATGTATGCATCATGTATGCTTTGTGTATATGCGCGATTTATGCCATGTGTCTTATGTATGTATAACCTCTTATTCTAAACATTGTAAACTTGTAGGGTCCTAAGCTTGGGTGTTACATCCCCAACTTATGATTAGACTTAATCTCACTTTTATGTGGTAAATAGGACAATTAATCTTAGATTAATGATTTGATGTTTGTGGAAAATATCAAGTGAAATCATTGATTACATAGATATTGATTTATGTTTATATTAAGCATGAGATTTATTATTGCTAAGATTATTTTATCATAATGGTTTATGAATTAAATGATGATACACTGATCATGATTATCTGGTTGTGAGTGTAACCAGGAAAATAATCTTCCTTCGAGGATGGAAGGAGAGTATCACCAAGGAAGAAGGAACTATATGTTTAGAATAGATCATAATGCCATCTGAGTATCGAATTGATTAATCGTGAACCGAGTAAGTCGGGGTGAGTATAAGTCCTTTTATCCTCGCAAGTCGATTTTGATTCGACTATAGTCGTTAAAGTCGTGTTAGGGTCTCTTAATGTTATTTACATTAGATCGACTAAGTGATGTTCTTAGAACATCCTCGTAGTTGATAGTAAGCTTGTGTGATGTCGAGTTTTCCTTTGTTTACATAACTTTCCTTTATTAAACCTTGTGTTTATTATTTAAATGTCTTATCTAAGTCTAATATAGTGAATCGAAGAAGTGAGTCTTGACCCCCATAATTTCATGTTTATGTTACCACCTTTATGATGATAACATAGCTAGGTAATACCCTAGATTATTTGATATCCCTATAGTATCATTTCATTATGAATAATAGTATGTGAGACATGTTTATGTCTTTAGGTGACTGAGCACCTTGGTGATGTAATCTTTTTATCATGTCACCAACCCTACCACTATCCATGATGAGTGGAGGGAGTGGTAACGGTGGAACAACTTGCCATAAGCTCAAATTATGGTCTTAAATTCCAAATGGGAAGTAATTTCTTGTTAATTTAAAGTATTTACCCATGAGTGACATGATTCCACTGGGGATCAACCCACAACCGACTTCGAAGGTGGTAGACTTTGTGGAGTGGTGGGAGTCTAACATGCAAAGAAGAGCCTTTTCAAACACGAAGACTTTTGTTATTGTCATTGTTATGTTATGCTAGAAAAAGCATGGGTTATTAGAGGTGAAGAGAGCTCGAAAGGAAAGCTACAGAAAGAGTAGCACTTCATTGTTGGGAGCAACAAGGAGAATGAGAAGTGAATCCTACAACTGCCTCGGCTGGTCATAACATATACACTATACACTGTTGAGGTAAGACTGTTATCATAGTCATATTATTTGTTTTGTGGAATGTAGTAGAATCCAAGTGTTATCATTAGATAAACACAGTGGTCATAGGCTAACCATGTATTTTTTTTATGGTGATAATAGTTGTATAACCACATTATGACCTTCGAGGTCAAAGAGTTAAAAGAATGTGTTTCCAGTCTATCCAAAGAACTGTATTCATTGGTTAATATGTTGAGGCTAAAAGGCTGAATATCTATGATTTATGTTGTAACAATCTCAAGTCTCAAAGGTGGTAAGGCTGAGAATAAATAATATTTGTTTATAAGAACTGTATTATGATTGCATTCATCATAGGCTGAATGCCATAACCACTAAATCATTGCCATCGAGTAGGCTGTGAGCCTTGTAATACCAAACCCTGAGCCTATCATTAGACTAATAGCTAGTGCCTCGAGGAGAGGAAACACATGTTAAAAGAAGGCTGATGGCCATACATTTAAACATTGAAATATTCTGTTAACCTTATCTTTGACAACATTTAAACTACAAGACAATCAAGACATTTATAAGGAAAAAGGTATACCTTATGTTTAAGAAAGTTAATACTATACCATTGGGTGTAAGCTAGTGTGATTTAAAAGAGTAACAAGATTTGTCTTGTCATGATATAAAACTAGTATAATACTGAAAAACCTTGTTTAAGGCTACATGGAGTGTATGTCAGATTATGCATGTCATTGAGTAAACCCTGATCATTATTACTATTATTTCCATGAAGGAAAGACTTGGAAACAAGGGTGATAACCTTGTAGTAGACTATGTATTATGTATATGTCTCTTTTGTTATGGCAAGATTCGTGGATGAAGCTAAGGGTTTCAAGAACCCATTTGAATTATTTTGACAAATGGACAACTATTGGCCTACATCGGCAAGTTGTATAGTCAATTTGAAAATGATGAAAACCTTGAACACAAGTAACCATAGAAAAACTTAGACTGAGAGTGGTCTTTTGAAATTGTAAACTATGATCATGAAATTGAAAGTAAAGAAAAATGGGAATAGAGTGACGTGGAGTCATAGATTCCCTATTTCATAGATAAAAAATAATCACTAGATGTACTCCTAGAGACTGAAGTCAAAGTCCAAGAAAGATGGACTTAGGGTGAAACCAACCCAACTTTTCTATTATGACCTAGGAGGGTCAAAATTGAACACTATTGGATGAGATAGCTTCTAAGTCAAGTTGAGGTGTGTCAACATTCGACTACATTCATTGTGAAATGTCATGTATATAAATCTTTGGCCAAAGTAATGCATCCATCTCTGCATGCATTAGTCAGTTCACAGTGCTCCAAATGGCACAATGCTTTCAGTAGTGTCATATATAGAGTGTATCTATAGTTGTATGACCATGAAGTATTGTGAAGGACACAACACTAGATACTCAGATGGCAAACCAATTAGTTCCTTATATCTCTTCCCTTCCTGAAGGGTAGGGACGCTTCTAGGTAGGAAGTTGTGCAGGGGACTGTCAGTCTATGGTTGGATGAAAAGCTCTTGGGTGATGCTCTCCTTTCCAAGTAGAAGACTAGCTAAGGCTTAAGAAGACAAATGTCAAAGTTCTAGATATAGTACATTATCTTATATGACTTGATAGTCATCATTATGTATAATTTATCATTGAAGCTATGAGCAGAACATTGTAAATGTATAGTGAAAGTAATTCACTTATATGATATCTTTGGCATGATTATAAATTTCATTTTGATGTGTTTAGAACAGCTATGTATATCAATTGAAATTATTTAATTGATTATTTCTATTTCATTTTGATTATCGTAATCATGTTTATAGACTTAATGATGATTAAATTGTTAATTTTGGATTAACAAGAGATGGCTTGTTACATATGGTATCATAGCTACCAGGTTCAAAACATGGACCTATGAGCTCACTACATAACATTTTTCTCCAACATTAATGGTTGCTAATGCTTGGATGTTCTTATACCAGAATGGTAAGAATAAGAACGACACCCAAAAAAAGATAATGGGAAATGGACGTTATATTAAGGCCTTGAGGGAGTGATCCTCAAGAATGAAAAAACTTGAACAAACTAGTTGCTTGGTAGGTGCATGTTTGGCTGATGATGAAACCTTCGCTGATGATATTAAATGCATCAAGCATGAGATGAGGAAAGTAGTTAGGATTACTGCTCCTATCTTTGAAAATGAGTCAGTGAAACCCTCTACACCTAAGGAACCAATCTTGGAAAATGATCTTAAGGATCCTAATATTACTAGGGAGGTTGTGGATGAGTACTTGCGAGTACATCCACCTCCTAAAACTAATTTGATAAATCTCAAGGATAAGAAATGAACATGGGAAGGTATCCCAATCTGATAATAACTTGCAGTAGCAAGATGTAAATAAACATTTTGTAACTATGGATGGATTATATGTAATCCATAGAAAACTATAATGCATTTTGAAATCTTGGTAAATATTTTCTTTCTTGTTAAATATTACATGAATGAGAATGGATTTACATTTATGAATGGATTCCTTGGTATGGAAAACTAATTGAATGATTAATCTGCAAACTTCAGGAGAAGTAGATTGCAGCAAAGTTCAAACAAGAACCAGTATGAGAGATAGCCAGGAAGAAGGGCAACCTTCAAGCCACTCTGAATCTAAACTCAACTAGATCCTTGCTATGTTCCAAGAGATGAGAGTGAGAATTGGACCTCTTGAGCAAGAGGTCAGGGGTCAACATGGACACAGGTGGGAAGCCTATTATGGGGTGATGACAAGGCATGTCATGATGACACCACACAAAGTGAACACAGAGAGAATAACTCCAAGGCCAGACATGAAGAGAATAAAAAAGCCACTTAGCTTTGGAATTATCTTGAGATATGAAAAGAGTTATGCGTCCCAAGTTTGATGGGTCTATAAATAGAGATACCGTGGAGGCATGGCTTATGGAGATGGAAAAATACTTCAAAATAAGAAATTATACTGAAATCACCAAAGCGGTATGGGGAGCATACTAGTTGGCAAGTGAAGTGTCCACATGGTGGATGAAAAAGAAAATGGAGTTAGGCTTGAGGTCTACAAGTTTAACTGTTCGAAATTAAGGTGTCTCAACCTTGGTAATTTCTTGTATTATTTCATTGTATTTATTTATTTATTGCCTATTTTATAATTTGGATGCAAATCCTATGTTATATTGTGGGAGTTGGCATGGTGATGTGTCATCCTAAATGGCATTTGACCCCATGTAAATTTGTCCTCACATGAGGAGATAGGCATCCCACTTAGTGGTACGAATATTTTTCCATGTGTCGGCATCTTAGAATGTGTGTAAGGGAATATTGACCGAAATGGTCATGACAGATTCCTATGACGAAGTTATGACATGTAAGAGTCGAAAATAGATCCTATGACAGGTATGGACATGTGTCGAGAAGCATCTTTGAAAAAGGCATCTTTGGGTGCCCCAAGGTGGACTATGACATGTTGTAAGAGAATATGATATTTATAGCCTGTGTATGATAGATTCTCTTACATATGTAAGTTATGACAGCTATGACAGATTCTATGACAGTTACAAGAGTTGTAAGAGCATTTGTCATAGCCCATTTTGGAAATAGGCGACCTCCTTGGGATGGGGTGACTTGAAAAGTCAGGAGCATCCTACAGTGTTGGACAAGTGTCCATAGGCATGGGTCTTAGGCCATGAGGCCATGTTGGACGCCCATCTCAATGTGGAGCCATTTTTGCCTTGTATTTATTATATAAACAGGTGCTTTGAGGGGGAGATGTATAATGTGATTGACAGGTACTGTTATGCTGCCGATTTGTTTCCAGATATGAGTGTTGAAGACTCCCGAGAACTTGCATTGCAAGTTTATTGTAAACCATTTCAGTTTTGATAATACATTGTGTAGGTTTTGGAGTGTGGGGTTTTTCACCCGATAAGGGTTTTCCCCACATATATCTTGTATCTCTAAGGGTTTTTCACCTGATAAGGGTTTTCCCCACGTATATCTTCTATCTCATTTCTATGTGTATGTGTATTGCTACAATATCTCCATTGTTGTTAACATTCTGTAACTGTAAAGATAAAATTGAATTTGCACTCTTCTCTCCTCTTTAGATTAGTGTAGGAAGTGATTTCCACACACCTTGCTTCCTTTCATTAACCTGGGACAGCTTTGTGGAAATCTTTAGGCAAAGATGGTTGCCTCAGCTGTATTATGACCAAAAGCTTATAGATTTTCAAAATCTGAAATAGGGTGATTTAACTGTGAATGAATACTGGAAAAAGTTCACTCGCCTACTCAAGTATGTTCCGCAATTCAATAGGATGAAAGATTTTGCATCTGAAAGTTTATTATGGGATTGAACACTCAGATTGGGGGAGAAGTTGATGTGCATGGTCCCACCTCAATGGACCAAGTTTATGAAAAATCTATTAAACAGGAATAAAAATTGAAATATATGTCTGCTTATAGGGAAAGGATCCACAAAAGGTATAATTGGTCCCAACCCTCCCAACCTTTTAAGAAAAAGAAGAAAAAGTAGGATTTTCCTGAGAAAAATGATAAAGGGTCCAAGAATAAGCAAAATGAATCTAGGGGGGAAAAGAAAGGCAATAACAACTCCAAGAAAAATTGAGATAATTCATGAGAGGTGAGGATCCGTGGGAGGGTGTTATACATGTGGTGGTGATCATTATGCCAACTAGTGTCCTAACAAGACACAGGGAACACAACTATGAGGAAATCCATTACCCTCTCAATAGGTGGCATTCCAACAATGCATACATGCAGCCCTAGATAATAGGCAAGCAGAATAACAAATTACTCCCATTGAAACTGTATATGCCTAAAAATGACATGAATCATCCTAAATAAATATTCTAAATATTTATTCCATTCTTCTATTAATTAAATAAATATTCCAAATTTATTTAATCGATTCACTGTTCCATAATTAAATAAATTCAATTTATTTAATTAAAATTCTTCTAAATGTCACACAATTAAATAATCATAAATTATTTAATTAATCCAAATTCCTCTATCCTCCAAAAATCCACCTCACACTTACACCTCACCTTTCCACCTCACCTTGTCCACCTCATCAGGTTGCACATGTAATTAAATATATTTAATATTTAATTACCTTATTTTCCCTCACCCACATGGCCTATTTCTTCTCAAATAAGAGGTTAGTTAACTAATCAATCAAATCTGTTAACTAACCTGTCAATTGAGTTAATCCCTCAATCAACCCAGTTCACTGGTCAATCAATTCAGTCAATCCCATAATCCACTCTTCTAACTGATCAATCAAGTTTGTTAACTGATCAGTCAATGGAGTTAACTCTCCAATCAATTTTGTCACATCCCCTCTTTCATGATGGAGCTGGGACACTTGTCACATTTCTACTGGTTGCACATTCCTCAACCATTCTCAGCCATTGATCTTCATATCTTCTCTCAACCGTTGATTCTCATTCTTCTGAGTCTATAAATGAAACCTCATTCTTCCATTCTATTCATCCAGGCTTTTGACATCGTTACTTTGCAGAAATATCACCAGCGCACCTTTGGCACCCTCTTACCATTCACTAGCTTGAGATCACATATTTGCTTTGGAGCTCATCTTCATTGCATATCACTATAGCCATTTACCATCGACTTCCTCGAACATAGCTTAAAAGAGTGCACTCTCTGAGGGCTCACTTCATCTGCGAAAGGATGGTTGTAATAGTCAAACAACAGAAGCATCGATTTCAAGGAAGGTTTGCTTTGTGTTATTCATTGCCATTTACTTTCAATCTTTCTTGTTATCTCCTATTCTATTGATGTTTGGGTCTTATATAAGTCATTTGATTGATTCACGTTTTACCCTTACATTTTTGGCGCCCACCGTGGGGCCTTTGCCCCCTTATCTCATCGAAATCTGAGCTTTTTTGAAGGCAGGTTCCATACAGGTCACGCAAAGTCACGCATAGGTTACTTCGGCGCATTTAAACAT
This sequence comes from Cunninghamia lanceolata, assembly GCA_027924645.1. NCBI lineage: Eukaryota > Viridiplantae > Streptophyta > Pinopsida > Cupressales > Cupressaceae > Cunninghamia > Cunninghamia lanceolata. Next base: position 1,071,942 of record BSBN01001132.1, read on the forward strand.
TTCCACGGTGCATATAAATACTGTTACGACGCTTCTATTCTTTCTGCGCATCTGTGTATTTTTGCGGCACTTTTGCGCACTGTTACGGCGCTTTTGATTATATTGCGCATCTGTTCATTTGTGCTGCGCTTTTGAAGACTGTTACTGTGCATCCATTATTACTGCGCATTTATTCCTTTTAACTGTGCATACGTACAATATTACGGCGCATTCATTATTGTTGCACTTCTGTTGATTATTTCTATGCATATGATCACTGAAGCTGTGCATTTGTAACAGACTGAGGTTTTAGTACTTTCTTAGGGGAATTTGCTAACTCTAACCTTTTCACAGGTGTTTGCTGGAGCTGTTTTTGCAGGATAGGATCGGGTTTAGTTCCACGTAGTTGCATCTAATTAGTTCACATTTCATTTTCTGAGGGAAAGTAAAATTGATGTTCATTCAAATCTTCATCTAGTTCTAATTAGGGAGAAAGTAACTGGATTATTTCTTGCTTGCATTGCAAACACCTTCCAAGTTATTGCTATATAAGATTAAAATTGAACTCATCAATGATCTTGAAGTTAAAATGAACCATTTCTATATTGTGAGACCAGAATTTCAAAGTTAACAATCTTGTGCTACGCGAATTAAAATTGAACTCATCAATGATCTTGAAGTTAAAATGAACCATTGCTATATCGTGAGACCAGAATTTCAAAGTTAACAATCTCGTGCTACGCGGTTTAAAATTGAACTCATCAATGATCTTGAGGTTAAAATGAACCATTGCTATATCGTGAGACCAGAATTTCAAAGTTAACAATCTCGTGCTATGCGGATTTAAAACTGAACTCACCACTGCTTTCTGGGGTTTAGAACTGAACCACTACTATATTGCTAAAATCACTTCAAAGTTCTGTGTTTGAATAGATTAGCCCATTTAGTTTTTCACTTTTAACTAGGGTGGATTAATCAGTGTATTCTGTGCTTGCGAATGACAATAGGTTTATGCTCTCCCCTCTTCTGGGTGATCAGAGTGCCAGACTTGTCATTCTATTTGTTTAACCTTTAGGAGGGGCCTGCCCTTGGATGCATGCTTGTCCAAGTGGGAATGACCCTAAGTGGTAACAGGTTAATGCCAAGCCCTACCAAGCGACTTAAAATAAATTGTGCTTGAGGTGAAAACTTCCTGCAACAAGTGCTGTTATGTTACATCGATGGCCAACCTCCCCCAAAACCCTCTCAGGCGCAACCCTTTGAGGCTGGGAGACTCCATAATGGAGAGTAGTGCCGCCGCACGTGTAACCACTTGAACGGTTGCCCGCATTAAATACCTCTTGTTCTAGTGGCCCAAATCCCTTATAATCCATTTCTCGCCTAGGATTTTTGTGCTTGCTTTTATTCAATTCAGTCCAAAATAGAGTCGAAAAAACTACAAAAACAATGAAAAACCACAAAATATTATTTGTGCTTGCTGTGTTTTCTTGCTGTTAATTCATAATATCAGATCAGGAAGACCTTATCTAGCCAAAAAAAAATACCAAAAACAGAGGAAAAATCCAAAAAATTTGCAAAAAATATCAGAGCTGCGCATATACCTTTTTTTGCTGCGCATATACTACGACTTGTTGCGCTTTTGTCCAGACTTGCTGCGCATATATACTATTGCTGCACATATATACACTATTGCTACGCATTTGTATTTCACCATAACGGTGCATATACTGCGACTTACGGCGCATTTGTTCATTCCTGCTGCGCATTTGTTTCGGCACATATGCGACAGTGAGCAGTTGCCCTATTTTGAGAGAATATTTTCACTTGATTAAAGCACCCATTTCAGCCTAGTTTCACTTTCTGAGGTCAGATTCAACCTTGCAGTCAGTCTTCATCCGTTTCACCCAAGTCTCTCTTTCGTCTGTCATCCCATTCACTTTTTGTCCAAACGCCTCTTGTCCCAAAGTCAGTTTGTCCCATACCAATTAGACATAGGTCCCTTTTTCATGTCATTAGTGAATTCATGTAAGCCTAGTAGGTCACCATACCTTTGCTAGTAGTCTTGTTGAATGACTAAGCCCTACACAGTAAGACTGGTATCGACTACCCTTACTAGCGGCCAACGTCTTGTGTCAACTGTCTTACTTGAAGTCATTGAGCAAGAGAATCCTTTGTCCAAATCTTGTCCTAGGTATCCCATTCACCACAGTCTCAGTCGGCACCTCGCCAAACTTTCTAATCCTGGTCCACTTCATCCCACCCCACCTTGCATGGTTCTTACTCGATCCCAGTACAACAAGCAGATTGAAATGGCCGACGCATCTGATCACCTCGCCCCACCACGTGGTGGTGACGAAGAAATTTCTCATGAAGAATTAGTAGTGCACATCCAAGATAGCAAATTCCAACGCCTGGTAGAGAGGTTGCTCCTTGAAGATCCCGACAAATACTTCCACCATCTTGCTAATCTCGGAGTCAAACTCCCCGTAGACTTTGACATAAGCTCCATCATGGAAAATGTAGACAATGATCATGAGCGGAGACGTGATGATCATGAGAGAGGCACGAATGACACAGTCCCGAATGCAAATGATAGAGGCAAGAAACCCATAGATCAAAATGCTCCTATGGATGACGTGAGACAACAAATCGAAAGTCTAAAACAAGAGATATCCAACCTTAAGACTGGTACAAGTTCCAAACAATACTCTTTGGAAGATATAGCTTCGTATCCTTTTGACAAAAGTTTGGTCATGAAACCCTTCCCCTTTCAGTTCGGAGTCCCAAAGTTTGACAAATACAAAGGGAAGGGGGACCCTAGAGATCATATCCGGGAGTTCAATGCCGCATGTTTAGAAGTAGCTCACAACGAGACCTACTTGATGAGACTATTCTCAAGATCTTTAGGTGGTCAAGCTATGGAGTGGTTCTCGCGCCTCCCACCAGGGATCAAAACTTTTGATGAACTTGTCAATAAATTCATAACGCACTTCTCCTACAACATAGAACACGAGGTATCTATGTTAGATCTATGCAATACTAAACAAAAGAGTGGTGAGTCATTCGCCACCTTCTTACAATGATGGAGACAGCTAGCTAGTAAGTGTTCTTATGATATACCTGAGAAGCAGCTATTGGAAATGTTTGTCCACAACCTAAACACGGATCTTAGCTATCAGATTCAGATACAATGCCCTACATCATTCTCCAAAGTCATTGAAATGGGCCTATTCATTGAAAAAGCTATGATCACTAAAGGAACTCTCAAGCTCTACAAGGACACGCCTAATTCCAATTACACAACGGATAAATCAAAGTTTTGGACCAAGAACAAGAATGTGGTCAATGATGGGGTAGTTGACGCCAAGGTGGCAGCTCCTAAACAACAACCCATATTCACTCTTAAGGGGGACGCAAACAATGGTGCAATCAACAAACCACCCTCTCGGGAGCCTAGATCTTGGTACAATTCAAACCCAAGAAGAACATTCACACCGTTAGGCGAGTCTCAAGAATCTGCACTATAGAAGTTGTTGGCTAACAATGAAATTTCTCTACCGCCAACAAGTGATTACGAGCCTATAGTCAAACCTCCCTACTGGAAGGACACAGACTATTGTGAATATCACCGAGGAAGGGGGCATACAACTAACAAAAGTATCCGCCTCAAAAATGTCATTCAAGATATACTGGATCAGAATCAGGGAGGGACACCACAGCATACCTCCAATGAAACTCATGTGGCCTACAGGGATCCACTTCTGAATCATAACAGGCCATATAACAACAATGGCCACAACAACAACAACCATGGCCACAACAACACTGACAACAACAATAATGACAACAACAATAATCGCAACCGGCCAAATCAGAACAGCGGGACGAGTACTGCTAACTATGCAAGTGTTCCATTTGACTACACCATAAACTGCATTTCTGAACATATTCCGCAAGTCAATGTCATCTCACCCAACCAACAACCAGGACCTAACTGAACTGGTTGTAGTATAATCACCCGCAGTGGTAAAGTCACACTCAATACCATTCCTCCAAGGTCGTCACCATCTCCATCCAACCCCCATCAGTACAATGTCCTCGACCAGTTACAGAAAACCCTGGCTCACATTTCTATATTGGAGTTCTTGCATCTATCTCCTTCTCATAAGGAGATTCTTGAGAAAGCCTTAGTGGAAACCACTATTCCCACTAACCTAGCCCAAGAGAAGTTTTAGACCATGGTAGGAAATTTGACATCCTCCAATTCCATATCGTTTACTGAGCAAGATGATCTTTCTGTATCTCAACCCCACAACACCCCTCTGCACATTGTCGCATTCATACACAAGCACCGCATCAAGAGGGTTCTCATTAATGGGGGTGCCAGTTTAAATATCTGCACATTGAAGCTAGTCCTTGCACCGGGGTTCTCTGAACAAGCAGTTGATCCAAGGAGGAAAATTACCATCAAGGCATATGACGAGGAAGAAAGAACCACAAAAGGAATGGTTGTCCTACCCATTCAAGTGGGACCAGTCATTAAAGATGTGGTGTGCCAAGTCCTTGATCGGGAGCTTGCTTATAATATTCTACTAGGGAGACCATGGATCCACGCCATGAAGGCCATCCCCTCGACCTATCATCAATGCATTAAGTTCCCGCACAATGGCAAGCAGGTCACCATCCAAGGCGACCCCGACCCCTACCAGCACTGCAATTCTTTCTGTGCAAAACCCGAATGTGTCATACCCAACAACAGAACCTACATTTCCCCTACCCCGCAACAGGACCATACTGCTTAAGCTTCCTCCTCAAGACCCAAACCATTGAAACTCACCATAAAAGAAAATGGCATGAGGGAATACTCCATTGAGCACAGCCTCAACCTTGCCAAGATGCCTTTGTCTCCTCGCTCTTTTGGCCAACCCAAACATCCACCCAAACATTTTCCAAAGCCATTTGCTCCTCCTGTAGCTCTCGCAAATCCCTTTGTAAAATGGGGGACCTTATCCGATGAGACAGAGGAGCGAGATCTCCTGCAGTGGCTTTATGCTGAAGAAGAAAACACACCCCAAGAACCGCCTAAACTCCCTACAGAACTCTATGGGCGGGGTGAGACTATTTTACACAGGATGGGGTACGAAGGATAAGGCCCCATAGGCCTTAGAAAAGAAGGAATCATTGAACCTATACAACCTTCTTCATCCTCTTTGGCTAGAAACACAACTGGCCTAGGGTACAAAGGCAAAGGTAAAGCCAAGGAAAATGCCTGCCTTGTGGAGACAATCCAAACATGCCAAGTGGATAGTGACACAGATTCAGATGATTCAAATGAGTATGAGTGGGACGAGCTAACAGAGCACTCTTATGACGACAAAGAGGTTGACACCATCCAAACTCTTAGCCCCTACCATGAGGGAAAAACGCAATGGGACAGACCACTAGAGTCTGATTTGCCCACCCCTGAGATTATGGCTTTTGAGGAAAGTTTCGATTCCATTGCGATAAACAACTTGGAGGAAAGTACCACCTAGAACACTACCCCCGCCAATGCCCATAACGTTTCCATTCACACCATCAATGAATCAGGTCTCTCATCCAACTCCCTTCCCCTCTTACACCCTGAGCTCATTGACTGGGATTTGCAAGGAACCCCCCAATTAGATATGTTCCAGAACGATGATGCTTACATTGATTATATGGAACTTAGGGACCACTTGCCAAAAGGAGATCATAAAGCTGGTTTTGCTATCGAACTGAATACCGTGGCTTACTTCGGAGAGAGTGCCAAGCCTTCCAGTCGCAAAAACATCAAGATCAAAAATGGATCTGACAGTGAAAACTGCCTTGCGGCAGTGTCAGATCATAAAATAGTAAAAAGAAGGGATGCATCAGATTATCCACTTTGCCAAATCTCTCACACCACCAGAGAAAACTAGGTTTGTACCATTCTTTAAGAAGAAGAGAGGCAGCGTTGCTTGGTCATATGCAGACATGCCAGGCTTGGACCCAAACCTAATTCTACATCATTTGCCATTGGATCCAGGGGTGAAACCCGTAATGCAGAAGCTGAGAAAAATGCATCCTCATATAGCCCTTTTGGTCAAAGAAGAACTCAAGAAATTGCTAGATGTGGGGTTCATTAGAGCCATAGATTACCCAGAATGGATATCTAATATTGTGCCAGTGTCTAAACCAGATGGTCGGGTTCGACTATGCAATGATTTTCGAGACTTAAACAAAGCATGCCACAAGGATGACTTTCCATTGCCAAACATCGATATCATAGTCGACCTTACTGCAGGACATACAATGCTATCACTCATGGACGGATTCTCCAGAGGATCAACACAAAATAGCTTTTACTTGCCCATGGGGTACCTTTTGCTGGAATGTCATGCCTTTTGGGTTGAAGAACGTAGGTGCTACATATCAGCGGGCCATGACAACTATATTCCATGACATGATGCATGTAACTATGGAAGACTATGTTGACGACATCCTAGCAAAATCTCTCACAAGGGACTCACACCTGGACATATTAGAAAAAGTCTTTCAGAGATTGGACCAATTCCAAGTCAAATTGAACCTGAAGAAATGTGCGTTTGGGGTAACATTAGGCAAGCTGCTAGGCTTCATCGTGTTGGCAAACAGAATAGAGGTAGACCCGGCCAAGGTCAAAGCTATAATGGACATGCCACTGTCCAAGACCTTAACACAGTTGAGATCCTTACAGGGCAAGCTGCAGGCCATCTGCAGGTTCATCTCACAGCTGGCAGACAAGTGCCAACCTTTTAGCCACCTTCTACATAAGAACATTCCATTTAAATGGGATGAGCAGTGTGAAGAGGCATTCAACAAGCTAAAGGAGTACCTTATGAATCCTCCCATACTCATGCCTCTGATCTAAGGAAAACCCTTTAATTCTCTACATCTCTGCTACACCCACTGCTCTTGGAGCTCTTCTAGCGCAGCAAGATTACGAGAACAAGGAGAGAGCTGTATACTACATCAGTCGAACCTTAGTGGGCTATGAGTTGCAATACTCACAAGTAGAAAGGTCATGCCTTGCAGTAGTTTTTGCTTCACAAGAACTCTGACATTACATGTTGGCACATCCTGTCAAACTCATTGCCAAGATCGACCCACTGAAATATCTTCTTAGCAAAGTAGCTCTCACAGGTCGACTAGCAAAGTGGGTTATGCTTCTTAGTGAATATGATATAGAATATGTGGATAGAAAAGCCATCAAAGGATAAATCATCACTGACCAACTAGCCGAGGCACCATTACAGGACACTTCACCTATGCAGTTTGAGTTTCCTGATGAGTCTTTATTCACTCTGTCAACATCTCCTTGGAAACTCTACTTTGACGGATCTTATACCAACCATGGATCGGGGGCAGGTATCCTGTTTATCACTCCCCAAGGCGACACAATTCCGAAGTCCTACAGGTTGTTATTTCCATGCACAAACAACATAGTGGAATATGAAGCCTTGGTAATTGGTCTCAAGATGGCAAGATGGCCACTGAATGGAAAATTCAAGCACTATGTGTCTACGGTGATTCTCAGCTTATCATAAATCAGGTCAACGATGAGTATCAAACCAAAGATGAGAAGCTCATCCCATACAAACGGATGGTCGACGACCTCAAAGAACACTTTGGGACCATCTCCTTCGAGCAAATACCCAGGATAGAGAATAAACTAGTAGATGCAATGGCTACCATAGCCTCTCTTCTAGAAATTCTTGAATATGAGTCACGGTATGAGTTCTTAGTGGAAACCATCTGGCAACCAGCTTATGATCTCCTTGAAACCCATTCCATTTGCCTCCTAGTCGGATCTGATTCACCTTGGTACGATAAGACTTACACTTACCTCAAGGACAATATTCTCCCACCGAACCTCTCTTCCAACCAAAAATGAACTTTCATTCGACAGGCCTCTTGTTACACCATCATAGCCGATACCCTTTACCAACGTGGTCTGGATGGTACTCTACTCCGTTGTTTGGAACAAGAAGAATCCATAACTGCCTTGCAAGACGTGCACGAAGGGATATGCGGAACACACTCCAGCGGTCCTTCCTTAGCCAAGAAACTCATGCATTTAGGTTATTACTGGCCAAATATGGAAATGGATTCATATTAGTTCGTCAAAAAGTGCAAACAGTGCCAAATACACAGGAACCTGATCCATGCACCAGCTCAAGAGTTGAGGCCTTTAACGACACCCTGGCCCTTTTGTCAGTGGGGACTTGACCTTGTGGGAAAAATTCATCCACCCTCTTCCAACGGCCACAAATTCATCATAATCGCCACTGAGTATTTCACAAAGTGGATTGAAGCCGTTCCCCTAACCACCGTCACAGGAAAGCAAATTTCCTCTTTCATTCTGAATTACATTATCTGCAGATATGGCATCCCTTCATCCATCATAACGGATAATGAAAGACCATTCAAAAATCAGGATGTCCAGGAGCTCTGTGAGCGTTTCAAAATCCAACATCATTTCTCCACTCCATACTACCCCCAAGGTAACGGCCAAGCTGAGGCATCGAATAAAACCATTTTGAAAATCTTAAAGAAGGCTGTCAATGAGGTTGGCCGTGATTGGCATGTCCAACTCAACCTCACTCTGTGGGCCTACAGAACCAGTATACGCACTCCCACAGGTGCTACACCCTACACCCTTGTCTATGGTTCCGAAGCCATCCTTCCCATTGAGGTTGAACTACCATCCCTCAGGGTGTCGTTGAAAGGTCTCATATCAGACAAAGAATACAGAGTCTCCAGGTTACAAGAACTAGAGCTACTGGAAGAAAGGCGCCAGAAAGCCTTTGATCATCTTAAAGCCTATCAACAGATGATGTCACGAAGCTACAACCACAAGGTTCGGCCACGATGTTTCAAGGTTGGGGACCTCATCCTCAGAGAAAACCCTCACAATCAACAAGACAGAGAAAAGAAAGGTAAGTTCGAGTCTAACTGGCTTGGACCCTATGTGATTGTAGCTGCTTACGGATCGGGGGCATATCAGTTGGCCACTTCAGAGGGTGAGTTGTTTGATGATCCAATCAACAGCATGCACCTTTGCCGGTTCTATACCTAGGAGAACCCCAATGCAAGGGGGCGCAATAAAATCAAAAATCAAAAAATCAAAAAAGTTGAAAAGAGAAAATACAAAAAAATCAGAAAAAAATAGAAAGCATACAAAAAAATTGTCCTTTGGTGAAAACCTGGCAAACAGGCGCCTTGGATAGGTATCGTGATGAAAACCTGGCAAACAGGCATCATGTTTACTTTCTAGCTTCTCGTGCAAATAAAAGCAAGTGATGAAAACCTGGTAAACAGGCGTTACTTGTGATAAACCACCTTCTCCATCTTTGAGAATCCAATCCCCTTGAGTCCATTCTTTCTCCATTTGCCCCATTCGACCCATATCTATCCCACAAATAAACACTTGACAGTTACCTATCATGGCTTGATACTCTCCTTGTGGCCTTGTCAACCAAGGTGTTGTCCCATCTCGTCTCCTCAATGTGAGCCTAGCATACAGTCTCTTGTAAGTGTCCATGGTTCAAGTCCATGAACTACGTCGCCTCTGCGCCGTCACGTAGGCAAGGCCATTATTCTAATGCACCCCCGAGGCTTCCATTTCTTCCACGGTCCCATTCATCCCCTTTCTTGTCTTCATTCTTGTCGTCTTTCTTCTAGTCCATCCATGGTCCATTAGGGTTTACCCCGAACTACATTGCCTCTGCGTCGTCACGTAGGCAAGGCCATTTAGTAATGAGCCCCCGAGGCACTAGGTCAGTCCCTTAGGGTCCGTCTCCCTAATAAGGATTGTGCAATCTTCTCACCAAGCAAGCAAATGCAAGCAGAACCCGCGCCTCAAGCAGCAATCTTGGCTGTAAGCATCTTAACCTATCCAAGGCAAAACAAATACCCAAGGTCTTCTAAATGATTTTATGCAAATTAAGGCAAGAACCAAACACATATCAATGCAAATATGCTTTGTAGATCGGAAACATGGTTAACAGTTACAGAGTCTTGATTTTTTTTTTGCTATCATACCTTCCTATGCTACTCAAGGATGCCAAAAGCTAGAGATGCTATGATGGGGGCCTGATTATTTTCTTTGTTTGCTATTTGTGGATTAAACTTTAGTAATGTGAAGCCTGGTCTAAGGACATGATCGACAAAAGATCATCGAGGACATCAAAGGTTTGACATGAACGAGGGCAATCCTTGTTTGTTGAAACGCAAGAAATACTCAGGTCATCTAGATTCAATTTCGACTAGATGCTTGTATTAACTTGCTAAAACACAATCTATGTAAGCAGTACTCAGGTCATCTCGGTTCAATTATACCTAGATGCTTGTATCCACTTACAACATCTCAGAAAATGTACCAAAAAAACAAAATGCCCAATGATGAAATAAAGCACTCTAAAAGCAAAACATCCATCCTGTATCCATATACACATCCATGCATCCGTATCCCATGCAATCCTCATTATCCAAACTATGCAGAGTAACAATATCAAATGAAGTTTCTAAGTCATTCTATCATAACCATTCTTCTATCTATCATGTCATTCTTGTGTCGATAGAGTACATTTGGACTTCACAAAAACAAAGCATTTAGGAGCATATCATATCATATGTAGAGCTAGTCATGAACATGATTAGGTCAGTAGAATACATCACACAAATGCATTAGGTCATCCATACATCAGCATCATATCGCATCTTAAAACACAGAAAATCCCAAAAACATAGCTAAGTGCATCGCATACAAAGCTGCATCATCACATAGAAATCATATTACATTTGCATTCATTTGAAACATTAGATCATATAGACATCCAATGACATCACACACAAAGCGACATCATCACATAGAAATCCTGTTACATATGCATACATTCAAACGCATTACATCATATAGACATCATATAGCACCATATCAAAAAAAGAAAAAGCATCTCATATAGCATTGGATAGTCCATCTAAGTCTACACATACATCACACCATACAATAGAAGTAAATCATCATCTCATAACATATACACAAAACTGCATCATCATATATACTATCATATCAAAGAGGTCCAAATGTACAATATCACCATCTCTCTCAAAACTCAAAGTGTCATATACAATATACATCCAACGGACGGTGATACATGTCCCAAAATGTACAAAATCTGGTATGTGTCTATCCTTGCTGCTGTGGGCCACCACTGCCAGCGCCTGACTGCTGGGGACCCATCACGGACACCCCTGACTGTGATGGACCTGCTCTATGAGTCGCCCCAGACTGACTCCTAAAGCTCCCCGCCCTCTGACTTGATGCCACGGCACCATGGTATAACCCTCGGTAGTACTAAGCCTGTGACTGTGCTCTGGCAAGCTCTATCTGTACCTATGCCAACTGCGTCTGCAACTGGCCTACCTGTGCCAACTGCGTCTGCAACTAGCCTACCTATGCCTGTGCCTGCTGCACCTGCCCAACCAAAAAAGAGCTTGCTGCATCTGTCCTCATGGCGGCCACAACAGTGTCCCACTCTACACGGACAATGCGTAACTGTGCATCAGCCATATCCCTCTCATGAGTCAACCCACTGATCACTGCGGCATCCATATCTCGCCTCCTCTTGACCCTCCTCAGCTGTGCCTGTAGCTCTCGTACCTGTCCCCTCAGGCTGGCTATCATCCTCTTGTGCACATCTCCCTATACTAGCCCCTGTGCTGCCTCTGCCTATCCTGGCCCGTATGGCTGGGGCACCTACTGCTGTGGTACCTGCTGGGGAGGCGGCATCTGCGCCTGCTGAGGTATCTGCTGCTGTGCCTCAGCCTGTCCTGGCACTGCCTGCTCGGCCTGGCCTATCCTCCTCCGCTGTCTAGGCCTCTCTCCAGCTCTACCACCTCGTCCTCGCCCTCCTCTAGCTCCCCTCTGACCTGGGCCAACTTGTCCCTCCTCCTCTGAGTCTGCCTCATTAATGTGAGGCACCAGCATGCTAGGTCCTGAATATCTCAGGAATGGATATGCAGTGATCCGATCCTCATACTCCTGCGTCACCCCTGCGTTTGCTATCTCTCTCCTCATATCCCATGCCACATAAGGAGTCTGCCAGAACTCTGCTAGGGCCTCCTCGTACAAAGCCATCGGCCCCCATCGGACCCTCTCTGCATGTGTCCGCGCAAAGAGCGCCTGCCCCTATGGCATGCCCTACCTCCTGCCAAACTGTCTCAGCAATCGACCCACCATCTACTTCTCCAGTATGTGCTGTGTCCAGCCTATCAGCCACCTAGTCTGAAAGCAATACGGCAGCTCGTCTCCCTCGTCGTCCCAGGGCTCGCAGTCTAGATATGGTCGCCAAACGACCACATCTACTCCATCCAAGGTGTGTCTCCAATACTCTAACTTCCCCAGCCTGTGCTGGGAAATCACTCCTGCATAGCCATAACTGTATGGCTCTCCTCGCTGCCTCGCGAAGACACATATCGGCCTAGTCACCGCTATGTGCTCCCACAGCTAAAACTGTAGCAGTAATACCCCAGCCGATAGACTCGTGCTGCAGTGATACACCACCTGATGCATGTCATGGTATAAATGGGCCAATACGCAGACTCCCCATGCATATCGAGTGCCCTCAGTCAGCATCCGCTCCATAATCCTGCCCCATCCGATAAGGAACCCATGCAATCTCCTGTCCGAGCATACAATGCCCCTGATCAATCCCGCCACAATCCCAGGGAAGTAGTCATAACAATCATATATATCCTGCCATGGGATGACCTGTCCAACCAGCTCGAGATCATCAAACACTCGCTGGCACTCAGCTAGTCCCGCATCTCGCTGTGCGTCATACTCCACTAACTCACCCACCACGGGTAAGTGCAGTATTTGGTAAATGTCCTCTAAAGTCACCGTCATCTCTCCAATCAGAAAGTGGAAGGTCCCATCCTCACTGTGGAATCTCTCCACAATAGCCATCAGCAGTCCCCGGTTCGCCCGCACCTCGGGCATGAAGCATACATAGTCTAAACCCATGGCACCAAGCGCCACTCTATCAGTCTCTGTCAGCATGTATCTCTGCAATAGGGGCATGGGAAACGTCTCCCTCGACTGTAGTGTGTCTCGAATATCCTCCTGCAAGCAAGCAAGACAACGCGTCAGTCTCAAATGGCATATATCATACTCAACATATCTACTGAACTATATCAACACAACTTAGCATCTCAAATTGATCAAAACAGCACACTACATCTCTTGACTAGATTCCTGCAATCTCAGAGATAGCTCATCAATTCCCACGTCAAACAGGACGCTAATCGAATCAATTTGGCTAAGTAATTTGCTATCCCAAGCAAATGCACCACTACAGGTGGTAAAAGCGCCGTGTCTTGATATATGCGCCGCTAAAATTGACATATGCGCTGCCTAAACGCAGATGCTCCGCTACAGTGCACATATGCACAGTTTCAGTGCATGCGCCACAGAACTCAGCCTATGCGCCGCCCAATTACGAAAGCGTGCTAGATTCAACCTATGCGCGGCTTTCACAGATGTGCCACTACATTGAACAGATGCATTGCCTAATCACACATGCGCAGCCTAATTACAGAAGCGCACCTACAATGCACAGATGCGCTGTTTCCATGCATGCGCCGCCGAAACCGGCATATGCGTCGTGAAATGACAAAAGCGCCGTTCTGCACTTCGGCGCATCCGTTTGACCTATTTTCTACATGCATTTATGACACCTAAAATCGACCCTAGGAGAAATTTTTTGAATCACATACCGGGGGTCCTGCCTCTGCTGGCCGCCCGAATCGACGGACTCGCTCGAATCGATGCTCCTCGCATGGAATGTCTACTGCTCTGGCTGCCATGTTGCTCCAAGTTTGCTCTAAGCTCTCTCAATCAAATCTAGAGCAAACAAGTGTACAAATGACTATTCTTGTGGACCCAGCTCCCATTTATAGCCTCCAAACCCTAATTCTGGCTAGGTGATGACTGTGACTACTTCCCGTGCCCATTTTTCCTCCAGTTTTCTTCCCATTTCCCTGAAGCGTGTCCTTTTTCCTCTTGCCTATCCTAACTCCTTTGTCTTCGTGAGATTGTCCGTCTCTGATTCTTTCGCCCTTTTCCCGTCCAATCTCCCGAGGGGGCATCCTATCGTCAGTAAGCCTGTACCAGGGGCAAACTGGGGCATATATTATCATTCAGACTATCGATTTCTTTGAAGCAACGCTATAAACAGCATTGCATCAAAGAGGGGCAAAATGTATATGCCTAAAAATGACATGAATCATCCTAAATAAATATTCTAAATATTTATTCCATTCTTCTATTAATTAAATAAATATTCCAAATTTATTTAATTGATTCACTGTTCCATAATTAAATAAATTTAATTTATTTAATTAAAATTCTTCTAAATGTCTCACACAATTAAATAATCATAAATTATTTAATTAATCCAAATTCCTCTATCCTAAGTTCTAATTCCAAAAATCCACCTCACACTTACACCTCACCTTTCCACCTCACCTTGTCCACCTCATCAGGTTGCACATGTAATTAAATATATTTAATATTTAATTACCTTATTTTCCCTCACCCACATGGCCTATTTCTTCTCAAATCAGAAGTTAGTTAACTAATCAATCAAATCTGTTAACTAACCTGTCAATTGAGTTAATCCCTCAATCAACCCAGTTCACTGGTCAATCAATTCAGTCAATCCCATAATCCACTCTTCTAACTGATCAATCAAGTTTGTTAACTGATCAGTCAATGGAGTTAACTCTCCAATCAATTTTGTCACATCCCCTCTTTCATGATGGAGCTGGGACACTTGTCACATTTCTACTGGTTGCACATTCCTCAACCATTCTCAGCCATTGATCTTCATATCTTCTCTCAACCGTTGATTCTCATTCTTCTGAGTCTATAAATGAAACCTCATTCTTCCATTCTATTCATCCAGGCTTTTGACATCATTACTCTGCAGAAATATCACCAGCGCGCCTTTGGCACCCTCTTACCATTCACTAGCTTGAGATCACATATTTGCTTTGGAGCTCATCTTCATTGCATATCACTATAGCCATTTACCATCGACTTCCTCGAACATAGCTTAAAAGAGTGCACTCTCTGAGGGCTCACTTCATCTGCGAAAGGATGGTTGTAATAGGCAAACAACAGAAGCATCGATTTCAAGGAAGGTTTGCTTTGTGTTATTCATTGCCATTTACTTTCAATCTTTCTTGTTATCTCCTATTCTGTTGATGTTTGGGTCTTATATAAGTCATTTGATTGATTCACGTTTTACCCTTACAGAAACTACAGGTATTTTATCTGGTCTTCCAATATAAGTTTTGATAGATACTGGTGCTACAAAATGTTTTGTTTCCCCAAAAGTTTTAAATAAAATTTATAGAAAAGTTGGATACATGGCAAATACTTGGTCAGTTGAATATGCAGATCAGACCAAAGCTCAGGTAGAGCAATGCTTGTTTGAGACCAAGGTTGAACTTCCAAGTTTCTCCACTGAGGTGAACCTTTACACAGCCCCATTAGGCTCATATGATGTTATCCTTGGGATAAACTAGTTATGGAGACATTGGGATAAGGTGGATTGTTATGCCAAAACAATAGAATGTCTAGATGACCTAGGGAATACATTTTTTCTAAAAGGAAACCCTAGTAAGGTCAAACTAAGACAAATTTCTTGTCTACAAATGAAAAGAGCTCAAAGAAAAGGATGCCAGCTTTTTGCTATCAAAATGGAGAAACTAAATGGTTTTGAGGAAACCAATTTCCAAGATGATTTAATGTTTTATGAATCTCAAAAAGTCAAAGGAATTGAGAAGAGGGAGTCTAGAGATTAGGAGAGATCAGATATAGACAAGTACCCTTTTCTTAGAGATTTCAAGGATGTATTTCTAGATGAGCTACTAGGATTACCTCCTAAAAGAGCTTTTGACTTCTCTATAGATATAATTCCAAGATTGGAACCTATATCTAAAGCTCCATACATGAATTACCACAACTAAGTTAATGGAGCTAAAGGCTCAATTGTAGGAATTATTGGATAAAGGACTAATAAGTTCCAGTGTGTCACCTTGGGGAGCACCAGTAATATTTGTGAAAAAAAAATGGTACATTACGGTTATGCATAGACTACCATATGTTAAACAAGGCAACAATAAAGAAAAAATACCCATTACCTCGCATTGATGATCTTTTCAATCAAATATGAGGAGCAACTGTGTTTTCTAAGATTGATCTTCGATCTGGGTACCATCAATTGTAGTTAAAGGATGAGGATATCCACAAAACAACCTTTAGAACAAGGTATGGGCATTACAAATTCATAGTCTTTCCCTTCAGACTAACAAATGCACCTGCAACGTTTATGAATTTAATGAACAGTGTGATCAAAGACTGTTTGGATAAGTTTGTCCTAGTTTTTCTTGATGACATCCTAATCTACTCTAAGAATGAGGAAGAACACCTTCAGCATTTAAGGATTATTCTTTAGAGGTTGAGAGAGGCTGAGAGAGCATAAACTGTATGGAAATCTCTCCAAGTGTACTTTCTTTCAAAAGGAAGTGTAGTATTTGGGCCATATAATTTCAGTTAAGGGAATAGCTATGGACCCAGCCAAGATTAAAGCCATATTGGAATGGCTAGCACCAAGGAATGTACATGAGGTCCAAAGTTTCATGGGCCTAGCAGGGTATTATAGGAAATTTGTGAAAAACTTTTCAAAGATTACTTATCCTATTACTTCTTTGTAGAGAAAAGGCAAGAGGTTTGAGTGGTCAGACAAGTGCTAGGAGGCATTTGACCAACTGAAGGAAAGGTTAACTTCAACACCTATCTTGAAGTACCTGACCTAGAAGGTCATTTTGTAGTCATTATCGATGCCTTAGGGGAAGGCTTAGGTGGTGTACTAGTCCAGGATGGACAAGTCATTGCATATGAATCCAGGAAACTGAAAACTTATGAACAAAACTATGCCCCTCATGATCTAGAATTGGCAGCAGTGATACATGCTTTGCAAATGTGGAGACATTACTTTCTTGGGAAACCTTTTGAACTAAAAATAGACCACCAAGGGCTTAAATATCTGTTCACTCAACCACATTTAAATGCTCACCAAAGAAGGTGGTTAGAGTTAATCTCAGATTATGATTATGAGATTAAATATATTCAAGGCAAAGAAAACAGAGTGGTAGATGCCTTAAGCAGGAGAAGACATATCTCCTCAATGACCTCCATACATTCTGATTTTAAGAATTGAAAGGAAGCAAGGTACGCGGAAAACACTTCCTACACTGATTTACTGAGGAAAGATTATGCAAAAATTAACCTTTTATTGTTACAGATTAAGATGCACATTAACAGGAAGGTAATAACAACATTCAAATGCAAACAAAACTCACAACATAAGATATATGTGGGGAAAACCCTTTCGGGTGAAAAACCCCACACTCCAAAACCTACACAATGTATTATCAAATCAAAAAGATGATTACAACACACTTGCAATGCAAGTTTTTTTAGGAGTACACATTATTGATTCTCATTCACATCCTGTGACCTTTCACACTCTCTAGCCACTTATAACAAGCTTTTTGAAGCTTCCAGAAATTAGGGCTTTATAATGTCATTTTTCCTTTTGTTGGTTAACAAAATTAACCACCGATGCATTTATTAAATAAAAGTCATTTGAGGTTTTGGGGGCACTGCCCCTCGACCCCACCTTGTATCACAATAGGGAGTGCACCAGGGGCGCTGCCCCCCAAACCCCTGTTAATTATTCAAGGGGGAAACCGCAGCTACCAAAGTCACAAAAAATTATCCTGTTGCATCTGCACAAGGTGCCGACTATGCCAACTCAACATGGGATCTTACAACATAGTGTTGAATAAATAAATACAACATTAGGAACTTGCAAAGGTTGAGACACCTTAATTCCCAACAAGAATTAGGTGTTACAAAAGTCTAAGGGAGATGAGTTTTATGAACACATAAAACAAACCCTTTTGGAGAATCCCCAGGATCCAAAATATGATGGATTTTTACCTTGAACCAGTTGGGTTATTGAGGTATAAAGGAAGGATGTATGTTCTGAACTCCGAGGAGTTAAGGAATATGGTATGGAAAGAGGTTCATTATGCACCTTATTTTGGAAATCCTGGAGTGACAAAGTTACTAGCTGATGTGAAACCCTTATACTTATAGAAGGGAATGAAAAGGGATGCTGCAAGATTTGTAACTGCATGTCTAGAATGCTAGAGGGTGAAGGCAGAACACCATCACCCAACAGGACTATTGTACCCTCATGAAATTCTAGAATGGGAGTGGCAAATCATTAGCATGTATTTTGTTTAAGGACTTCCTATGTCAAGGAACAAGCGCAATGTTATTCTGGTTCTGGTGGATAGACTCACCAAAGCAACACATTTTATTCCTAGGAATTTAATAGATGGGGCACTCGTCATAGCCTACAAATTTGTGCAAGAAATTTTTAGATTGCATGGTATTCCTGAGAAGATTATCTCAGATAGGGATGCCCATATGACATCAAGGTTTTGGCAAACCTTGGTTTCCTCACTGGGAACCCAGTTGAATATAAGCTCTGCTTATCATCCTGAGATGAATGGCCAAACTGAAAGGGTAAACCAAGTGTTGGAAGATTTCTTGATAATGTATTGCATGGATCAGTAATACAAATGGGAAGATTATCTTCCTCTGGTGGAATTTGCCTATAATAATTCCTATCATTCTACGATCAAGATGGCTCCATTTGAAGCATTATATGGAAGAAAGTTTTGAACCCCTATAAGCTGGGATAAGCTAGACGATAGGGTTAGCCTTGGTCCAGAAATGCTGTCAAAAATGGAAGAGCAGGTCCATCTGATTAAGAAAAGTCTAGAGGAAGCAAATGATAGATAGAAATGTTATGCGGATGCTAAATGCATCGCAAGACATTTCTTAGTGGGAGAAAAAGTCCTTCTAAGGGTCAAACCCGAAAAGAGCTCTATTAAGTTTGGAAAGACATCCAAATTGGCTCCTAGATATGTGGGTCCTTTCAAAGTTCTCGAAGAGCGACTAAACTAGTCGCATACATGATTGCTCTGCCACTAGCTCTTGCCATGATGCATAATGTTTCCCATGTTTCCTATTTGAAAAAGTTTATTTTAGGAGATAATCATATCCCTATTCTTGATTGGAATGCTATATAGGTGAAGGACCCAGGGGTGGTAGTGATCGAGCCCATCAAGGTGCTCGAAACACGTAAGCTGTACTTACATAACAAAGAGGTAACTCAATGCAAGGTTCAGTGGGGCCAATATGCTAAAGAAAATGCTACCTGGGAGAACTATGAGGATATTTATGCAAGATTTCCTCATCTCAAGTTTGAAATTTTTTACTATGTTGAGTAAACACTATTTCATTATGTTGGTTTGACTTTTGAAGACATTAAATCATCGGGGATGATTACTCTTATGGGGGGAGATATGTTACATCCCCAACTTATGATTAGACTTAATCTCACTTTTAGTGGTAAATAGGACAATTAATCTTAGATTAATGATTTGATGTTTGTGGAAAATATCAAGTGAAATCATTGATTACATAGATATTGATTTATGTTTATATTAAGCATGAGATTTCTTATTGCTAAGATTATTTTATCATAATGGTTTATGAATTAAATGATGATACATTGATCATGATTATCTAGTTGTGAGTGTAACTAGGAAAATAATCTTCCTTTGAGGATGGAAGGAGAGTATCACCAGGGAAGAAGGAACTAGATGTTCAGAACATATTAGAATGCCATTTAAGTATCGAATTGACTAATCGTGAATTGAGTAAGTCAGGGTGAGTATAAGTCTTTTTATCCTCGCAAGTTGATTTTGATTCAACTATAGTCGGTAAACTCGTGTTAGGGTCTCTCAACATTATTTATGTCAGATCGACTAAGCGATGTTCTTAGAACATCCTTGTAGTCTATAGTAAGCTTGTGTGATGTTGAGTTTTCCTTTGTTTACGTAACTTTCCTTTATTAAACCTTATGTTTATTATTTAAATGTCTTATCTAAGTCTAATATAGCGAATTGGGGGAGTAAGACGTGACCCCCATAATCACATGTTTATGTTACCACCTTTATGATGATAACATAGCTAGGTAGTACCCTAGATTATTTGATATCCCTATAGTATCATTTCATTATGAATAATAGTATGTGAAACATGTTTATGTCTTTAGGTGATCGAGCACCTTGGTAATGTAATCTTTTTATCATGTCACACCATACGACTATCCATGATGAGTGGAGGGAGTGGTAACGGTGGAACAACTTGCCATAAGCTCAAATTATGGTCTTATCTTCCAAATTGGAAGTAATTTCTAGTTAATTTGAAGTCTTTATCCGTGGGTGACAAGATGCCACTAGGGATCAACCCACACCCCACTTTAAAGGTGGTAGACTTTGTGGGGTTGTGGGAGTCTAACATGCAAAGAAGAGCCTTTTCAAACACGAAGGATTTTGTTATTGTCGTTGTTATGTTATGTTGGAAAAAACATGGGTTATCAGATGTGAAGAGAGCTCAGAAGGAAAGCTACAGAAAGAGTAGCACTTCATTGTTGGGAGCTACAAGGAGAATGAGAAGTGAATCCTACAGCTACCTCGCCTGGTCATAACGTGTACAATATACACTATTGAGGTAAGACTGTTATCACAATCATATTATTTGTTTTGTGGAATGCAGTAGCATTCAAGTGTTATCTTAGATAAACATAGTGGTTGTAGGCTGACCATGTATTTTTTTAATGGTGCTAAATAGTTGTATAACCACATTATGGCCTTCGAGGTCGAAGAGTTAAAAGAATTTGTTTCCAATCTATCCAAAGAACTCTATTCATTGGTTAATATGTTAAGGCCAAAAGGCTGAATATCTATGATTTCTGTTGTAACAATCTCAAGTCTCAAAGATGATAAGGATGAGAATAAATAATATTTGTTTATAAGCACTGTGTTATGATTGCATTCGTGGTAGGCTAAATTGCATAACCACTAAATGATTACCATCGAGCAGGGTATGAGCCTTGTAATACCAAAACCTAAGCCTATCATTAGGCTGATAGCTGGTACCTTGAGGTGAGGTTACATGGGTTAAAAGAAGGCCAGTGGCCATACATTTGAACATTGAAATATTCTGTTAACCTTGTCTTTGACAACATTTAAACTACAAGACAATCGAGACATTTATAAGGAAAAAGGTATACCTTATGTTTAAGAAAGTTAATACTATACCATCGGGTGTAAGCTAGTGTGATTTAAAAGAGTAACAAGATTTGTCTTGTCATGATATAAAACTAGTATAATATTGAAAAACCTTGCTTAAGGTTGCATGGAGTGCATGCCGGATTATGTATGTCATTGAGTAAACACCAATCATTATTACTATTATTTCCATGAAGGAAAGTCTTGGAAACGAGGGTGATAACCTTGTAGTATAGTATGTATTATGTATATGTCTCTTTTGTTATGGAAAGCTTTGTGATGAAGCTAAGGGTTTCAAGAACCCATTTAAATTATTTTGACAAATAGATGACTATTGGCCTACATCGGCAAGTCGTATAGTCGATTTGTAAACAATGAAAACCTTGAACACAAGTAACAATAGACTGAGAGTGGTCTTTTGAAATTGGAAACTATGATCATGGAATTGAAAGTAAAGAAAAATGGGAATAGAGTGACGTGGAGTCATAGATTCCCTATTTTATAGATAACAAATAATCACTAGATGTACTCTTGGAGACCAGAGTCAAAGTCCAAGAAAGATGGACTAAGGGTGAAACTAACCCAACTTTTCTATTATGACCTAGGAGGGTTGAAATTGAACATTGTAGGATGAGACAACTTCTAAGTCAAGTCAAGGTGTGTGAACATTTGACTACACTCATTGCGAAATGTTATTTATATAAATCTTTGGCCAAAGTAATGCATCCGTCTCTGCATGCATTAGTTGGTTCATAGTGCTCCAGATGGCACAATGCTTCCAGTAATGTCATACATAGTTAGAGTGGATCTATAGTTGTATGGCCATGAAGTATTGTGAATGACACAACACTAGATACTCAGATGGAAAACCAATCAGTTCTTTATATCTATTCCCTTCATGAAGGGTAGGGCTGCTTCTAGGAAGGAAGTTGTGCGGGGGATCGTTGGTTTGTGGTTGGAGGAAAAGCTCTCGGGTGATGCTTTGCTTTCCAAGCAGAAGTCTAGCTGAGGCTTAAGAAGACAGATGTCAAAGTTCTAGATATAGTACATTATCTTATATGACTTGATAGTCATCATTATGTATAATTTATCTTTGATGCTATGAGCAAAACATTGTAATTGTATAGTGAAAGTAATTCACTAATATGATATCTTTGGCATGATTGTAAATTTTATTTTGATGTGTCCATAAAAGATATGCATATCGATTGAAATTATTTAATTGATTATTTCTATTTCACTTTGATTATCCTAATCATGTTTATAGACTTAATGATGATTAAGTTGGTTAATTTTGGATTAACAAGAGACGGCTTGTTACATTGGGGGCTAACACAACCCTCAACTTAGCGACATTCTATGTCTCCAACACTTTGTCTTGACAATATTCATCTTCTCCATACTTTAGCAAGCATGTGAGCATAAGTTCATACCCTCACTAAAGTGGGTGCTAAATGTAGTGTCATAAATTGTGTCCACTTATAGTTTCGCACTAGCTTTGACACTCATTTTAGCTTGTATGTTCATCTCTGCTTACAATATGCATATTTCACTACTTTTTTTGAGAAACAAGGTTAAGTCCTTTGACATCTGGCATTTCAAGGGCCCAAATCACTAGGACAGATATATCATAAGATAACACAAGATATACCCTAGGAAAACTCTCAGGAGGGAAAAACCCAGCCTCTAAAAGCATGCACACTCAATGTATTATTGAGCAATGAAACATTAGAATACACTTACAGAGTCTTTTTGAACAATTCTAAAACATAAATCTCCTCCAATGCATCCTCCATATGTCCAAGAAACCATACATCCCATGCCATGATTCACTATGTACTCAGGGTAAGTGCACAAAGATGAGGGACCAAAAGGGGGTCTTAAGTTGCCACTTTTTTTTTTTTTTTTTTCTGAAATAAAAAAAGAATGATGTTTGATGAGAAATTGAAGATAGTTACACTCAAAATTTGAAGATACAACAAAACAAGAGTCGTAGTACTCTGAATCTAGTTTCTAAACTACTAATTTTTTTAAAAAATGGTTGAGATTAAGGGGTTCAAAAAGGAGGAGCACACAAATTGGTCCTATTTAAAAAAAAAAACATAACATAACGTCTGGCGTGCTACCCCTAAAATGTTAGTTTTTTTTAGTATTTCAAAAATCACTTCGGTGAGAAATTAGCTAACATCATGTAGTTTATCCCTGATTTTTCTGATATTTTTTTCATGAATAATTGACTTTTTACTAATTTTCAAAGTGGACAAATCCTGAAAAAAAGAAAATTGAGTGTGCTCCTCCCTAATTTTTTTGAAAACTAATCGAAAATCATTTTTTTAATATGTGTAGAATGGAGTCTAGTTTCTAAAATTGTAATTTATTTAAAATATCAATGAACAGTTAAAAAGAGTCAAAAGTACCATACACTAGTTTTTGACAAAAAATGGATACACTAACAAAAGAAATTAAAGATGAAATCCTTAACATACTCAAAACGTGAAAAAAATTATATGGTTAGAAAGCTAACAAAGAGCTTAAGATTATGGTGGTATTTTTTTCGACTTGTCATCGAAATAAGTGCAAACCTGATGGGGAGCACGCTCCAGACTATGTGATTTTTGTTACAATCTAGAAAAACATGTCTTTGGACGTCCTAAACATAGTCCAAGCCTTTGGGTTGGAAGCCCAAGGCAAATCCAAGCCAAAGTCTTGGAAATTACCAAGGCAAAACATAATGTGAGCGCTTTATAACGCACTCACGTTTCTCTCTCTCTGACCTATCTACCTCTTAGTTTTCCTTTTCCTAGCTCTCCTAATTTTCCTTTTCTTTTCCAATTTCCCTTTAGATCCCACCAATTCTTCCCTATTTTACTATTTTCCGCCTCTCCTCTCATCATTCTTCTCATCCGATGAACTTTAGCTTTATCTTGTTTCTATTTCATCCTCCCAATTTATATCCTCATCCCTCTTTGCATGTCCTAGTTTTCTTATTTCCATTTGCTTTTTCGATAAGGGAGAGGGAGAGGGAGGAAGAACAAGAGAGGGTGGAGATGGAGGGGGGAGAGAGGGGAGAGATAGGGTGATAGGGGGAGAGAGAGAGATAGGAGAGAGAGATAGAAAGAGAGTCCTAGTTTTCTTGTTTTCATTTCCTTCATCGGTAAGGGAGAGGGAGAGATAGGGAGATAGAGGAATGATAGGGGAGAGAGAGGAAAGAGATAGGGAGAGATAGATAGGTAGAGAGAAAGGATACAGATAGGGAGAGATAGAGGAGACAGAGGGGATAGATAGGGAGATAGAGAGTGAGCAAGATGTCCAGAGAGATAGGGAGAGAGATTGAGAGGTAGAGGGACGATAGAGACAGAGAGATAAGGGAGAGATAGGGAGATAGATGTTTAGGGTTTAGGGGATAGGGGTGAGGGGTTAGAGTTTATGGGAATTATTTAGGGTTTAGGGGTTTTGGGAGAGAGAGATGTTTAGGGTTTCTCAGTTTAGGGGGCATTATTTAGGGTTTATGAGTTTAGCATTGCTCAAGTTTAAGGTTTAAGGGAATTATTTAGGGTTTAGGGGTTAGGGTTTAGAGAGAGATAGAGAGAGGGGACTAATAGATATTGGGAGAGATGGAGGATATAGAGGGGAGAGATAGGGAGATAGAGAGTGAGGGACATGTCTAGAGAGAGAGAGAGAGAGAGAGAGAGAGAGAGAGAGAGAGAGAGAGAGAGAGGGAGATAGAGAGTGAGGGACATGTCCAGAGACATAGGGAAAAATATTGAGAGGTAGAGGGAGAATAGACATAGGGAGATAGGGGAGAGATAGGGAGATAGAGGTTTAGGGTTGCTTGGGTTTAGGGTTTATGGTTTTGGGGTTAGGGGTTAAGGTTTAGGGTTTAGAGAGATATAGAGGACCAATAGGGAGATATAGAGGAGACAGAGGGGAGAGATAGGGAGATAGAGAGTGAGGGACATGGCCAGAGACATAGGGAGAGAGATTGAGAGGTAGAGGGATGATAGAGATAGGGAGATAGAGGTTTAGGGTTTAGGGGAATTATTTAGGGTTTAGAGGTTTAAGGTTGCTCAAGTTTAGGGTTTAGGGGCATTATTTAGGGTTTAGGGGTTTAGGGTTGAATGTCAAAAGAACACACACTCTCTCAAAACCCTTAAACCCTAAATAATGCCCCTAATCCCTAACCCCTAACCCCTAACCCCTAAACCCTAAAACTGAGCAATCCTAAACCTCTATCTCCTTATCTCTCCCTTATCTCCCTCTCTCTATCATCCCTCTACCTCTCAATCTCTCTCCCTATCTCTCTGGAAATCTCACTCACTCTCTATCTCCCTATCTCTCCTTTATATCTCCTCTATCTCTCCCAATCTGTCTCCTCTCTCTCTCTCTACCTATCTATCTCTCCCTATCTCTTGCCTCTCTCTCCCCTATCATTCCTCTATCTCCCTATCTCTCCCAAATATCTCTCCCTCTCCCCTCTACTTTTCTTGTTTCCATTTCCTTCATCGATAAGGGAGAGGGAGAGATAGAGGGGAGAAATAGGGAGATAGACGAATGATAGGGGAGAGAGGCAAGAGATAGGGAGAGATAGATAGAGAGAGAGAAAGGAGACAGATAGGGAGAGATAGAGGAGATAGAGGGGGGAGATAGGGAGATAGAGAGTGAGTGAGATGTCCAAAGAGATAGGGAGAGAGATTCAGAGGTAGAGGGATGATAGAGATAGGGAGATAGAGGTTTAGGGTTTCTTGGTTTTAGGGTTTAGGGTTAGGGTTTAGGGGCATTATTTAGTGTTTAGAGGTTTAAGGTTGCTCAAGTTTAGGGTTTAGGGGCATTATTTAGGGTTTAGGGGTTTAGGGTTGCATGTCAAAAGCACTCTCTCTCTCTCTCAAAACCCTTAAACCCTAAATAATGCCCCTAATCCCTAACCCCTAACCCGTAACCCCTAAACCCTAAAACTAAGCAACCCTAAACCTCTATATCCTTATCTCTCCCTTATCTCCCTCTCTCTATCATCCCTCTAGCTCTCAATCTCTCTAGAAATCTCACTCACTCTCTATCTCCCTATCTCTCCTCTCTGTCTCCTCTATCTCTCCCAATCTATCTCCTCTATCTCTCTCTACCTATCTATCTCTCCCTATCTCTTACCTCTCTCTCCCCTATCATTCCTATATATCCCTATCTCTCCCTCTCCCCTCTAGTTTTCTTGTTTCCATTTCCTTCATCGATAAGGGAGAGGGAGAGATAGAGGGGAGAGATAGGGAGATAGAGGAATGATAAGGGAGAGAGAGAGAGGTAAGAGATAGGGAGAGATAGATAGGTAGAGAGAGGAGACATAGGGAGAGATAGAGGAGACAGAAGGGGAGAGATAGGGGAGATAGAGAGTGAGGGATATGTCTAGAGAGATAGGGAGAGAGATGCATAGGTAGTTGGATGATAGAGAGAGGAAGGTAAGGGAGAGATAGGGAGATAGAGGTTTAGGGTTGCTCAAGT
The DNA here is from genome assembly GCA_027924645.1 of Cunninghamia lanceolata. Lineage (NCBI taxonomy): Eukaryota > Viridiplantae > Streptophyta > Pinopsida > Cupressales > Cupressaceae > Cunninghamia > Cunninghamia lanceolata. Next base: position 1,098,738 of record BSBN01001132.1, read on the forward strand.
TTAGGGTTTAGGGGTTAGGGATTAGTTGCATTATTTAGGGTTTAGGGGTTTATAGAGAGAGAAGGGGGAGGGAGGGAGGGAGTTTTATTCTGATTTTTGCTTTCACAAAACATGAGCATGTTATAACACACTCGCATTTTAGGCTCGATAATACCAAGCCATAATATGAGCGTGTTATAATGCGCTTGCGTTATGACTTGTATGGGACCAAAAAGTCATGTAGAAGATTTTTGGTCCCTCATTTCTTTGCATATACCCCTCACAAGGAATCTCAATACAATGATAACCCACTCAACTAGCCAACCCAAACCACTAGACATGTGCTTTCTTTTATAGAATCAAGTTCACACAAATACAACTTGTGGTATTAGCAAAACCATGTGTCTCAAAACCATGAGAGCACAAAACCATTGACCACCTCATTTGCTTTTTGGTACTAAGTTTTTCCAATATTAAATATTTATTCTATGTCTCCCACACATAAAATATCTAACCAATGTTACATACAACTTTACAAGTGGACCCAAATAAATATTTAATGTGGCTAAACACATCTCCTAGATTCACCACAAATATATATTTATTTTACATAATTAAAATATTTCTTTTCTTGTGCAAGGTGTACAACACCCTTTTCCTAACATTCTCCCACTTGTTGTATACATTGCATAAGGGTCAATTGATGAAACACATCATCATAGCCACCTATGAAACCACATGAATCTCCAATATGCTCTCATGCTCTATCAAGATACCTGTAATAAAACAAAAGTGACCAACATCTCAAGCAAGAACTCCTCTCATCCTCCAACATTCCACCTATGGAAAGAACATAACAAGCAAAGGTGAAGATGCACCAATCCAAAGAACACAAGCATCAAATCCAAATGATAACAAATGCTCCAACTGCTACCAAGGTAACAACCCACATGATTGGAAAAAGAAACCACAACAAATGCTAATGCATCCAACCATCTATACCTCTTAGGTATCAACAACATAAGTAAACTCATGCCAACAACATATCCAATGCATAAACCATAAACAAAAGTTCCTTGTATAAAACCTATCAATGAAGAACATACATATTTAGGAACTACCACTACATGGGTAATGTCAAATCTAAAAATAGATCAAGGCATACTAAGTCTACCAATAAACACTCAAACCAAGGTGTGGATAATAATTAAACTATGTAGTAACAAATCACAATGATCCACACATGCAACACAAATTATTGTATACTCCCTCACAACATGTCACCATAAATCTCCCAAATCTACCACAACAACCCATATGAACATGAACCTACAAGAAGTAGCCATAAAACAAAGAGAGAAAACCTATAAATAATCTCTTATCATGTCCTTGTACCAAAACCTCAAAGTGCTAAGTTTTGTCAAGTATGATCTCCTTTACATCCCCAAATGAAAATCCTTAACAACACCCAACCATTCAATCTCATAGATCAAATGAAACATATATATCATGTAACCAAAATGGATGTAAGCCTCTCTAACCAAGAAAGATTAAACTCAAATCCATTCCCAAAACTAGGAATAAGCCCAATAACATCTCTTAAATCCTCATAAATGACATCATAAATCAAACTCATATGCACAATGATATAACCATGCCAAACACCTCTCAAATGAACCCTCCAAAACCAAAAACTATAGCTCAAGATCCATATCCATGAGAAGATAAAGTATAATACAAAATGCATATGAAAAAGATGGGCAATACCTATAAGATGATTATCTATTGAGTAGATCAAGAGTGGGGAATGAGAATGCTCCTCTAGGATACACCAAGCCACAATGACTCTCTCCAAGAATAATCTCCTCTTAGGTCCATCATGAACTCACACCCATATCCAAGTGAAGGCTCCACCCATATCCAAGTGAATCCTCATTGGACTTCATATTGAAACCTCCAAAGAGTAACTATCTCAACAAATGTCTCTAAACCAAAGAGAACTCTAGCCTCGCCCAAGCCTCCAAGTATCCATGAGCACTTGCAATCGATCAATCCATGCTAAACTCCAAATGCAACACCACACTATCATGAAGCTCCCAAGCATATGACCAATGTACTCAATACCAAGAGGACTAACTAGACCACTGTCAAAAATCCAACTCTAGAATCAAGAACCCAACATGACATTATGATCTATCATCTCCAACATCTCCTCCTAGAAGATCACATGCTCTAATGAACATATCTTGGTCTCACGAGAAACTATATCATGCTAAAACTCCAACCAGTATCTAGAGTAAACCAAGACACAATACCAAAAATCCTCTCACCCAAGGATCCATATCAAAACTAACAAGTCATAAATCGACACCTCAACCAAAGACTCCAACAGTCCTCCATAGTAAAACAAGATGTCAACATCTCCAAACACATGAAGATAACCATATCCTGACAATAGAACTTAGGATGTCAAAACACTCATTGTACAAGAATCATAATCCAAGAGCTTCTCCATGACACCCACAACCATTGTAGAGGATCATCCATCACTAGGTGATGAATACACATTACTACAAAAACTCCCACTGAACTGTGATGCCGAGCTATCCATGGAATCATGATAAACATGCTACAAGTCCCAATAATTGACTATCCAAGCACTCTAATCATCCATCCTCTCATCCCAATACAAAATACCAATGCACAAATAACCACAAACAAGGCCAACTAACAAAGTTTGCATCAACATTGAACTGATCTTATGGATATAGATAGTCTACATCTGAGTCAACCCATTACAATCAATGAGTGGCACAAACCTAGACACTGCATAACTCATAGATTTTCAAAACTTTAGAGGAATATGTTTTATTTGATTAAAAAAATAGGTTTGATTTTATTTGAAAACCAAACTGCTCTTAATAAAATTTAACAAGCCTAACTTGACCAAGAATGCCAAATCATGATTGAAATAAATGAGGATGACTACAAAACTAAGATTACAACTAGAAACTTAAACACATGGAGTTGGAATTCAAACTAATATTAAACAACACAAACCAAAGATCTCATGATCATTGAAAACCCTAAGCAAATCAAGGATAAGGATTTCATTAGATAAAACTAGGGTCACTTTGAAAATGGAAACTTTAGAAATTTTGCATTGAGTGATCAAAGGAAAAACCCTAAAACGTGTCATAAAACATAAAATTTAGATAATTAACCAAAGGGGGCCCAAGTTTGAAGAACTGGGGTGTGTTGTGAGTAATAGTTCACAACATACCTCACCTCGGCTACATAGTTTTAAAATTTGTATGTTGAGAAGCCACCCTCACAATGATTATTTCCATTTACACTTCACAATGAAATATGGTCAAATATGTCATGAAATTTTAGTTTCACATAAAGCATCAAACAAATTAACAACTAAATGTATATTAAATATTTAAAAGTTTAGTAATTATATGTGAATGAAGAATTAATTACCACATATATAAATGTGTTAGAAACACATAAGATGAGAAATGTGGTTGTGTTCAAAATACAAGATGTTGAAAAACTAGCCCCACAATGAGTATTTACATTTACCCTTCATAAATAATATGATCCAATATATATACAATATATTATCAAAGTTAGTTTGCACATAAACATCAATAAATTAATAAAACTAAATGTATATGAAATATTTAGAAATGTATTTCAAAATTAGTTTGCACATAAAAATCAACAAATTAACAAAACTAAATGTTTAAATGTATTATTGTATGTGAAGGAAAATTTAATCTTCATGTATAGTAAATGTGTTAAAAACATAGAAAGTGAGTTATATAGTTGTGTTTAATATAAATCTATTAATTTTTTATTTTTAAATTTAAAATGTGTTAAAAACAATACATTGTCTAACTATCAAAGAGGGTGGAGTTCAAGGTAAAGAATTTAAGTTAATCTATTCTAAAAAGACACAAAATTTAGTTAGTTTAAATTTCTTTTTATCCTAAAAAATAAGTTAAGGACAAAGATAATAACAAAAAGTTTTTCAAAATATGAAAATTGTAAAAGGGCCTTTAGTCTATTGGTGAAATTGAATGCGTTTGAATGCATCTACTAGGGATCAAGTTTTATTTAGTGCAAGGCCTTTCACACCATAAGGAATGAGGTTGAGTTCATGCCCAAGACAACTTTGGGAGAATGTATCTTAATTCTTGACTCTTAGCTAAAGTATAAACTTGCATTTGTACTCTCTAATTGAGTTGTAAGAACAATCTAAGTTTGAAAAAAAACAAGCTCAATAAAATAACTAGTGGCAAGTACCTACCTTGTAGTGTTGTAATAATAGTATATGTTTTGTTGTTGAAATTTTTTTCTTAGATTAAATATTTGTTTAATATTGATGTGGAATTGTAGATACTCTTCATGAATTGATTAGTTGATTTTGAGTTTGATTTAATATTTTTTTGTTAGCATAGACTACATTAGAGTTTGCATTGGAGAATAGAAAATGTGAATCTCTTTTTTTATTTATTATAGCATTTTACATCCCAAAGGTTTGACAAATTGCATTCCAATTAGGTAAATTAACTAGTTAATACAAGATCTTAAAAAGAATAATTGCAATGACAATGCATTGTAGAATGTATCATTTCTCCATTTGTTGTACTAGGAAGAGATTCAAAACATGAAACATAAATATAAATACATTATAATGATAATTCTATTTATTTGTATAATCAATAATTTAATATAAATATTATTGTTATCTCTCAAAATTGCACCCTTGCTAAGTTGTAGAACTTAGCATTCTAGAGAAACATGGGATCTTTCCAGGCTTGTGGGTCACCTATGATGGAAAGAACCTCCGGAGAAGGCCAGCTTCCTCTTGATACTCCACCTATAACTGCTTGTACTAATGCCTTTACAAAGAAAAGGGTAAGAAGGATTGCATGAAAATGAAACCTACTATTTGAGGTGATGCACCAAATGGTTATCAGAGACTACACAAATAACTAACACACAATAGAACCATCAATATTAAGGCTCTCACACAACCCAGTAAATCACAATCTTTGCATCATAAATTTATAAGAAGGCTAAATAACCACAGTCCTTTAAAGGAGAAAGATGTTTTCTCACCACTTAAGACTGATTCTTATTACTAGCACATCTCACAACCTGTAAAAAATGTATGTATTCCTGCATAAAGGCACCGACATGAAATATAGTTCTAAGGACAAATAACATCACAAGAATCTGCACTAACACTAAGGACACACAATATTAGAAGTATGGGAAGTTATAAACTGGTTATTACTGCTAAAAGGTGTTACAATGCTGTGTTACTCTGAAAATGAGTTACAAAAATGTCCACTTCTACAAAAGAACTCAAAAATTACAATATGCAGTGCAGTGAACAACCAGAACTCTTGAATAATGAACAAAAGAGAAGACTATATACTTCTCCAAGTAGTTGTGAAGGATAAGGACTAGAAACTTCCTTGGTCAAGCATAACATAAAAGGCCTCAAAATATCTATCCAAAACCCTCCAAAATGAGTCTCTAATGAAGAAAAGTCAAGGCCTGTCATCACCCATCATAAAGGCCCCAAGAACTGCTTCTTAATGCCCTTAAATGCTATTAAAAACAAGTCAAATCTCCTCAATAACTCCTCCATCTGTTTGCCAACCTCTCCTATAACATCATAAATGTTTGGCATTTGCACATTAAATACTTAACCACACCCCTTTGACCACATCTTGAAAGCATCTTCATCTTGTCCATGCATAATAAATGACACAATTACATTTATTTCTGCATTTAATTAACATTAACTAAGTGGTTTATAGTCACACCACTTAGCTTAATGTTTTACATTTCAAATTTGTTTCAAACCTATGCAGAAAAGAAGGCACTTTGGACATAAATATTCAACCTCTTGATTTTGCATGGTTTGGAGATAAATAAAATAGTGTGAAAAAATGGTAAAGTAATCGATGATACTTACTTTACTACTTGTTGTGGATTTGCCTATCTTTGCTTTTTGCATTTTTATGACAAGTAATAAAGTAATTTATAATCCATTACTTTATCATTTTTTCACAATGTTTATCTATTTCTCGATCATGCAAAAAGAAAATAAAACCTCTTATATCTCCCATGCACTTGCAAACCCCATGCATCATGCATACTACTCATGCCTTGCATATTTATCCCGTATATCATGCATTTATACATAATACTCATGCCTCCATGCAAAAATAGGTATTATTCTTCATATCTTAATACCACCTTATATCTCCCATGCATCACTATTAATCCATCACCTTATGCATACCTTTGAACCATTTGATTTACCACCCTTAGTCCTCATGCCAAAAAGAAAAGTAAAAGGCATCGAGCCTTATCGTTTCATGATAATTTGCTTTGACTTCATGAAAAAGATTAAAATGTGACAAGACCTAAGTCTTTGGCCTCATAGGCCTTGGCATAATCACTAGGTTCTAAGACTTTTACAAGTCTTGACCACGGCTCCTAAAAGGTTTGCAATGATTTAACAAAATCAAAGTCAAAAAGGTGAAAAAATGCTCATTCGAGCTCTAGGAAAAGAAAGGGTTTCAAAACCCTAAACATCATTTGCCTTTGTTTGTCGGTGGCTCTTCCTCCACCATCGCCCTGGATGAGGGTTTGAAGTAAAAAACTTGGTCATTCCCTGCAATTTTTGAGGGTTTCCATGCATTCTTTTGTGTCCTCAATGGGGAAGAGCTAGGTAAGATCGCTTTGTGCTAGCTTGACTTGTTTTCCTTTACCTTTGAATGCAAAAAATCAGCCCACAGGATGCAACTGTGCTTGCACCTCTGATGCATCTTTTTGTTCTCTAGGTCGACACACTCTTGCATTTGTCTTTGACTATGTTTGAGGTTGCCAGAATGTCGATTTGAAGGAAAACTCTGTGGTTTCAACATAGCGCTTGGTAGGAAAAGAAAGTAAGTCTTTTATCTGTCAATCTCCCTTCATTTCCTGAGTTTTTACTGTGGATTTCTAACTCCAGAGGCCGCAACTTGATAGTATTTCTAAGCATTTTGTGAGATGAAATGATTTTAAAAAAAAATTATTTTCTTTTACATCTGCAACTTTTCTTTCATTTCTTGTAGCATGAGGCTTGATCTCTCACTGGGCCGTGAGCTCTTATCCGGCATCTCTGAGCATTTTTTGTTTGCATGAGCTCAAAAACTTTTGATTTTCCTCTATATCTACAACTTTTTGCTCAAAACCCCAAATGGGTTTAACTCCGTTGTGAGGAAAATGAAGAAAAAACTTACTTTGGCTGCTCCATATTAGGTACATTACACATTTTCTGAGTGTTGTCACAACTTGAAAGCTCTACAAATGGGTTTGACTCTGTTGTGAGGAAAATGAAGAAAAAACTTACTTTGGCCACTCCATATTGTGTACATTACACATTTTTTGAGTGTTTTCACAACTTGACAACTCTATTTTTCTCTATATATGAGCCTATTATTTTAAAAAACTGGTAAAGGTTTTGTCATTTCTATCTTGTAAAAGAAACTCGGCCTGAGCTCTGCATACATTTCTTTGTATCTTACCATCGACATGAGCCTGATATGGCACTACAGGGTGCGACTGTAGCTGTATTTTTTGTTTATATGAGCTTTTCCTCATCGTTCTTGAGCATTTTCCCTGTCAACTTGAATGTTTCTTACTTGATTATGCAAAGGAACAAGGTTTTGATATTTTATTCAAAGTAAACACATCATCTTTGCATCAGATTACAACTCATTTCTACCATTCTTATTGCATTCTGTAATAGTTGTAACTTATCATTTGTTTCCTTTACTTCTGTAGATGGAAATGAATATTTGAAACCTGTGTATACATCTCTTCATATGGCATTCTATTCACCTACATATCATAGATTCTTCCTTCTGTAGCTCTTGAGACAACACCTCCTTTATCTTCATCTCATGACACCACTATGCAACTGATATCATCTCTTTAAAAGCATGGTTGTTCTTATCATGCATCTTTATGCATCTACAACATGTATATGACATCAAATTTCTGTTGCAAACAAAATGTATGCACTTTAAGATCCTTTCTATGAAAGAGGTTAATGCTTGAGGTTTGAAGCACCATTTATTAGTATGTATAGCCACTCATTTACTTTTATCTCAGATGCATAACATATTGTTAGAAGAGTCTTATTCTTCCTGAGTAATATGTAGCTATATCTTGGATAAATGAGGCTACAATTACATTTCGGTAGCTCATTAATGACTGCACCTGTGTCCAAAGACAAAAGACTTCATGAAAGTTCCTTGACAATGTATGATATGAAGCTTGGAACATGTATCATGCATACATGCAGACATATATACTTTTGCTGCACTTGTTATATCTTCTTACTTTGCTGATCCAAAATAACATTGTATACAACTCATTAGCATGTTTTAACTTGATGAAGGTGTCATTTTGATCTGTTCATCTTGTACATGCTTTGCTCAGCCCATGATGAATATGTGCTATAACTCTTCATTTCAAAAGCATCTTTGCTTAATGATAACATTTGAACAGTGCATATACACAGGTGATATGAACACTTACCTTTCTGTAGTTCACTGGTACTTTATAACACATGGCAAATATTTGATAAGCTACCTCCTATAGTTGTGACATGGTGTTACTATGGCTACCTTCATGTTGCCGACTGTCCTTTATCTGATGCAACATTGTGATACACATTTGTTTTCTCCTGGAGATGATGAATTGAAAGCATTTGTTATACTTTATGATACATATTTGCAAGCTTTTACATGTTGATACTATACTCTATCTATCCTAGAATGATGTGTTAGACTCAAACTGCCATGTTGGCATCGAATAATGCACTTTTCACCAGCACAAAGGTGTTGTCATGTACTCATAAACACTTTCAATTGATGAATTGCAAAATGATCTTTAGTTGGATATATTTCTTCATCTGAAAGGCTATCACAAGATCCAACCTTTGTCTTTGAACTTCCTGAATGTATGAAAATCTAAAAACATCTGCATTACATTTGAAATTCACTCACTTAGATAATTGAGCAGCTTGCTTGCTGATGTGTGGTTGCTCTTATTGTTTCTTATGACTATTTATAACATGAAACTGTACTTGTATATACTATTCCACTATGACTAAAACCTCTGTTTCTTTGATGGCATCATGGGCTCTTAATGACAGTAACACATGGCATTTGTTCCAACTTGACTATACCTTCTCTCTTGTACTTGATACATCTGATATAGTAGCAACATGCATGTGATTAAAACATCATGATTCTTGGTCTATCGAATATCTCTGCATTAATGTCATTACTTTGAGCATACTGGGCTCAACCCTTGTGGGAGCCACATTTTCTCCACGTGCTATTTCATAAAAGATGAATCAACAAACTAATTTCTCATATATCTGCGTAGGAAGCAAACATGTTAGCATATGAAATATAGCTTTGATTCATGATGTGGGGTTACTTGTATGGATCTATCTCTTTTTGATATAGCACTTATGTCTGCTCATTCTGACCTCTCTTATGCTGATATGATTACTGATATACTGCTGCTACATAAAAGTGAATGTTACTTTTGAAGTTCTAATTGTGTATGAAAAGACTTGGTACCCCGAGCTAACAAAATTTATTTTCTAGGTACGTTGGAGCTCAAACGGATGGAGGAAGATAGCAACTAGCTTAACCACGGGATTTGTCATTCACAGGCAATGATGGGTCCCTCTTATTTTCCTATGCATTTCTTTTCTTTCAAAAGTAAAATTTACTTTTATGTTGCCTATTTCAGTTACTCCCATGGCTTGTGTGGGACACTTTTATACATTCTTTTGAATACAATCAACTATCTCATTCTATGCAATGACTTATGTATATTTCACTTTCTGAATCAAATACATAGCATAAAACAACTGATCTTTCTTTGAAACATATGTATAAAACATGATGTATAATTTGATAGTCTATAAATACATCTTTTACTTGCACTGAAACATAATGAATAATCAACAACTGGAACATGAACTCCATCAATTCTCTTCATTCGTTGAATGCCTATTTTCTTGTCCGTAGATGATTTCACTTACCAGGATGATGTAACGGCTCAACTTGAGTTGTTACATGATTTTGATAAGTGATTTTGCACTTGTCTTCTATTAAGACATCAGACATTGATTGATGATCCTGCATAAGCAAAATTTTTGTACTCCTTCTAAACAACTGATGTTTAGGCCTTGCTAAATTAGGTGTGAACATAATTTAGTAACAATTATTATTAATATATTATTAATTATATTATTTTATTAATATTAAAAATAATTTTTTTATAATTAATATATACAATAAATAAAAATCAAATATTAATATGAATATTATATTAAAATAAATATTACACAATATAATATATTAATATTTAGATAAGTATAATATTTTAATATTTAATATTTATACCCAAATATATATTAATATTTCATTTTACTATAACATAACATAAATACAAAAGAACAAAAGTATACTATTTCAAGAACAAATTTTTGAAATGGGCATGAGCACGGGCATGACCGTTACCCTTGAGTCCGCTAGCCTAGGCGCTGCGTGTGCTGCAGGATCCTCTGGTCCTCAGGGGGTGTGAAGGTGTCTGCAGGCGTCCTTGGGATCGGGGTCCCCACAGAAAATGTTTTACAGGTGACCACAAATGAAGTGCAAGTAGAGATTTGCGCTACTTCAGGATGGGAAGGGGTTCCCACAGTAAATGCAAATGATAATGCAGATGAAGTGCAAGGTGTGGCTGGGTTTGGCTTGTCTGTTCCTGGGCAGTAGGCTCCTGGTGGTCTTCGACGCTCATTTGCGGTAGTAACGAGGTCAGGTGCTCACCGTCCTTAGGGTGGGGTTCAACCAGTCCCCTGTGCCCGCACATCTCCAGTTGTGGGGTGTTGCCCAAAAGTTACTAAAAATGAAGAGTTTTATTGTAATACAGGCATGATTTGCAGGTTTAATGACTTCTGGCCCTCCTTGCCAGATCTCCACAATTGGGTCTTAGAGAATTGGAAGCCATTTGTTACTGGTAAGATTGAGCTTTTTCCTAGTGCACGTGGTTTCTTCATCATGACTTTTGCTTGTTCTGAGAAAAGAGATTTAGTACTTGATGGTAGGGTCTGGATATGGGGGGTGCATTCCCTTTTCATTAAACTGTGGACACTTTCTTTCAATCCCCTTACCGAACCGCTCAATATCAGACCAGTTTGGGTTCGTCTCCCGAACCTATCTCTCTAGTTTTGGGAGGACTCTGGCTATGAGAGCATTGGAAATGCCATCGGTCGCTTCCTGAAAGTTGACTCTACCACCTCTTTCATGGGGCACTCCATGGTTGCCTATATCTTGGTTGACATTGACATGTCTAAACCTCTATTTGGAGATGTTGTGTTAATGGTTGGGGACCAACCCTGGAAACGACTAATTGACTATGAGGGTATCCCCTTTAGATGTCGGCGCTGCCTCGTTGTTGGTCATGTGGCTTTTAGCTATCATCTTTCGTGCCACAAAGGTGCTGCAACATGGTGGAAGGATGCTCTTCTAGATCACTTGACTATCAGTGCTTCCTAGGAGGACGGTTCGTCTCTTGGGGATGATTCCTTTCAGGAGGATGAGGTCCCTCTTAAGACTGTTCATGTGGGGGGTGGTGGAGACTATTGCTAATCCCTTAACTTTGTTAGACTCTGCTGATCATACTACGACTCCCACATCAGCTTTTGCTCTGGGCTGGATCACTTCTACTTTTGCTACTGGTCTTTCTTTAGTTGGCGTGGCAATTCTGCACATGGACGCTTCGGGTCTAGCTGCTTCTTCCTCTTCTCTGGTCTTTCTTTTAGCTAGGTATGTTTCTGGCTTAGCCTCTTTGTTGGTTCCTTCCTTGGCTACTACTGCTGGGGAAGCTCCCCCCTCTCGCCACGCTCTAAGGACCTTGACTCTGAGGTCTCTTAGACTGTGGTTTAATGGCATAAGAAAGGGCTCACCAAATCTATTGTGGAGCATGCCCTAGGGCAAAGGGTGTTAGGTTTGCTTGTTCAAGTTCGACTATTGTTTGATCCCCGATCTAATTTTTCTGTTGCCAGTGCGCGTCTGGTGCACTGTTTGGGTTATCTTTTTGGCTATTGGTTTTTTTTACAGCTTTGTTTTTGTTGTTCTGTTGTGTTCTGTTTGTCTGCCCTTGGGGTCTTGTTCTTTTCTTTGCTCCTCTGGGTTGTTTTGTAATTGGGTTCGACACGTTTGTTTTGCTGCTTATCATAATAAAAAACATAAATATAAATACATTATAATATTAATATTTCATTTTACTATAATATAACATAAATATAAATACATTATAATGATAATTCTACTAATTTAACATACATTATATTATTAATATATAATTAATTATATTATTTCATTAATATTTAAACTATCAAATTTATAAATAATATATATACAATGAATCAAAATTAAATAATCACATTAATATGAATATTATATTAATATAAGTATTAAAATTTTGTTATAATATTTGCATAGACTTAAAAGAAAAAATATTATTTGTCCCACCAAGTTAATATGTTAGCATTACACTCTTGAACATATTGATTTTCCAACTAATTTTTGTTAAACTTTTCTCATCTAAACTTAGGAAAAATTAAAATTTATTCAACATAAAAAATAATGATAATTCCATTTATTTGTATAATGAATAATTTAATATAAATATTATTATTAATTATATTATTCTATTGATATTTAAAATAAAATTTTATAATTAATATATACAATGAATAAAAATTAAATATGAATACATTATAATGATAATTCTACTAATTTAATATACATTCTATTATTAATATATAATCAATTATATTATTTCATTAATATTTAAAATATCAAATTTATAAATAATATGTATACAATGAATCAAAATTAAATAATCACATTAATATCAATATTATATTAATATAAATATTATATTTTTTTGTTATAATATTTGCATAGATTTAAAGAAAAAATATTATTTGTTTAACATTAAAAAAAATTATTTGTTTAATCCTACCTCTTTTCACTGTGTTTGTTTTACTTAAAATAGTATTTCCCCAAAATCCATTCTTAAGATCTCAAATTTTGAACCAATCATAACAAAGGTAAATGATTTTCCAAATATTTTTTGTTAAAATTTTCTCATATAAACTTTAAAAAAATTAAAATTTGTTCAACATTAAAAATAAAACTCTGTTTTGATTGGTTTACTCTATTTTGATTGGTTTACTCTAAATAGATTAATCTGAATTAAAAAATTCATTGCAATAGTTCGCGAAAATGAAAGAGCATGTTTTTAATACGCTAAATTCTCGCCTCACTAAAAAATAATAATAATAATGGAGAGTGGACTATTTCATATAGAAGAGCATGGTTTTAATACGCTAAAAACTCGCCTCACTAAAAAAATAAAATAAACCTAATAAATATACTGTACATATTGACTGATGTCCATGATTTCTGGATTATCTAAGAGGTAAAATGATTGCAATTGTCCTGATGCGCAAGGCATCTTCGCTAACATTTATTTAATCCCTATAATGGGAATTTTGTTGAAAGAATATTGATAATGGAACGGACATTTGTTGTATTCCCACATTATCCATGAACATGCTTCAACCGACAACCAATTAACTCAAGCAAAAAAATTTCATGTAAAGACAAATATCACAGAGATGCCATAAATGTCAAAGGCAACTCATAACGTTACGACATTGGCTGACTGGATGCACATTTCCTCAAAATACATTTTTCACGCTCAATCCATTAATGGGTTGGTAAGATTTGACTCCTGTTATGATTGCTTTTTCACATGGATCCATTGGCTTGCCTATTTAAGAAGGAATGGCAGTCCTACACCCACATTCCTCCACTGGCCCTAAAATTTGATTACTAGTGTTTATAGCAAAAGCAAAAGCTTTCTTTGAATCTTCATAACCCAAATAGTGTTTATTGGGGTTGTCTACAATGGAGAATCCAATAGCAAAAGCTTTCTTGGATCTTCAGAACCCAAATAGTCCATTATTTCTCATAGCGTCCACTGCAATTGCTGCAGCATTGCTTGTGTTGGTCATAGCCAAGGCTGTGAATTCTGGAAAAGGCAAAAATCTTCCTCCAGGAAGTTTGGGCTTGCCTTTGCTTGGAGAAACTCTTCAATTCATAAGAGCATACAAATCCCACAGAGGAATGGAGTGGGTAGCAAAACGAGTGGCAAAATATGGCCCTGTTTTCAAAACATCTCTGGTGGGCTGCCCAACAGCCGTCCTCACAGGCCCAGCAGGCAACCGTTTTCTCTTCCACAACGATGGCCGCAAAATATTGAACAAGGTGCCCAAAAACTTCACCAGGATTTTTGGGGAGAATATGATTACTGAACTTTCTGGAGAAGATCACAAGCGCATAAGGGGTGCCATCATGCAGTTCTTGAAGCCTGAGGCCTTGCACAAGTTAGTGGGCAGAATGGATTCCATTGTTCAACAGCATTTTGCTGATTGTTGGGCAGGGAAAGAGGATCTTACCGTGATGCCATTGACCAAAAAGCTTACTTTTCAAGTTGCATGCGATCTGTTCTTCAGTTTGAGTGACAATGTGCAGAGGGATTTACTGGGCAATGAATTCAATACGGCGGTGAAGGGCATTTGGTCTGTTCCTTTGAATTTGCCCGGAACGGCCTTCCGCAGGGCCTTTGATGCTCGTTCTCGCGTTTGCAAGCAGATTTCAATGCTGGTGGAGAAGAGGAGGAGAGAGTTAGAACAAGGCTTGGCTTCACCCTCCCAAGACTTGATGTCATGCATGATCACAATGAAGGATGATGATCATAAGCCGCTTACTGAGGAAGAGATCATTGATAATGTGGTGGTGGTCATGATTGCAGGCCATGACACTACTTATGCTCTTCTCACTCAGCTTGTCAGATCTTTGGCACTCTACCCACAAGTCTACCAAAATATAGTTCAAGGTATGCTCTCTGCTGCTTCAAAGTTTAAGAATTGTATCTCAAATTGTTATATATATATATGTGTGTATGTATGTGTGTTTTCTTTGTTTCTTCAAAGTTTAAGAATATTCTCAAATTGTGGTGTGTGTGGGGTGTGTGTGTGTGTGCAAATTGTTATATATATATATGTGTGTGTGTATGTATGTGTGTTTTCTTTGTTTCTTCAAAGTTTAAGAATATTCTCAAATTGTGGTGTGTGTGTGTGTGTGTGTGTTTAACTACAATTTTGTTTTCTTGTCATGTGCATTTTGTTTTGATAATATACCCTCTACATGATACAATTTAAGTGTAGACTTTCAAATATTTTGTTTTGTATGTTAGAGCAAAACATGGTTTTAGAAGGGAAGCAACCAGGGGAACCTCTTAGATGGGAAGATATTCGTAAAATGAAGTATTCATGGAAGGTGGCCCAAGAAACATTACGTTTGTTTCCTCCAATTTTTGGAGGATTCAGGAAAACAATTGAAGACATTGAATATGAAGGCTATGCGATTCCTAAAGGATGGCAGGTATGTATTTTTTCTTAACTATAAGGCATGTAAGCTAATTCTATAATATTTAATATTTGTTATCTTATTTATGATTTTTTTTAATTTGAGCAGTTATTTTGGGAGACAAGCACTTCACATCAGAATGCAGAGATTTTCAAAGAACCAAATAAATTTGAAGAATCTCATTTCAACAGTCAAATTCCACCATATACTTTTACACCTTTTGGAGGAGGACCTCGAATTTGCCCTGGCTATGATTTTGCAAAGATAGAGACAATGATATTTTTGCACCATTTAGTAACCAAATGGAAGTGGTCTTTGAAAGATCCAGATGAAAAAATAATATGTGACCCTTCACCTGTCCCTGCTATGGGATTGCCAATCAAACTTCAAGCTAAGTGAGTAACTAAGAATATATAATAAAAAATTATCCTTTCTAAATTACAAATCATCTACATATTAATATCAAAATATATAGTATAGATGTAATATAATTACCTTAGGTTATTAATACTATAACCAATGGCTTCTAATTAGCGGCCATCAATGATAAACTTTGTCTCCTTCCATGTGGGTAATGTTATTCATATTATTGATCTATATCTTAATATATACATTTTTATTTGTAAGAAAGGATATGAATGTCATGAGTTACTTGTTTCTAATTCTAAGTGAATCATATCATGTGTCATTTTAGAAGTTGGAAAACTATTGAGTGGTGTAGATGTTTTGAATCTTATTGATTTTTGAGTGATCTTTAAGACTATAGTTTCATAACTCTAAATTTCCTTTGATATAGTACTATTTATTTTATTTTTCCTTGCTTATATTTTAATATAAATTTTCTTAGATCATTGTTTGATAAAATTTTCACATGATATTGTAATGTATTTTCCAACAACATGATAAATGAAATGATCTTCCCAAACAAAACTATTTAAACAAGTAATATACTTGAAATTATCTCGAAACTAATTTTTTAAAAAATTTTCAGATAAACAAAAAGATTCCACATTTCATAATAAAAAAATCAACATTACATCATTACAAAGATCACCATGATACGTATTTACAAATAAAATATTAATAAGGTACAAATTTGGATTAGGACTACTATCCTTCCATTCCACCAGTATACATCAATTATACAAAATTGAACTTTTATTACAATGGGGTTGACCATTAGTCATAATCCTCTTATATAAGTGCAAGCAATATGGTTGTCAGCTGTAGGAGGGACATCATCATTTGAGTGCTTTACCTCCAACCATAGATCAACGGTCCCCCACACATCTTCTTACTAGAAGTGCCCTGACCCTTCAATAAGGGTAATAGATAAGAACATATGTAGTTAAACAAAATCTGAGAACCAAGTGTGATATAAATACCCATCACATGTAGTCAATAATGCTATCCCTAGATACCCTCTAGCTACCATGATTTCTGACTAAAATGAAACCTATGGGTATAGTGAACTGACGATGCACACAACTTGATGAGGAGCCAAATAGAACAAATGTTCTTACTCCTTCAACTTAGGAGAGAATGGGTAAATATTTTATGTTTTTCATATAGTTCTATTAGAACTTCCTTCTTATTGCCATCGACAAGAAATAGACTATCAGTGACCTTTTAAACTGTTTTGCCGAGCACCAAGTCTATCTGATACCTCCTATCGGTGAGACTTCTTCTTCATTCGGTCGACAGTTATTTCAACAGTGACCAACCTCTCATCGTCATGACCCTTATCATCGGCAAGCACTTACAACCTCTGGCTGATGCACCGATGGACCAACCACTCATCGACATGACTTCAACCTTCGGTGGGACTTACTTCGGAGTTGCCGATACATTGATTGCTCCCGATGGACCTCTGTCGGTGTAAGTTATCCCTTATCACCCTGATACGCCTCAATCGATAAGACCAATGTTGTCGGTCCAATGCTAAATTATCTACCCGATGACCTTGTCATCTTGATAGAACTATGACACATTAGCATTTTTTGTCACGGTTTCGGCAAGACATACGCCTATCGGTGGAGCCAAAATTTATCAACCCGATACCCCGATAACATCCACTCTTTGCTATCGGCCAGAGTCCTTTATGTCACCAGAACTTGTGTCTTCATTGGCCCGATCCAATGACACCACTAGTGGTTAGCAACCGTCTTTGGCCATGACTCTGCGTCACAACAATATGCTAATAGGGTTGTCACTCTCACATAGTTTGATCTACACTCTATGCCTAGCACATAGAGATGCTAGGGCATGCTACTGTGCACACTCCTTAGTTTGGAACATCTGTCCCACCAAACAGATAAATGAAAGGAAGAACCAATAGCCATATGTACAGACCGACGCCATTCCACTGATTTCTTTGGAAATCCACCAGTGGAATGGTTATCGACTCATCTTCGACAATTTAGACTAAATTATTTTAATTGCAGAGAATAGAGAGCTATTACGAACAGTTAGGAAATATTTACAACACAGATCAAACACAGAAAATGACAGACATAAGTTATTATTGCTCAGATGATTTCCAAATCACAATCCTCAGATCTACAGAACCCCTTCTCGGTTGCTCCTCTGTGCTTTTATTAAGCCAGAGTTGGAAACTTAACGGTTGCTCAACGGTTAGGGAAGGCCAACTGCCCTGAATCCCAACTGACTCCTGTTGATCTTTTTGGATTCTATTAGATACAAAAATGTGTCCATTATTTGCCAAATGGAATACAAAGACTTCTAGGTTTTGGAAAACAAAACATGAATAAGATGACATGGCCAAATAGGCCTTATTTCAACATAGTAGATTTTACTATGGTGCCCCTGCACCACAACTATTGCATAACTTTGGACAAAGTGTTCAAATATCAGTTACATAAATGTGGGTCATTCGTTCATAGCACCACTATCTCTTTCTTGACTCATTCCCCATAACTATGAAATAATTAAAAAAAAAACAAAGTATAAATACCACACAAGATCAAAAACATGTTATCAGTAAATACCATAAAGCTCTTTCAATGCTAGATTAATTACATGGTCTATAGGGATACAAGACAATCATCATTCACTTAAAGACATGGTAATTGAACTTCCATAACTCTTCAACATACCTAAGTGGCTTTGACTTATAATCGAAACCTTCACCAAATGTATAGCGGACCAACCAATTTTTTTGCCACAACTGCTAGCTAGAAAGACATGGTGCCTCCCTATTTGATGTTGCACATGTAGACCCCCTTAGAAAATCTATACATTAGTCCCATCAACAAAAAATCATTATGCACACTCCACATGTTCGCCAAGTGTCCCATGGAGTTTGCACCGCACATCTCTAGATCCATTGATAGACATTAATGATGAAGCTCCTTCTAATTAGGGACATCTAATGCAAGAAGATAGTCTTGATGAATGGCAAGTCTTGCCAAGTTTGTACCTAGACCTACCATTTCAGTTGGATGGGCTCAACATGCTTAGTAAATAAGAAGAGAATCGATTAAAGGCCTTGAGAGAGTGAGAGAGACAAAGATAAGATCTTATGTTGCTTTCTATTTTTGTTGTGGGATAATTTGTGGCTAACACCTTGATAATTGAGATTGAGAAAGTCACTTAAACTATTATAGTTGTTATAAATTAATTTAAATAGTACTTTATTAAAAATATATAATATTATATTTGTATTTAATAATTTCTATCATATAGAATATAATATTCAATGATAAATATAAGTATAATATAAATTATATTTATAAAATTAATATATAATAAAATAACAAATATATTTTAATATCTAATATAAATATAGTTTTTATATTATATTGTTATTTTTAAAATATATTAAATAACTCACATCATATAAATATATGCTGTAACATCCCGCTATGTAACCCAGAAGGGTAAGATCCAAAAGGGGACAAGATAATTTTTTTTTTACATAAGTAGACAACATACACATATTCGGTTGCCAATATGATAGATCGATAGCATTCATTTTAAACACCAAAGCAAATGTTCCTAATCCCATATGATAAAAACATGAATCCATAAGCATAAAATACAGGTGGATCCAATACCCACACCGGAATCCGTAAAGCAATAAAGGAACATCACATTTCTTCTCATTAAATACAACGATTACAACTTCTCTCCTAAGAGAGTTAAATTACATAACTGCATATACAATTACAATGATATATTCAAGAATATGATACAAGTGTAATAACATAGTTCTGAGTATGATACAAGGACTGAATGGTTACAATAGTTGAATGAAGTAATGGAAAGAGAGATCATCTCCAACTGGTGCTCCAAACCCTGTTTGCCGGTCCCCAATGGTTGTGGCAACGCCTCCCAACCATGTGGACTCCTAAGAGACCACCCCACCATGCTCGGAGATAGTCACAAGTGTTGCAAGTATGGGCCTAACCGGTGTTGTCATTGATGTCAACATACTCAGGTTGCATTGATGAGAAGGATTGGATGAGCTATGTGCTGAGGATATTGATAAAATCAGTCTCAATCAGGAACAGTGAAGAACAGTGATGATAACAAGGTAAAAGTCCAAGATAGGTTGAGGATCAGAGGATGCGGTTTAAAGGGTTTGTAGATATAAGTGTTGAGATGCTCTAGTCAAGTTTTCAGGGATCTACATGAAGATCTGAAGAAGTTATGGTCTCTCAAGTAGAACCGGTTCCGACAGGTGCTCAGTGGTGACAGAGTGAGACAGATAGGTCCGGTAAGGTCCGGTAATGCATTATCCCACTCTGCGGATTTGAGGAAGTGTTGAGGACATCCTTGTGAAGTGTCAAGTAGATCAGTTTGTGGTTTGAAGGTCCAGAAGAACCTATTCCTTTGTGACAGTGATGACAGATTGTGTTTTTGAGGTTCCGGATGAAGGAGAGAAGGATTTTAGTAAGTAGAGGAAGTGCAGATGTTCCTGGTGATTTAGGAAAGCTTGTGAAGATCCTTGGATTATGTTCAGTTTGTGTTGATGGTCCGCATTAGAGTTGGAGCCTGGAATTGAAGAAATACTTTCGGATGAAGGTGTTCTTTCTGTGATTGGCCGACCGGATGAATTATACACCTTGCGAATGTTCTTGTGGTTGTTTTCCAACTTAGATGTTTGTTCCTAAGTTGATGTCGTGTATAAATAAAGGTTTGCGAAGTCATTTCAAGTTTGTATTCATGGAGATGAGCATGTGGTAGCGAAGAGAAGAGCGAAAGGTAGAGCAAAAGGTTTGAGCTTAAATGGAACTGACTCTAGCATAGTGAAGATGCTATTTACCAGTTCAAGTATGTGATACTTATTCTTTTGTAGACAGTGTGTCTCCTGTAGGTAGTGAGTCTCTCGTGAGCAGTGTGCTCGGGTAGTGAGCCCTAATTGGCATGTGCCATTTGTTCTTTCTATTCTTCTAATAGAGAATATTATCTTGGGTTAATCACCCTGTGGTTTTTCCCTTAACTGGGTTTTCCACGTCAAAATCTTGGTGTCTCATGTGTTGATGTGTTTCTACTATTTATTTGTTACATTGTGCTTTCATGATTGATCTTCTATTATGCTGCTAATTAATAATGTGGAGTTAAGTACATAAAAGGGAGAAAGTTTTATACAACTGATTCACCCCCCCTCTCAGTTGTGTGCCCTAAATCCAACAACAAGGCCCAAACGGATGAACAACAACAAGGGGATACAAGATGGCCAACACTCACATCAGACACAGAGCAGACACGAAGAACATTGCATACAGTCAAAGTCATAATATAGGTGTACTCATCCAAGTCATAGGTCAGGTACTACTCACAACTGCTAAGGTGCCAGATACTAGAGTGTAATCATATGGAGTGTCATCATGCATGCTCAAAGGGATGGCACCACACGGAACCAAGTACCTCTCATATAGATGAGGAGACTCAATCGTGCCCGAATCCACGCCCCATAGATGGATGACTCGACGCCCCATAGACAGATAGGCCTTCTCATTGCATCCTTAGCCTTTACGAGCACTCAAGGCCATGCACGAGGTCTAATTATCTTATTAGTGTTTTTACCCCAATGTTTTAGTTTTAGTTATCACTTGTTACTGTAACTCTACTAATAGTTCCCCTGGCAGCCACTTATGGGCCTTAGGCCCGTAGAGAGCCACTCCAAACGACCACTCTAATGCCTAGACCTTGTTCATCTCGTTTGACTAAACATGACATCCAAAAAAACTAACATCACTGAGTTATAAATTTCAAATAGTAAAGGTGAAAAATATGATCTACAAGACCCAAACTCTCGTGGACAGTGTAATTTGTTGAAAATGGCCTTTTGCTAGTAAGATCAGTTCCATAATCATTCTTGTGAGCCCAATTTAATCACTCTTCACAAGGGATAGCAAGGATATTATAAGAAAAGCATGGAAAATGCCATTGCAAGCCTCCTCACAGCCTAATATTTACATAATGACTGCCATATTTAACATAGCAAAATAAAATGTTAAAAAGACTTGCAAAATGGAAATCTTAATCTTTCCTCCTACAGCTAAAGCTAAGGTATTTTAATGCCATAGCATTCTTTCACTCAGGGTAGATGGTTCAAAACAGGCTGGCAATTAGTAGAACATGACTGTAATGGTCAAAATAGAGGCCACCCAAGTTTCCTTGAAGAAGAGTTGAAATGACTATTAATTCAGAAACTAGAAAATTGTCTGTTTATTTTTTTTGAAGACCCTTTTTAATCTAAAGAGTAATAAAATCGATCTATATTTTAACGATCCATTCAAGGTAAGAGGTAATGTAAATAGCTTGCATTTAAATAAGTTTTGGCATATCCTTCCAAACGTAGAAATGAAGTTTCATTTTTTCTGTGCATAAAGAAATTGTAGCAAACAGGTTTTAGTTTATAACAGGAGGGTTCCATGGAGTTTAGATATCTTCACTCTCTAACATGGCATCCCAATTTTTGTATGACTGCTCTCATCATATTCTCAATCAGATAGAACCCTCATTACCCAGAATGTATAAAGAGAAATCACATAATATTCTATCTCACAAATGAGGACATAGTTCTGCAAGTTAAAGAAAAATTCCAGGAAAGAGATAATGTAAATATCTTACATCAAAAGGGATTTTGGCATACCATTTAAAATGACAGTGAGGAGGTTTCAGTTTCTTTGTGTTTAATGAAAACAGAGTAAACATATTTTGATTTATCAAAAGGCAGTAATGGGGTTTCAATGTTTTTTTTTTTTGTGCTTACTAGGTAGCAGGAAATATACTTTAGTATTTATGCTAGATAAAAACATAGAGAAAGACGTGAATACCTCTATTTACTTCACACTCCCCTCATATCACCTTAGATCTACAAATTGATCTCGTTGCCTGAGTTCTAGGGTAGGGTATAGGGCTTGTGACTATCTCCAGTAACCACCATCGGGGATAATAAGAGTACGCTTAGGCCTGTGAATCCAAGCAGAGTCAATACTCAGTACCTGCAACACTCCAAGCGCACGTCAAGGTACTTGTACATATATGTACATCATATAGCCGAAGCAACATCAATCATGTAAGCATGAAATCCATCATAAGTAATAATAATGTCCACATCATAATAGTATCGAGATTGCACATCACGAGTGCCAATACAAAATAATAACAAGATGCGTAATCCAAAAATAAAGTATATAGTCATCCAAGTCCATCAAGATAAGAAAAACATAATATGAACATAGGGGTCAATACATCCCCTAGAAGTCTGCAAAAAGATATAGATAAAGGTCTCTCATCCTCGTCGCATCTTCCCAGGATGGTGAGGACTCACCATCAGGATCCCATTAGACCCTTACCTGCTCTATGTCTCGACCCCTGAGGGTCAACCTCTGATGCTGAAGGATGCGTACGGGTTCCAAAGAAAGCTACCCATCCACCTCAACTTGCAAAGTAGTCCAATCAAGAACATGGGTCACATTAGGAATATACTATCTAAGAACTGAAACATCGAACACATCGTGGATGCGTGATAGACTCTATGGTAATGCAAGGCGATAGGCAACAGGACCAATCCTCTCAAGGATCTCAAAAGGTCCAACAAAATGAGGTGCCAGCTTCAAGCCTTTCCCATAATGAATAGGGCTCTTTCACAGACGAACTCTCAGAAACACACGGTCACCTACTGAGAAGTGGCATCAGCATACTTCCTCTGCCGATCCTGAGCTGTAGCCAACTACTCTTTGATCTGCACTATCTGCTGCTCCATATCCTGAAGCATCTCTGGACCCAAAATAACTCAGTCCTCTAAGTGATCCCAACTCAATGGAGTGCGACATGGCCTTCCATACAAGGCCTGGAAGGGAGACATACCGAGAGAACTATGGTACCCATTATTATAAGCAAACTCAACTAGGTACAAGTAGTCCTCCTAATGAGACTGCTGATCCATAATGTACATCCGAAGCATATCCTCTAAGACCTGATTAACCTGCTCCGTCTGTTTGTCAGTCTCAGGATGGTATGCAGAGTTGAAATTAAGCTGGGCTCCTAAAGCATGCTGAAGAGAAGTCCACAAAGTTGAAGTGAACACTGGATCATGATCAGAAATGATCCTACAAGGAATACCATGCAGACGCACAATATCCTCCATAAACACTTGAGCTATGGACGCTGTAGTGTAGGAAGATCTCATGGGTGAGAAGTGTACCACCTTGGACAACTTGTCCACTATGACCATAATAGCATCATGATGATGCGAAGACATAGGTAGCCCCACTATAAAATCTAGAGATATTGTACCCCACTTCCATCTAGGGATGGAATGAGGCTGCAATAATCCTGCTGGGTGCTGATGCTCTGCCTTCACCTGCTGGCACTTAAGACATCGAGCCACAAAGTCAACAATATCTCGTCGCAAACTTGCCCAATAATACAACTGTCGAAGATCGGCATGCATCTTCGTGACACCAGGATGAGCTGAATAAGGTGCACGATGGGCTTCTGACAAAACCAAGGAACAAAGATCACCAGAATCTGAAACATAAATACGACTAAGATGTCGCAAAAGTCCATCAAGCTCGAGTGAGAAACTGGAAAACTTGCCCTCAAGGACTCTCCCAGACTCAATCTCTTCTCTCACCTCCTGATACCAAGTATCACTAGGAAGTGACTCCAAAATACGGCTCCGCAAATCCACTCCAAGAGACAAAAGTGAAATCTCATGTCTCCTCGTGCTCAAGGCATCTGCAACAACATTCTCCTTACCCTGAATGTAGTGAACCTCGAAGTCATACTCACAGAGGAACTCCATCCAACAGTGCTGCCGAGCATTCACATTTGGTTGAGTGAAGATATACTGCAAACTGCAATGATCACTATGCAACTCAAACTGATGTCCCAAAAGGAAATGTCTCCAACACACAAGTGCATGGACGACATATGCTAACTCCAAATCATGGGTGGGGTAGTTCAGTTCACGATCCTTGAGCTTATGAGACTCATATCTAATCACTCGTCCCTCCTGCATGAGAACTGCTCCCACACCCTCCAATGAAGCATCGGTGCACACTACAAAATCACTTGTAGGATCTGGCACTACCAAGATAGGTACACTAGTCAGCCACTCCTTAAGAGCCTGAAATGCTAACTCACACTGATCTGACCACACAAACTTCTTCCCTTTCCGCTGAAGAGAAGTGATGGGATGGGCTACCCGAGAGAAATCTCTCACAAATCGGTGATAGTAACCTGCCAATCCCATGAAATGACGAACCTCGGTCACATTCGTTGGTGCTGGCCAATCCACAATAGCCTAAATCTTAGAAGGATCCACTGAGATACCTTCTCCTGAGATGATGCGGCCCAAATATCTCACCTCAGTCTGGAATAACTCACACTTGGCCAAATTGCCAAACAATTGATTATCTCACAAGCACTGCAACACTTGATGCAAATGGCCTTCATGCTCTTCTATAGTCCTTAAATAAATCAAAATATCATCAAGGAACATGAGAAAAAATTGGTCAAGATAAGTGCGAAACACCCCATTCATCAAACTCATGAAAATTGATGGAGCATTGGTCAACTTGAAAGGGACAACTGTGAACTCATAATGCCCATTGCGTGTATGAAATGTTGTCTGATGAATGTTTGCCTCATGAATGTGAAGCTGATGGTATCCTAAATTTAGATCTATCTTGGAGAACACCTTGGCTCCCCTCATCTGATCAAACAAATCATCTATCCGAGGCAACGGGTATTGATTCTTCACCGTCACTTTGTTCAATTGGTGATAATCAATGCACAAGCAAAGAGATCCGTCCTTCTTCTTCACGAAGATGATAGGTGCTCCCCAAGGGGATACACTAGGACGAATGAAACCCTTCTCCAGTAACTCCTCTAACTGCAATCGCAACTGACCCAACTCTTGAGTAGTCATGCGATACGGTGCTCGAGAAATAGGCTTCGCCCCAAGAATGAGATCGATACGGAAGTCTATGTTGCACTTAGGCGGCATACCTGGAATATCACTCAGAAAGACATTTGCAAACTCCTAAAGCATAGGATGATCATCAAGAGATACCCCCTGAATCCCATCCTCAGCAAGATCACTAACTGAAATAGCAAACATTTGACAACCTTTCTGCATGGCACGCTTCAGCTGCATAGCTGAAATCACACAGAGAGAAATGGGTCTCTGAACCCCAACTAACTCAACATGCTCCCCAACATCATCAACACACTAAACTGACTTATACTGACAATCTATACTGGCTAGGTGGGTCTCCAACCAATCCATGCCTAAAATAATCCCTTAGGACCCCAAAGGCAACACATGGAGATCCACTATGGTAGTGAAGGTGCCCAAATCCAACACACAACCACGAACAAGGGAGTCTATAGCCATCTTGGATCTAGTAGCTAGCTCAACCTGCCAACCAACATCTTACCTTGCCACAACGAGTCCACAACGCTCCACGAGAGAAGGAGAAATGAAAGAATCTGAAGCTCCTGAATCAAACAAGATAGCTGTGGTAATCCCAAATAACACACCTGAATACTCGACTGCGGTGGCCTGATGCTTAGCCTGATGGTTATCAACCACCACAAAAACTCTATGTGATCTTCTAGCATCACCTACTGTAGGCTCTGAAGTAGCCTGTCTCTGACTACCTCCAGCCACTGATCTCTGAGGACACTAAGCAGCTCTATGACCATGCTGCCCACAAGCATAACAACCACCCCTGCCAAAACCTCAGCCTAAAAATGGTGCACATGACTGCTAGGATCCACCACCCCTAGAACTCTACTGAGCACTTTGAAAACTTTGTGACGGACCACTCTACTGCCTACTCCAAGAGCGATGACGTGAACGATCTCTAGAAAATGGAGTACCAGGATTTTGCCCACTCTGTTGAGACTAAGAAGGCATATGCCTTTGTCGCTGACTGTGTCTAGGAGGTGTAGTATGAGATCTAGATGGTCCAGCTCCCTAAGACTATATACCCTGAGCAACTAATCCTGAAGGAGGGGCACTACCAATCTGAACACCTGCCTGACCACCAAAACCTCTAGTCAAACTCTCCTCTATCAACCTCGCCTTCTCCACGGCAACCTCTAAGGTCTTCGGCTCAAACACACGGACACCACCACTGATATGGGCATTCAAGCCCCTGATGAAATGATGTACTAACATCGGCACATCATTGAAAATGGTAGCATATTGCTTCATCTCAAAGAAGCAGAGCTCATACTGATCTACTATCATAGTCAACTGATGAAGTTCATGGAACTCATCAGCACATCTTTGTCGATAGTAATCTGAAAGAAATCGTGCATGGAACCTCTCTAAGAATAGTCCCCATGACATGGAAGAAATGTCTAGGTGAAGCTTTTGCTCCTCTACTCTCCACCATGTAGATGCAAAACCTTTGAGATGCATAATGGCACATCAAGCTCTAGTATTGCTACTATAAGGATGCATAACAAAGCATCGATCAAGATCAATCAACCAAGTCTCTGCCTCAGTACCTGTACCAGAACCATCAAAAGTAGGGGGATGCGCCCTAAGAAGATCCCTCATGTGACCTGCAGTAACACTATCTCCATCCACCCTATCCCTCACAACAACTGCTCTCGAATGACACAGACTACGAGAACACTCACGCTTAGCTCCAGCATCCTGACCATCTTGACGAGAAGGGTGTGACTTTGCCTCATGAGATACCTCCTGACGAGGTCCTAATCGGTCTAAAATCTACTGTAAAATAGCTAAAACATGAGCACCCCCAAGCCCTTCGGCTTGATTCTCAATATGCGGTTCCTCTTGACGCTCATCCTGATTGGCATCATGTTGGGTGCTACGTCGAAGAATAGTGGCTATACCTCTAATTTTGCCTCTAGCTCTACCCCTAGGAGGCATCCTAAAGGAACAAAGAACACATCAAAATAGATCAGCACAAAGACGACCTAAGCACCATACTAAGGCATGAAAGCATAACAACATGACTATAGAACAATATAACAAGCTCATGCCACACACGTCAAACACAACAAAACATAGAAGGCTCAAGTACACCAGAGCTCCCAGTGTGTGAACATGGGCTTTGATACTAGATGTAACATTCTGCTACGTAACCCCAAAGGGTAAGAGCCAAAAGGGGACAAGATAATTTTTTTTTACATAAGAAGACAACATACACATATTCGGTTGCCAATATGATAGATCGATAGCATTCATTTTAAACACCAAAGAAAATGTTCCTAATCCCATATGATAAAAACATGAATCCATAAGCATAAAATACAGGCGGATCTGATACCCACACCAAAATCCGTAAAGCAATAAAGGAACATCACATTTCTTCTCATTAAATACAAATATTACAACTTCTCTCCTAAGAGAGTTCAATTACATAACTGCATATACAATTACAATGATATATTCCATAATATGATACAAGTATAATAACATAGTTATGAGTATATGATACAAGGACTGAATGGTTACAATAGATGAATGAAGTAATGGAAAGAGAGATCATCTCCAACTGGTGCTCCAAACCCTATTTGTCGGTCCCCAATGGTGGTGGCGACGCCTCCCAACCATGTGGACTCCTAAGAGACCACCCCACCGTGCTCAGAGATAGTCACAAGGCCCAAACGAATGAACAACAAGAGGATACAAGATGGCCAACACTCACATCAGACACAAAGCAGACACGGAGAATAATGCATATAGTCAAAGTCATAATATAGGTGTACTCATCCAAGTCATGTGTTGGGTACTACTCACAACTGCTAAGGTGCCAGATACTAGAGTGTAATCATATGGAGTGTCATGATGCATGCTCAAAGGGATGGCACCACATGAAACCAAGTACCTCTCATATAGACGAGGAGACTCAATCGTGCCCGAATCCATGCCCCGTAGACGGCTGACTCGACACCCCATAGACGGATAGGCCTTCTCGTTGCATCCTTAGCCTTTACGATTGCTCAAGGCCATGCATGAGGTCTAATTATCTTATTAGTGTTTTTACCCCAATGTTTTAGTTTTAGTTATCACTTGTTACTGTAACTCTACTACTAGTTCCCCTGGCAGCCACTTACGGGCCCTGGGCCCGTAGAGAGCCACTCCAAACGACCACTCTAATGCCTAGACCTTGTTCATCTCGTTTGACTAAACATGACATCCAAAAAGACTAACATCACTGAGTTATAAATTTAAAATAGTAAGGTGAAAAATATGCTCTACAAGACCCAAACTCTCGTGGACAGTGTAATTTGTTGAAAATGGCCTTTTGCTAGTAAGATCAATTCCATAATCATTCTTGTGAGCCCAATTTAATCACTCTTCACAAGGGATAGCAAGGATATTATAAGAAAAGCATGGAAAATGCCATTGCAAGCCTCCTCACAGCCTAATATTTACATAATGACTGCCATATTTAACATAGCAAAATAAAATGTTAAAAAGACTTGCAAAATGGAAATCTTAATCTTTCCTCCTACAGATAAAGCTAAGGTATTTTAATGCCATAGCATTCTTTCACTCAGGGTAGATGGTTCCAAAAAGGCTGGCAATTAGCAGAACATGACTGTAATGGTCAAAATAGAGGCCACCCAAGTTTCCTTGAAGAAGAGTTGAAATGACTATTAATTCAGAAACTAGAAAATCGTCTATTTATTTTTTTTGAAGACCCTTTTTAATCTAAAGAGTAATAAAATCGATCTATATTTTAACAATCCATTCAAGGTAAGAGGCAATGTAAATAGCTTGCATTTAAATAAGTTTTGGCATATCCTTCCAAACGTAGAAATGGAGTTTCAGTTTTTCTGTGCATAAAGAAATTGTAGCAAACAGGTTTTAGTTTATAACAGGGGGGTTCCATGGAGTTTAGATATCTTCACTCTCTAACATGGAGTCCCAATTTTTGTATGATTGCTCTCATCATATTCTCAATCAGATAGAACCCTCATTACCCAGAATGTATAAAGAGAAACCACATAATATTCTATCTCACAAATGAGGACATAGTTCTGCAAGTTAAAGAATAATTCCAGGAAAGAGATAATGTAAATATCTTACATCAAAAGGGATTTTGGCATACCATTTAAAATGATAGTGAGGAGGTTTCAATTTCTTTGTGTTTAATGAAAATAGAGTAAACATATTTGGATTTATCAAAAGGCCGTAATGGGGTTTTGATGTTTTTATTTTTTTCTGTGCTTACTAGGTAGTAGCAAATATACTTTAGTATTTATGCTAGATAAAAACAAAGAGAAAGAGGTGAATACCTCTATTTACTTCACACTCCCCTCAGATCACCTTAGATTTGCATATTGATCTCCTTGCCTAAGTTCTTTGTTGCCCTCATGCACTTCCTTGCATTCCTCTGATTTCTTTTTTTTACTTTTCTGAGTTTTTTCTGCCTCCAAAACAAAGTGACTCCCTCCTCTTTTCACATGATCTTCTTTTCTTTCTTTTTTTGTCTCCCAAACAATGCATTTTTTTTTTCCTTTTTCCATAGATCAAATATTGTCTCCCCTCTTCAAAGAACTCACCCACTCTTCGTACCATTCCTATGCTCTTTGCCAGCGATCCCTATTTCACCCACTACTCAAGATATTTCTCCTTAATAAATACACTCTGACACCTACACATGCCACGGCCCCCTCCCAACTACGTTGACTCCCTTATTTACTCCTCTACGCTGTCCTTAAGGAGATATTTTCTCCATTAACTCCTTCACCAACTTTCCATGGCCAAATCGGGAGGGTTGTTACATATGCAATGTCCCCTTTTGGGATTGCCCAAAATCTTACCCTAGAATCACAAGTTTAATATAGTTAGGGTTTAAACTTACTAATTAAATGCTTTAATTAAGATAAATCCTTATTTCAAAACCATATAAACTACCAATGTCCATAATGCATAGTGGAAGTTTTAATCATAATAGGGTTTGGATGAGGAACATGATAAGTCCACTCAAAGCTATCCATACCAAGCCCAAGAGCACGAGTGTCTTAAAACAACCCACCTCTTGGCCCAAGTAGCAGGAACATGTGAATTAAGATAATTCCACCTTTGGGTTAGTGTCCTTGGTAGATAAACTTGTATCTTCTTTTCCTATCCATGCTTGTCTCGCCCACCCCTCTTATGATTGAAATTCCGTTAAATCTATCCTAACAACCAGTCATAGTTTGGCTTGAAAGGAAAGCCTTGAAAGGGATGCTTGTAAACTACAACCACCTAAGCCCAAGAGCATGAGTGTCTTAAAATAACCCACCTCTTGGCCCCGAGTAGCAGGAATATCCAATTCCACCATCGAAGTGGCGTGCTTAGCATGATGTGCTCATAAACAACATTACCCTATCTTGCCTCCTTCAATTCTTACATTTGATTGATTCAATAATAGAACAATAGATTGATAGAATAATAGAAGGATAGAATAATCAAATGATAGAATGATAGAATAATCGAATGATAGAATTATAGAATGATTGAAGAGTAGAAGGATCAAGTGAAGAATAATGCAATAATAGATATGATGAAATAATAGAATGATAGAAGAACATAATGATATATAGATAGAAGAAAGAATGATATAATAATCGAATATTAGAATGATAGAATAATAGCTTAGTAGAATGAGAAGATGATAAAATTATAGCATGTTAGAAGGGCTACAATGAATAATTCTCTGTTGTTACCAATTATTGCATTTGCTGCTATTATTGCTTCAAATATCTGTCCCAAAATCATCTTTAGGATCTACTATAAATTTGCCTTAAATTCTTATTGCAAATCTACCATCAACATTCCCACAAATCTGCCTTATAAATCTGGTCACATCTACCTTATATTTTCTTCATAGATTTGATCATAAAGTCCTTTTATATATCTACATGAACTCTCCTTATAAATCTACATTCATATTTCTTACTATGATCTCCTTCTTATCTTCCCATGTGCAGATCGGTAGGTGTGGACATAATATATCTTTTATTTCCCCATACACCTTCTATTCTATTTCTTTGTTCTCTACTCCTCTAAATCTGCTCTTATATTCAAATGATATTCATTGCTTAAATTCCTTCACACTCCACTATTAATCTTCACATATCACTTCTATTTCCATTTTATAACTTCTACAAATACCTTTAGATCTGCATATCTCTATATATGTAAATCTCTTTGTTGATGTATCTATGATATAGCTTTTAAAACACCTTTTTCCCTTTATACCTTCACAAGGATAGGCAATTTCTTGAATAATTGTGATGCTTGGAAGACCTCTCTATTGAAGGGGCACCTCTTCATAAATCGTTTCTGCCTCCTTATTAACCATTACCTCTTGTGTTATGTAATCATTGTTTGCTCATGTTGCCTTTTGTATTTGTTGTCTAAACAATGATCATCTAAAATCATATGTGTTTTATCATTTAAAAAAGTCTTTGTATTATATAAAAGCTTTTGTCTTATGTCGGCCAACTTTATTTATATTTACAATGATAAGCATTCTTGTAGTGAGCAGCACTACATGAATTATGTAGATGAAAGGCTCAGATCAAAAGGACTACGATCAAAAAGATCTTGTCCACCCATTGGATTTTGCCCTTTTTTTTGGTCGCATTTCCATTGTCACTTTTTCTTATCAGTTTCCCATTTTCGGCTTTTGTTCACGCTGCAAAATTTTCTAAACTCATCAGTTGTTCTCTTGTGGGGAAACAAATTGTGTTAGAAGTAGTCCATGTCGTTTAAATGTCCTGCACCAGATTTCTATGTTTTTTTTTTTTTCGGAGGAAAAAGAAACATAAAATGGTTGAAAGCAAATAACTTAGACGAGCATATCAAATTGCATTGATATTATTATTATAGTTTACTGCCATTTTTTCTCCGCTCACCCGGTTTCATTCTTATAGCTGTGCAAATTTGACCGAACTTTTTTAAGATGAAATTTTACTCTTTTACTAACAATGCAAGTTTGTTTTTCTTACTCTTTTATTACCAATTGTATACGCCTAAAAATGACACGATTCGGTCTAGATAAATATTGTTAATATTTGTTCCCTTCTAATTCCTCTATCAATAAATAAATAAACAAATTTATTTATTTGATTCATATTCTTCCAACAATTAAATAAATTCCTTTATTTAATTCAATTCTTCCCAAACAATTAAATAATTCTTAATTATTTAATTAAATCAAATCATTCTTCCAAATTTGAATAAATCAAATCAAATTTATTTAAATCCTTTCAATCTCCAAAAATAAAATATAATAAAATATTTTATTTATTCTTCCAAAATCATGCACAACAATTAAATAAATTTATTTATTTAATTTACTTTCTTATCTTCTAAATTAAATAATACCAATTATTTAATTATTTCTTCCAATAATATCTTCTCTAAATTTAAATAAATCAATTATTTATTTAAGTTGTCTTTTTCTTCTAAATTGAGTTATCTCTAAATATAATTCAATCTTTGTACACATGCAATTAAATATTCCTAATATTTAATAAAGCAAAATATCTTCTTATTCTCATGCAAATCCCTTCTTATTTTAAATCACTTAACTGATTATTATATTCTTTTAATTGCTTTAACTCATTCTTCTATTCTTAGCAAACCCTCTCATACAAAAGAAAGCAAGACACGTCTTCTTCTTATTCGTTGCACGTTCCTCAACTATTCTCAATCGTTGATCTTCTCATTCTCTCTATACCGTTGATCTTCATTCTTCCAAGTCTATAAGTACAACCTTATTCTTCCATTCCAATCATCCAAACTTTAAGTATCGTTACTCTACAGGAATTACAGTGCGACTTTGGCACCAATTCCTTCATTGCTTGTGATCACATTCGTTACTACGCACTACTATCATTGTTGTGAAGCTCCTCTTCATGGAGGTATTATCATAGCCATTCCCAATTGACATTCTTGAAGCATAACAAGGAAGTGCACTCTCTGAGGGCCCTATTTCATACATGCAAGATCGATTGTAATAGGCGATCAATGGAAGCTTTGAATTAAGGAGGTTTGCTTTGTTGTTTGTTCATTATTTATTGAATCTTTTTTGTTCACCATTTCATTGAGTTTTGGGTATCTTGATATTTGATATTATTGATTATTCATTTGATCCAATTTTCCCTTAACATTTTTGGCGCCCACCGTGGGGCCTAGCCCCATATTTAACCCAAAAATTGAGTTTTTGTGTTTTAGAAAGCCGTACACAGGAGGAAATAGCACATTTGATACATCCTAACATGCATCTGTTACCTGTCACGGTGCATACATTTTTACAGTGCATACACTCTCTGTTCTGGCGCTTCTGTTACCTGTCCCAATGTATACGCTCTTGCAGTGCATACAGACACTGTTACGATGCTTTTACCCTCAGATACAATGCATATACCAAATCAGCGCATATACTAGATCAACGCATATACACTGTCTTGCGGCGCTTTTAACCTCTGTTTTAGCGCATATGTAATTGCGGCACTTTTGTTCACTATTTCTGCGCATTCAGTCTCTAAAGCGGCACATCTGTCTTAGGTAGTGATTTTAGGGTTTTCTTGAAGATTTTTGCTAATGCTAACGTCTTTTGCAAGAACTCTCTTGATCTGTTTTGCAAGCTAGGTATTGGTTTAGATTCATATAGTTGCACTTGTTAGCTCACACTTCAATTTCTAATGGGAAAGTAAAATGGATGCTCACGCAAATCTCACATAGTTTAACTAGGAAAGTGGTAATTGAATCATTGCTATCTTGCATATCATTGAATCATTACTATTGCTATCTGGATAAAAATTGAACTCATCACTGCTATCTAGATAAAAATTGAACTCATCACTGCTATCTGGGTAAAACTGAACCATTGCTATCTCGATCGACCATCACTTCAAAGTTAACAACTCGTGCTACGTGGATAAAACTGAACTCATCATTGCTATCTGGGTAAAACTGAACCATTGCTATCTCGATTGACCATCATTTCAAAGTTAACAATTCGTGCTACGTGGATAAAATTGAACTCATCATTGCTATCTTGGTTAAAATTGGACCATTGCTATCTTGCTAAATCACTTCAAAGTTCTGTGCTTGCCCAAGTAGATAGCTCATCTAGTTTTTCTCATTTTAACTAGGGGAAAAGAACCACTATATTCTATGTTTTGGGAATGATACCAGGCCCATGCTTTCCCCTATCTTGGGTGACCAAAATGCCAGACATCATTTTTGCATGTGTTTTTCCTTTAGAGGGGCCTGCTCTTGGATATCGTTCATCCAAGTAGGAACGACCCTAAGTGGTAATAGGCTAGATGCCAATCCCTTCCAAGCCACTATAAATAAATTGTGTTTGGAGTGAAAGCTTCAAACAATGAGTGAAGTTGTGTTATACCGACAGCTAACCTCCCCCAAAACCCTCTAAGGTGCAACCCTTGCAGGCTGGGAGACTCCATAACAGAGAGTAGCGCTGCTGCATTTATAACCACTCGAACGGTTGCCTTCATTAAACACCTTTGTTCTAGTGGCCAAAAACCCTTGTTATCCATTTGAAGCCTAGGATTTGTACTTGTTTTTCCTTTTAGTCCTAAAAGAGTCAAAAAATCACAAAAAGAAATAATAAAACCATAAAATATTCTTTGTGTTTGCTGTGTCTTCTTGCCATAATTTCAGAAAATTAGATCAAAAAGACCTTCTTGAAACCAAAGTACCATAAACATCAAAAAAATTCTAAAAAAATTGCAAAAAATACTGAGAAAAGCCAGAGCGGCGAATCCGTGCTCTGTTGCTGTGCATTTGTGCTGACCTACGGCACATCTATTCCAACCTGCAGTGCCTTTACTACCTGTTGTAGTGCATATACCTTTTACTAGTGTGGTACATATATCCTGACTTATGGTGCATTTATCAGTTTTTACAGCGCATCTGTTTCGGTGCATGCGTGATAGTGAGCACTTGCACAATTTTTGAAAGAAACATTTTCCCAGTTCTGGGTACCCATTTCAGTCTAGTTTCAGGTTTAGAGATTAGGTCTTACCTTGCAGTCATTTTTTTTGCGTCAAAGTCTCTCTTTTGTTGGTCATCCCATTCGCCTTCCATCAGGTCTTTCTTATCCTAGGTCAAAAGTATCCCATATCAGGTTAGCATAGGCCCCTTTTTTGTATCACTTTGGATTCAAGTAACCCTAGTAGGTCACAGGACTTCACTAGTGGTCTTGGTGCACAACTAGTCCCTACACAGTAAGACAAGTATTAAGTACCCTTACTAGTGGCTACCGTCTTGTATCGGTCGTCTTACTTGGAGTCATTGATCGAGAAAGTCCCTTGTCCAAGTCTTGTCATAAGTATCCTATTCTCAGTAGTCTCCATCTGCATCTTGCCAAAATCTCTAGTTTCATCCCACCTCATCCTTCATCACCTTGCATGGTTCTTACTAGATCTAGATACCAAAAGCAACTTGAAATGGCCAGATCATCCAACCACATCATCACACCTCATGATAGCGATGAGGATATCTCTAACGAAGATTATCAAGGAAGCCTCCAAGATCAAAAATTCCAACGCTTGTTAGAGAAAGTGCTCCATGATGATCCTCACAAGTATTTTTATTATCTCGCAAATCTTGGAATTAAACTCCCCGTAGATTTTGATATAAGCACAATCCAAGAAAATGTGGAAGAAAGAGGAAAGAAAGCCATAGACCCAAATGTAGAGGATAAGAATGAAAAAGAAAAGAAAGCCATAGACCCAAGCGCTCCTATGGAAGAAATGAGGAAACAACTTCAGGGTCTAAAGCAACAAATGTCAGATCTCAAGACGGGTACAAACACAAAAAACTATTCTTTGGAAGATATTGCACCGTACCCCTTTGATAAAAGCTTGAACATGATGCAATTTCCCTTTCGATTCGAAGTCCCCAAGTTTGATAAATACAAAGGGAAAGGGGACCCTAGAGATCACATTAGGGAATTCAATGCAGCATGTATGGAAGTAGCTCACAATGAAACCTACTTAATGAGACTATTCCCTAGATCACTAGATAGTCAAGCCATGGAGTGGTTCTCACGGCTCCCACTGGGCATCAAATCTTTTGATGAGTTAGTCAACAAATTCATCACGCACTTCTCTTACAATATTGAACATGAAGTCTCCATGCTAGACCTATGCAACACCAAGCGAAAGAGTGGTGAATCATTTGCCACTTTCCTACAGAGGTGGAGACAACTAGCAAGTAAATGTTCATATGATGTACCAGAGAAACAATTAATGGAGATGTTTGTCCATAACCTCAATAACGATCTTAGCTATCAAATACAAATCCAATGCCCTACTTCATTCTCAAAGGTCATAGAAATGGGATTGTTCATCGAAAAAGCTATGATCGTCAAGGGACAAATCAAGTTATACAAGGACACACCTACCTCCAATTATACGACTGACAAATCAAAGTTTTGGACTAAAAACAAAAATGTCATCAACGATGGAGTAGTCGATGCCAAGGTGGCAGCTCCCAAGAAACAATCGATATTCACTCTCAAAGGAGAGGCAAGCAATGTTACACCCAATAAAACATTCTCTCAGGAGCCAAGACCATGGCTCAACTCAAACCCAAGGTGAAAGTTCACACCGCTGGGTGAGTCCCAAGAATCCGTATTGTGGAAGCTATTGGCTAACAATGAAATCTCTCTACCGCCAACAAGTGATTATGAGCCTCAAATCAAACCTCACTATTAGAAAGACACCGACTATTGTGAGTATCATAGAGGAAGGGGACATACAACCAACAACTGTATCCATCTCAAACATGTTATTCAAGATGTGCTTGATCAAAATCAAGGAGGAAACCAACAACATCCCTCCAATGAGCCACATGTGGCTTATAGGGATCCACTTCTCAATCATGACAGGTCGTACAACAATAATAACAACAACAGAAATAACAACAATGGCAATAACAACAACAACAACAACAATCGTAACAGGCAAAATCAGAATAATTGGAATAGTAATGCCAACTATGCAAGTGTACCATTCGACTATACCATCAATTGCATATCAGAGCATGTCCCATAGATCAATGTGGTCACACCGAACCAACAATCAAAGCCTAACTGAAATAATTGCAAGATCATTACCTGCAGTGGTAAAGTCATGTTGAACACCATCCCTCCAAGGTCGTCACCTTATCAGTCCAATCCCCATCAGTATAGCGTCATAGACCAACTTCGTAAGACTCCGGCCCACATTTCTATCTTAGAGTTATTGCGTCTATCTCCCCATAAGGAGATTCTCAATAAAGCCGTAGTGGAAACGACTGTCCCCACTAACTTGGCCCAAGAGAAGTTTCAGGCCATGGTAGGTAATCTGACCGCCTCAAGTACCATATCATTTACCGAGCAAGATGACCTCTCAGTGTCTCAACCTCATAACACCCCTCTACATTTCGTCGCCTTCAACCACAAGCACCACATCAAGAGGGTTCTCATTGATGGGGGAGCCAGTTTAAATATTTGCATGTTAAAGCTAGTCCTTACATTAGGGTTCTCTGAAAATGCAGTTGATCCAAGAAGGAAGATAACTATCAAAGCCTATGATGAAGAGGAGAGAACTACAAAAGGAACAGTGGTGCTGCCCATACAAGTGGGACCGATAGTAAAAGATGTTGTGTGCCAAGTCCTAGATAGGGAGCTCGCCTATAATATTCTGCTAGGGAGACCATGGATCCATGCCATGAAAGATGTTCCCTCTACTTATCACCAATGCATAAAATTCCCACACAATGGAAAGCAAGTCACCATCCAGGGTGACCCTGACCCTTTCCAGCATTGCAACTCCATCCTTTCAAAGCCCAATTGCATCATACCAAACAATAGAGTGTCTACATCCCCTATCCCACAACATGATTCTACCTCTGAAGCTTCCTCATCAAGGCCCAAAGAGCAGAAAATTACCATTACAGAAAAAGGAGTTGGGGAATACTCCATAGAGCACAGCCTCAATCTAGCCAAGATGCCTTTATCTCCTAGATCCTTTGGTTGACCCAAGCATTTTCCAAAGCCATCTACGTCTCCTATACCTCCCACAACTCCCTTTGTAAAATGGGGGACCTTATCAGATGAGACAGAGGAAAGAGATGTCCT
The DNA here is from genome assembly GCA_027924645.1 of Cunninghamia lanceolata. NCBI lineage: Eukaryota > Viridiplantae > Streptophyta > Pinopsida > Cupressales > Cupressaceae > Cunninghamia > Cunninghamia lanceolata. The sequence goes on from BSBN01001132.1 coordinate 1,137,952, forward strand.
ACAATGGCTTTATACCGAAGAAGAAGAGAGCACACAACAAGAACCACCTAGGCTCCCAACAGAAATCTATGGGCGAGGTGAATCTATCCTACATAGAATGGGTTATGAAGGACAAGGCCCCATCGGCCTAAGAAGAGAAGGAATCATAGAACCCATTCAACCTTCTTCATCCTCATCGGCTAGAAATACAAAAGGCCTAGGATATAAGGATAACGACAAAGCTAAAGAAAATGCTTTTTTAGTGGAAACGATCCATACACTTCAAGTGGATAGTGACACAGATTCCAGTGAATATGAGTGGGATGAGCTAACAGAGCATTCCTATGACGACAAGGATGTCGATACCATTCAAACTTATAGCCCCTACCGTGAGGGACAAACACTACTGAATAGGCCATTAGAGTCTAATTTGCTTGTCTCTGAGAGTACGACTTTCGAGGAAGGTTCAAGTTCTATCGCAATAAACAACTTGGAGGAAAGTACCATCCTAAACACTCCCCCTCCCAATACTCCTAGTATATCCATTCAAACAATCAACGAATCAGATCTATCCTTTAACTCCCTCCCCCTTGTACATCCTGAGCTTATTGACTGGGATCTACGAGGAACACCTCAACTAGATATGTTCCAAAACGACGATGCCTATATTGACTACATGGAACTTAGGAACCACCTACCTAAAGGGGATCATAAAGCTGGTTTTGCTATTGAACTTAATACTGTGGCTTATTTCGAAGAGGGTGCCAAGCCTTCCAGTTGCAAAAATATCAAAATAAAAATTAGATCTGATGGTGAAAATTGCTCCGCGGTAGTGTCAAATCCCAAAACAGTAAAAAGAAAGAACGCATCCGAGGGTGAAAACCCAATTGTGGCACATGATGATGGAAGGCTTGACACTCTCCCCAATGATATGCACCAAGAGAAGTCTCAGATTGTTGTGGAACCCACAGAGCCTGTTAACATTGGAACAGAGGAACAACCTAAGATCATTCACTTTGCTAAGTCTCTAACCCCACCAGAGAAAACTAAGTTTGTACCATTCTTCAAGAGAAAGCAAGTCAATTTTTCTTGGTCATATGCAGATATGCCAGGGTTAGATCCAGATTTAATTCTACATCATCTTCCATTAGATCCAGGAGTGAAATCAGTGAAACAAAAGCTTAGAAAGATGCATCCATACATAGCACTGCTTGTAAAAGAAGAACTCAAGAAATTACTGGATGTAGGGTTCATCAGAGCTATAGACTATTCGTAATGGGTCTCCAACATAGTACCAGTGTCCAAACCAGATGGCCGAGTTAGACTATTCAATGACTTTAGAGATCTAAACAAAGCTTGCCGCAAGGATGATTTTTCATTGCCAAATATAGATATCATAGTCGACTTAATAGCAGGGCATACCATGTTATCTCTCATGGATGGCTTCTTAGGATATAATCAGATCAGGATAGCACTGGAAGACCAGCATAAGACAGCTTTTACTTGTCCATGGGGTACTTTCTGTTGGAATGTCATGTCATTTAGGCTAAAGAACGCAGGAGCCACATATCAACGTGCTATGACCACTATATTTCATGATATGATGCACGTCACCATGGAAGATTATGTAGATGATATCTTGACAAAGTCACTCACAAGAGAATCACACCTGGATGTGTGAGAGAAGGTCTTTCAGAGACTCGAGCAATTCAAAGTCTGGTTGAACCCTAAGAAGTGTGTGTTTGGAGTCACCTCAGGCAAACTCCTAGGTTTTATTGTTTTAGCAAATGGAATAGAGGTGGACCCCACCAAAGTCAAGGCCATTATGGACATGCCACCACCTAAGACTCTTACTCAACTAAGATCTCTAAAAGGCAAGCTGCAAGCAATCCATAGATTCATATCACAACTGGTAGACAAGTGTCAACCATTCAATCATCTCCTGTACAAAAACATTCCATTCAGATGGGATGAGAAATGTGAAGAGGCATTTAATAAACTGAAAGAGTATCTTATGAATCCACCTATTCTCATGCCTCCTATCCAAGGGAAACCGTTGATACTCTACATATCTACTACACCTACAGCTCTTGGGGCTCTTCTAGCACAACAAGATTATGAGAATAAAGAAAGGGCCGTCTACAATATCAGTCACACATTGGTGGGCTATGAGTTGCAATACTCTTAGATAGAAAGATCATGTCTTGCGGTAGTTTTTTCTTCCTAAAAACTCTGACATTATATGCTTGCGCATCCAGTCAAACTTATTACAAAAATAGATCCACTGAAGTACCTAGTAAGCAAAGCAGCTCTAACAGGTCACCTAGCCAAATGGGTAATGCTCCTAAGTAAATACGACATTGAGTATGTAGACATAAAAGATATCAAAGGACAAGTCATTGCTGATCAGTTAGCGGATGCACCATTACAGGACACCACACCAATGCAATTTGAGTTTCCAGATGAATCTTTATTCAATATCTCAACATATTCCTGGAAACTCTACTTTGATGGGTCCTACACAAACCATGGATCAGGGGCAAGAATCTTGTTTGTAACTCCTCATGGAGACACCATACCAAAGTCTTATTGACTATTATTTCCATGCACCAATAACATAGCAGAATATGAAGCCTTAGTCATTGGTCTCAAGATGGCAACAGATTGGAAAATCAAAGAGCTACATGTCTACGGTGATTCTCAACTAGTGATAAATCAGGTCAATGACGATTACCAAACCAAAGATGAGAAGCTTATCCCATACAAAAGAATGGTAGATGACTTTAAGGAATACTTTGTGATTATATCTTTTGAGTAGATACCTCGCATTGAGAACAAAGCAATAGATGCCATGGCGACCATTGCCTCTCTTCTTGAGATACCAGAGAATGAGTCATGGTACGAGTTCTTAGTGGAAACTATTCGACAACCAGCTTATGATCTTCCTGAGACCCATTCCATATGCCTATTAGTTGGATCTGATTCACCTTAGTATGGTAAGGTTTACACTTACCTCAAAGACAACACCCTCCCACTTGACTTATCTTCAAACCAATGACGAACCTTTATATGCCAAACCTCTCGCTATACCATTATTGCCGACACCCTATACTGACGTGGTCTAGATGGTACTTTACTCCGTTGTTTAGAACGAGAAGAATCCCTAACCGCTTTACAAGACGTACATGAAGGGATCTGCGGAACACACTCTAGTGGTCCTTCCGTAGCTAAGAAACTCATGCGTTTGGGTTATTACTGGCCGAACATGGAAACAGATTCATACTAGTTTGTGAAGAAGTGCAAGCAGTGCCAAATACATGTAAACCTGATACATGCACCAGCTCAAGAGTTGAGACCTTTAACGACACCTTGGCCCTCTTGCCAATGGGAACTTGACCTTGTAGGAAAGATCCATCCACCCTCATCCAACGGCCATAAATTCATCATAACCGCCACTAAGTACTTTACCAAGTGGATTGAAGCCGTTCCCCTCACCACCATCACAGGTAAACAAATCTCCTCATTTATCCTGAATTACCTCATCCATTATCATGGATAACAAAAGACCCTTCAAAAACTAGGATGTCCAAGAACTCTGTGACTGATTCAAAATTCAACACCGTTTATCCACACCCTATTACCCCCAAGGCAATGGTCAAGATGAAGCATCCAACAAGACCATCTTGGAACTCCTTAAGAAGATAGTCAACGATGCTGGCTGTGATTGGTACATCCAACTCAATCCCACTTTGTGGGCCTATAGAACCAGTATACGCACTCCCACAGGTGCTACCCCTTATGCCCTTGTCTATGGCTCAGAAGCTATCCTCCCCATTGAGGTTGAATTACCATCTCTCAGGGTGTCATTAAAAGGTCTCATATCAGATGAAGAATACATAGTCTCCAGATTGCAAGAACTAGAGTTGCTAGAGGAAAGGAGATAGAAAGCCTTTGACCATCTCAAAGCATATCACCAGATGATGTCACGAAGCCATAACCACAGAGTTCATCCAAGAATCTTTAAATTTAGAGATCTAGTACTTAAAGAGAATCCCCGCAATCAACAAGATAGGGAAAAGAAAGGCAAGTTTGAACCCAACTAGCTTGGGCCTTATGTGATCGTAGCTGCTTATGGATCGGGGGCATATCAATTAACAACATCAGAGGGTGAGCTGTTAGATGACCCAATCAATAGCATGCATCTTCACCGGTTCTATACCTAGGAGAACCCCAATGTAAGGGGGGCATAAAATATAGAAAAATACAAAAAAAATCAAAAAATAAGAAAAAATACAAAAAAAATCAAAAAATCAAAAAAATACAAAAAAATCATCCTTTGGTAAAAACCTGGCAAACAGGCGTCATGTTTACTTTCTAGCTTTTCATGCAAATAAAAGCAAGTGATGAAAACTTGGTAAATAGGCGTTACTTGTGATAAAACGCTTCCTCCATCTTTGGGAAACCAATCACCTTGTGTTCATTCTTCCTCACATCCCATTCGACCCATATCCATTCCATAATAAAAACCTAACGATAACCTATCATCGCTTGATACTCTATCTCTTTGTGGCCTTGTCAACCAAGGTTTTATCCCATATCCTATCCATAGTGTTAGCCTAGCATAGTGTCTCTCGTTAGTATCCATGGTCCAAGTCCATGAACTACGTTGCATTTGCGTTGTCACGTAGGCAAGGCCATTTCTCAAATGCGCCCCCGAGGCTCCCACGGTCCCATCCGTCCCATTTCTTGTTGTCTTTCTTCTAGTCCATCTATGGTCCATTAGGGTTTACCCTGAACTACGTTACCTCTGTGTCGTCACGTAGGCAAGGCCATTTAGCAATGAACCCCCGAGGCACTAGGTCAGTCCCTTAGGGTCCATCTCACCAATAAAGATTGTGAAATCTTCTCACTAGGCAAGCAAGCACAAGTAAAGCCCACTTTCAAGAAGAAATCCTGACGCAAGACACTAGCCTATCCGAAGCAAAGAAAACAAACTCCTAAGGCCTTCTAAATGATTTTACCCAAATTAAGGCAAGAAACAAATACATCTAAATGCAAAAATGTTTTGTTGATTGGAAACATGGTTAAAATACAGAGTCTTGATTTTTCTATCACACCTTTCTATGCTACTCGAGGATGCCAAAAGCTAGAGATGCTATGATGGGGGCATGATTATTTTCTTTGTTTGTTGTTTGTGGATTAAACTTTAGTAATGTGGAGCCTTGTCTAAAGACATGATCGGCAAAAGATCATCGAGGACATCAAAGGTCTAACATGAATGGGGGCAATCCTTGACTGTTGATATGCAATAAATACTCAGGTCATCTCAGTTCAATTATACCTCGATGCTTGTATTAACTTGATAAATCAAAATCCATGTAAGCATTGCTCAGGTCATCTCAGTTCAATTATACCTAGATGCTTGTATTAACTTACAACATTCGGAAAAAGTACTAAAAAAATTGCTCGATGATGAATAAAGCACTTCAAAATACTTGCACCATCAAGATGTCAAAAAGCAAGCATCCATCATACATCCATTATACATCCATACATCCATATCCCATGCAATGAAGATCCAAAAATGCAGAGTATCAATACAAATAAAATCTTGTGAGTCCTTCTGTTGAGTCATTCTTCTATCAATCAAAATTCTATCTATCGTTGTGATCCATTCTTCTCAATACAATTAGTCTGAGTAGTGATCCCAATGCAAGTCCATCCTTAATCCATACCAATCAAGTCAAGTCAATCTTGCACAAATGATCTAATCACAATCAGTGGTCTTGATCCTTGTCTGGTTGTAAACCAGCTCAATCAATTATAATCTATCAATTGTCTTATACAGGATGTTGCATTGTCAAAATCAGACCAATACACACGTCTTACACAACATGTTTCATTTCTTAAAACCAGACACTATCCTTCGTGTTGCTCTAGGGATCCATCATTCCCCGCCATGACAACATGCCTGCCGTGTTGGTCTAGGGATATATCGTTCCCCGCCATGATAACACTGTCGTATATCGTTAGCAGTATATCGTTGGTTTATAGCTTGATAGGGGCAGTACCTTGTTTGTTCTTGTATCATTTATGCATACTTGCTTGCTTCCTTGTGTATTTTCTTATTCTATCTTGCATAGCGTATCATTCAGCTCTTTCTTCACCGTCTTCTTCGTGAGATTGCTTGTCTCACGCCTTCTGCCTTCTTCCCATCCAATCTCCCGAGGGGGCATCCTATCGTCATAACCTATACCAGGGGCAAACTGGGGCATGTATCATTGTCAGACATTCTATTCTTTGAAGCAATGCCGTAAACTGCATTGCATCAAAGAGGGGCAAAATGTATATGCCTAAAAATGACACGATTCGGTCTAGATAAATATTCTTAATATTTATTCCCTTCTAATTCTTCTATCAATAAATAAATAAACAAATTTATTTATTTGATTCATTTTCTTCCAACAATTAAATAAATTCCTTTATTTAATTCAATTCTTCCCAAACAATTAAATAATTCTTAATTATTTAATTAAATCAAATCATTCTTCCAAATTTAAATAAATCAAATCAAATTTATTTAAATCCTTTCAATCTCCAAAAATAAAATATAATAACATATTTTATTTATTCTTCCAAAATCATGCACAATAATTAAATAAATTTATTTATTTAATTTGCTTTCTTATCTTCTAAATTAAATAATACCAATTATTTAATTATTTCTTCCAATAATATCTTCTCTAAATTTAAATAAATCAATTATTTATTTAAGTTGTCTTTTTCTTCTAAATTGAGTTATCTCTAAATATAATTCAATCTTTGTGCACATGCAATTAAATATTGCTAATATTTAATAAAGCAAAATATCTTCTTATTCTCATGCAAATCCCTTCTTCTTGTTTTAAATCACTTAACTGATTATTATATTCTTTTAATTGCTTTAACTCATTCTTCTATTCTTAGCAAACCCTCTCATGCAAAAGAAAGCAAGACACATGTCTTCTTCTTATTCGTTGCACATTGCTCAACTGTTCTCAATCGTTGATATTCTCATTCTCTCTATACCATTGATCTTCATTCTTCCAAGTCTATAAGTACAACCTCATTCTTCCATTCCAATCATCCAAGCTTTAAGTATCGTTACTCTGCAGGAATTATAGCGCGCCTTTGGCACCAATTCCTTCATTGCTTGTGATCACATTCATTACTACGCACTATTACCATTGTTGTGAAGCTCCTCTTCATGGCGGTATTATCATAGCCGTTCTCAATTGACATTCTTGAAGCATAACAAGGAAGTGCACTCTTTGAGGGCCCTATTTCATACATGCAAGATCGATTGTGATAGGCGATCAATGGAAGCTTCGAATTAAGGAGGTTTGCTTTGTTGTTAGTTCATTGTTTATTGAATCTTTTTTGTTCACCACTTCATTGAGTTTTAGGTATCTTGATATTTGATATTATTGATTATTCATTTGATCCAATTTTCCCTTAACACCAATGAATTAGATTTTTAAGGCAGGTAATGAGAACACATGGCAGAAGGGCAAAACATAATATGTTGAGCCCAGAAATTAATGTTAACAGTTGAAGTTGAATTAGCCACATATTTGTATTTGAATGACATAATTTCGAATGTACTTTTAATTTGATGACATATTATTCTGCATTTTAAGGTAGGAAAAAATATTTTAATTCTCTACTTTGGCGTGCAGTTAATTTACTAAACCGCATGATCATGAAACCTCTAGAACATCTTATCTGGGTTGCATTATTTTAATTTTTTTTTTGCCTGGGACTAAGTTGGGAGGAAGGGAGGGTTACCTATTTGGTTCCCACTTTTATCTTTTGTCATAAATGTTGGGTAAGCTACCTTAGCTTGGAAATCTGATTATCCGGCAACATAACGCTTTTTCCATAATGAAAGAAGAGACCTAAATTCAATGAAAGTCTATCAACACTATGTGGATTGAAATCTAATTCTTCCACCTGTGGAAATTGCTTGTGTTAAAGTTTTGTTGTGAACAATAGCTTTGACATGTCAATTTCTTAAGTATTACTAAGAAGAGCTTTTTTGAGTTATGGATAGTAATTGTATAAGTTTGATTTATTTATATATTTAATTGAATATAATATTGAAATATTCAATTAAAAAATATGATTAAAATTATATGTTTTTACAATAGATTTGTATTTTTAATTTTTTTTTATAAGTCAAAATTTGTATTAAAGTTAAAATGGAGATATTATTGTTTATTATATGAATAGTTTTTTAAATTAAAATTAAAATTTATATTAAGATTAAGATAAATAAAGATACTATAATGTGTTGTCTTTCTATTAAATTAAACGAGTGAACACATTAATTGAAATATATTTAAAGGTTTAGTTCATTATTTTTATTACAACCAAACAATACTAAGTTTAAATTGAGACAATATATTGAATTAATAATTTTTATTATATAAATTGTGTTAAAAAATAAAATTATTACTAAAAAATTATTTAATCACATCTCTTGTAAATGAATTAATATTTGAACAAATTTAAAAACTATATAAATAAAATAAAATAATAAATATGTTAAAAATTTATAATATTAAATTTATTCATGTTGCTTACCTATTAAATTAAAGAGATAACCCAAGTGATAGTAATTAGCAATGCTCAAGGCTATATTTGTTGCCAATGAGAAAGAAAAGAAAGCAAGCTAGAATTTCAAACATGATATAATTTAGTTCTAATTAATTTTAGATTGGATAGAATTTCAGCTATGATACATGTTTTTTAGTTCTAATTATTTTTATTTGATGCCAAAGGTTCAACTTCATTGTTTGTGTTGCAACCAAGAAAGAATGTGGCCTCTTTAACAAACTACCATCTTCCATTCTAAAAGCAATCTTGGCACCCATAGGGCTTGGATTACCTCTAGCCAATCTTCAAGATTTATCTCAACATTCTTAGATTTTGGAGGAATCTAATGCAACTTTTTGGACTAAATTTTTACCTTAATCACTCATTGATGGTGGATGCATGCCATGAATGGTTTAGATTAAAAGGACTACTACAAAACAAATCTTAGCCATTGATTTATTGAAATAAGTAATAAATGATAAAAGACAAATTAAAATATTGATGGAAAAAAGGGGTTCACATGCATGTTAAATTCAACCCACTTAAGTTATATCCATGTAGTTGGAAATATTAGAGGGGACAATATAGTGATGGTTTTAATATTATGATAGTGACAACGCAATGACTCTTTTTAGTCCATTACAAGCATGGAATGGTGAACCCTTGATTGGATGCAGTAGTCACGTGTTAGAGTATTTTGTTCAAACGAAGTCAAAAATAATTTTGCCTTATAAAGTAGAACAAAAAGAAATCAAATCTGAATTGTGTAATTTGTAGCATTTCTCCCTAACTTGTCCCTTTTATCTTAATGACCCGATAAGGCTGCTGAAGGCAAACTACCCATAGTTGAGCATGTACCGATAGTTGTGATTGCATTGGGGCATTAAAAGACTATATTTTAATACTCTAGCACTATTACTCATCACTTCAAAGTTCTTGGTGTTGATTTTTATTACTACTAATTAAAGGTGTAAAGGAAAAAATATTTCCTTAGGGTTAATCTAGGCTAATTAAATAAATGTATACAATTAGACACAAATTAAGCTAGATTAAATATATGACAATTGGGAATGATAAAACATGTAAAATAATGCTATTTTAGGAAGTCGATTGTAAAGAGTGTACTTAGCTCTTGAATGAGGAGAAGGTATGAATGTTGATATCTTGATGAATCACTGTCATAAGTTCTAGGATCTTGTAATGCTCGTCCTCAAATTCAGTGTACACTTAGAAATTTGCATAGGTCAATATGTTGAGACTTTGACACAAGCCACAATTGGGTTGCCACTAAAATTACCCCCTCCTTAAATGGACAATGTTGTTGCATCTATTGACTACAACTTTTCAACACCAAAAAACACTATGTCAAATTTATCCAACTCTAACAAAAGTGTGCTCTAATAAAAAAAATTATGAGCATGCCCATTGAACCTATGGGTCCAATTGCTAGTTAAATAAAACCCCAACAAAGATCGCTGCCCTTTTATTAATGTTATTGCTTCATTATATGTATATCTTTAGATAAGACAAAAGTCTTATGTTGGGTTTGTTGCCTTAGTTATTAGTTATTATAATAGTTGCTTATTTTATATAATGTATTTTATTACATATATATTACGTATATAAATATATACATTATATATATTTATAGTATTAATATATATTATATTATAATGATTATACTTATAATAATATTTAAATTGTTAATATTTATATTTATATTTATTATTTATAAATCTAATAAATATATTATATTTTAATTATATTAAAATATTGGGAGCTTGGGAGGGAGCCTTGCCACCTCAGCATGGGTGGCAAGGCCAAGGCAGCAGTGTCAGGTAATCATGGTTTGCAATGGCTCGAAGATGGCACGGGCAGAAGGGACGTTGGCATTTATTTTCTTAAGTGCCAAGCTTGGCTCTAGCTGGAAAATCATCCCTAGATATGCATTCGAGAAACTTCAATGGGCAGACTGAGAAAAGTATAATAGAGAAGGCGGCTTCTCCATTTTGCATTCTCTTTACCGTCCACCATCAAATGCCTTCATATTTTGTTGCTATAGTCTCGGCAGAGTCCATCCGCTGTGGGGGGATGGATACCCCAATCAGATTGATCAACAGTAAGAGGCAAATGGCCTTCATCGATAGTATCTCTGACCTCAGACTTCAGAGGATGCTTCGCAGGTTAGATGATTTAATGGTGGGGGCTGTGAGAATGATCCTGGGTAGTGTTTTTATGGAGAACGATGAATGATAACGGGTGGACATAGACATCTCTTCGAGGGTCTTAGCAATGCTACTAGAATTAGGGACAGCAAAAGCAGAGGCAGAATCCATAATGAGAGGCATCTTCAATCTAGAACACTTAGGGGATTTGGAAATGACCCTGCAGGTAGCCAGCTCTGGTGTTGGGATCCCTCTCCCAAAAGATTGGAATCTTCTCGACGACCCCGGAGTAGTGATCAAACTCTATCCGTTTATCTTGGACATCAAAAGATTCAACCTAGTGGTGCTGAAGGATCAGGCGTCGGTGGCTATGGAGTACATCAAAAGGGTTCTGGGCCTGGCTGCGGTCGATGGCTTTCAATGGGTGGAGGACTTTAGCCTGAAACTAGCAGAGTATGATAGTTAAACAGATACAGTATTTAACTTTGGCTTCATTTTGTATAGCAGAAGCAAAGTTTATGCCAGTCTTAGGTAGTTATAGTCCCCTATGGTTGTTAATAGTTTTGACACTGCGTGGTCTTCTCTTCTAAGCTCTTAGTCTGTAAAGGGAGTTAGGTTGGAACTTACTACCAGCCATGAAAAGGCTGAGGAAATTGTTTAATATTATTTGTTAAATAATATACGTTTATTTAATATATACACAATTATTACGAGAAGCATTCTCTATTATTCAAATTGACTATAGAGGGGACACAACAAAACCCCATAATGTTTAAATCTTTAATTTGAATAATACCTTTAATATCGTAATATCACAATATACTATACAATAATAAGTATTATTATATTAGATATAATTATATAAGCCATTTGTAATTATATATATATATATATATATATATATATATATATATATATATATATATATATATATATCATATAAAATATACTATATATAAAATGAATATAAATGCTAAATATATAATATGATTAATCTGAATATACAATTTAATAATATTATATTATACATATAAATATATAAATGTAATAGTTGGCATGAATTTTCCACAGTGCATGAAGTTATGTTGAATGCTTTTGGATTTAACTGTGTATCTTTTTTCATCAATGTTTATATAAAATATTTTAAAAATAATATTATATATGAAGTTGTTATGTTATTTATAAATATTTGATATTTAATATTAAATATCATATATATATATATATATATATATTGTTTATCATAGTTTTAGACACTTATGATAAATTGTTATATATAAAAAATATTGTGAATATACAACTAATAGCAACAATAAATTGTCCCAATAAGCTCTATATTTTGCAGACTTCAAACTATTATTCTTATAATTAATTACAACTATATATATTTATGTTTGAGAAAGAACATATTAAAAATAAAAAAAATTATGTAAGCAATGAACCCATGAAAAGTTATGCAGTTGATAAAAGAGTTTTTGACATTTAAATTAATGTGTATGTTAAAAAACATTATGTATTCGTTCGCTATTTCAAGGAGAGGTAAAGAGAACCCTCGTGTACAGACGCACAACTTAAGTTTGCCTCTTCTGTTAATAATTGAAAGACCAATAATAGGTTAATGAGACTGGCTACTGATTCAGATTTTCAAAGAGTGGACACTTAAAGGTTTGATCAGTTAAGTAAAAGCTTTAAATAATAAACGATAGAATCGCTCAAAAGATTTAGTTGGCCCATGATTCTGTAGCAATGTGTACAGAGTTATGCATCTGACTGAAAGTAAATTGTGTGGACGTTATTTTTATTTAAGCCACTATCATCTTGTCTTCTTTGACTTGAAATGCTACAGAGAACACGAATATCCTATCGTGAAGTAGATGATATTTAAGTAGAGTGTATGAAGAAATAGGTGTGATCAGGAAAAGGAGGTGAACGGGAAAGTGAAAATGATTGCAATTGTCATGATGCGCAAGGCATCTTCACTAACATTTATTTTCTTCATATAATGGGAATTTTGTGGAAAGAATCTTGATGATGGAACGGACATTTTTTATATTCCCAGTCACACTATCCATGAACCTCGTGAACAAGTTTGACATTATTCCACCGGCAACCAACGAACTCACGGAAAAAAATTTCATGTAAAGACAAATATGACAGAGATGCCATTAATGTCAAAGGGCGCAATTCAAACGTTACGGCATTGTCTATGCAGCATACTGGATGCACAGTTCCTCAAACTAATACATTTTTCACACTCAATCCATTAATGGGTCGGTAAGATTTGACTCCTGTTACGATTGCTTTTTCACATGGATCCATTGGGTTGGCTATTTAAGAAGGAATGGGAGTCCTACATTCACATTCCTCCACTGGACATAAAATTTGATTACTAGTGTTTATAGCAAAAGCAAAAGTTTTCTTTGAATCTTCAGAACCCAAATAGTATTTATTGGGTTGTCTACAATGGAGAATCCAATAGCAAAAGCTTTCATGGATCTTCAGAACCCAAATAGTCCATTATTTCTCATGGTGTCCACTGCAATTGCTGCAACAGCATTGCTTGTGCTGGTCTTAGCCAAGGCTGTGAATTCTGGAAAAGGCAAAAATCTTCCTCCTGGAAGTTTGGGCTTGCCTTTTCTTGGCGAAACTCTTCAATTTATAAGAGCATACAAATCCCACAGAGGAATGGAGTGGGCAGCAAAACGAGTGGCAAAATATGGCCCTGTTTTCAAAACATCCCTGGTGGGCTGCCCAACAGCCGTCCTCACAGGCCCAGCAGGCAACCGTTTTCTTTTCCACAACGATGGCCGCAAAATATTGAACAAGGTGCCCAAAAACTTCACCAGGATTTTTGGGGAGAATATGATTACTGAACTTTCTGGAGAAGATCACAAGCGCATAAGGGGTGCCATCATGCAGTTCTTGAAGCCTGAGGCCTTGCACAAGTTAGTGGGCAGAATGGATTCCATTGTTCAACAGCATTTTGCTGATTGCTGGGCAGGGAAAGAAGATCTTACCGTGATGCCATTGACCAAGAAGCTTACTTTTCAAGTTGCATGCGATCTGTTCTTCAGTTTGAGTGACAATGTGCAGAGGGATTTACTGGGCAATGAATTCAATACGGCGGTGAAGGGCATTTGGTCTGTTCCTTTGAATTTGCCAGGAACGGCCTTCCGCAGGGCCTTTGATGCTCGTTCTCGCGTTTGCAAGTAGATTTCAATCCTGGTGGAGAAGAGGAGGAGAGAGTTGGAACAAGGCTTGGCTTCACGCTCCCAAGACTTGATGTCATGCATGATCACAATGAAGGATGATGATCATAAGCCGCTTACTGAGGAGGAGATCATTGATAATGTGGTGGTGGTCATGATTGCAGGCCATGACACTACTTATGCTCTTCTCACTCAGCTTGTCAGATCTACCAAAGTATAGTACAAGGTATGTTCTCTACTTCTTCAAAGTTTAAGAATCGTATCTCAAATTGTGATATATATATATATAATTTTGTTTTCTTGTACTGTGCATTTTGTTTTAATAATATACCCTCTACATGATACAATCTAAGTGTAGACTTCTAAATATTTTGTTTTGTATGGTAGAGCAAAACATGGTTTTGGAAGGGAAGCAACCAAGTGAACCTCTTAGATGGGAAGATATTTGTAAAATGAAGTATTCATGGAAGGTGGCCCAAGAAACATTACGTTTGTTCCCTCCAATTTTTGGAGGATTTAGGAAAACAATTGAAGACATTGAATATGAAGGCTATACAATTCCTAAAGGATGGCAGGTATGTATTTTTTCTTAATTATAAAGCATGTAAGCTAATTAAATATAAGTATTGAATCCTATAATATTTTATATTTGTTATCTATTTTATGATTTTAAAAAAAAATTGAGCAGCTATTTTGGGAGACAAGCACTTCACATCGGAATGCAGAGATTTTCAAAGAACCAAATAAATTTGAAAAATCTCATTCAACAGTCAAATTCCACCATATCCTTTTACACCATTTGGAGGAGGACCTTGAATTTGCCCTGGCTATGATTTTTCAAAGATAGAGACAATGATATTTTTGCACCATTTAGTAACCAAATGGAAGTGGTCTTTGAAGGATCCAGATGAAAAAATAATATGTGACCCTTCGCCTGTCCTTGCTATGGGATTGCCAATCAAACTTCAAGCTAAGTGAGTAACTAGGAATATATAATAAAAATTTGTCCTTTCTAAATTACAAATCATCTACATATTAATATCAAAATATATAGTATAGGTGTAATATCATTATCTTAGGTAATTTTAATACTATAACCAATGGCTTCTAATTAGTGACAATCAATGATATAATTCATCTCCTTCCATGTGGAAATGTCATGTCGTATTATTGATCTATATTTTAATACATACATTTTTATTTGTAAGAAAGGATATGAATGCCATGAGTTACTTGTTTCTAATTCTAAGTGAATTATATCATGTGTCATTTTAGACACTGGTCTACTATTGAGTTGATCTATATCTTAATGCATACATTTTTATTTATAAGAAAGGATATGAATGCCATGAGTTACTTGTTTCTAATTTTAAGTGAATTATATCGTGTGTCATTTTAGACACTGGTCTACTATTGAGTTGATCTATATCTTAATACATACATTTTTATTTGTAAGAAAGGATATGAAGGCCATGAGTTACTTGTTTCTAATTCTAAGTGAATTATATCATGTGTCATTTAAGAAGCTGGTCTACTATTGAGTTGTATAAATGTTTTGAATCTTATTGATTTTTTAGTGATAAATTTCCTTTGATATGTTACTATTTATTTTATTTTTCTTTTCTTATATTTTAATATAAATTTTCTTAGATTATTGCTTGATAAAATTTCCACATATGTTGTAATGTATTTTCCAACAACATGTGATAAATGAAATGATCTTCCCAAACAAAACTATTTAAACAAGTAATATACTTGAAATTATCTCAAAAGTGATAAAATTTTTAAATTTTTTAGATAAACAAAAAGATTCCACATTTCATAATAAAAAATATCAACATTACATCATTACAAAGATCACCATGATACATGTTTAAAAATAAAATATTAATAAGGTACAAATCTAGATTAGGACTATTGTCCTTCCATTCCTCTAGTGTACATGAATTATACAAAATTGAACTTTTATTACAACAGGGTTGACCATCAGTCAATCTTCTTATATGAATGCAAGCAATATGGTTGTTAGCTATGGGTGATCCCACAATACAGTGTCCCACTTTTTGGTCAAAGTGGGACATTGAAATCAACATTTTTAACCAAAATTTCACTTTCTGACACCTATAGCAACTAAACCGTTAAGAATTCGAAGATGATGTGATCTGGTGATTTTTTAGATTTCGTGTGTAGATTATATATATATATATATATATATATATATATATATATATATATATATATATATATATATATATATATATATATATATATATATATATATATATATATATATATATATATATATATATATATATATATATATTAAATTTTAAAAATGATTTGCGAATTTTTTTATGTAACTTTTAATAAGTTGTTTTTTAGAGTTAACATTATTTTTAAAAAGTGACGTTTATACCATACAACATAATTTTTTAATAGAAAGGATAAAATTCTAAATTTTTAAATATAGATTCATAACACAAATATATAGTGCATGGATATATATTTCATAATTTTTTGATACATATTTTTTTCTTAATTTTTGAAGTGAGATTATTATAATTTAGACACATGTTTATACCATACATCATAAGTTATTTTGTATGTATCCAAATTTAATTTTTTTTGTTGAAACAAGGACATCAATACATAATGCACAAATATTTTTCAAATATTTTTCTCTATTTTACTATTTTTCCACATGTATCGAACAAAGATCTTCATGTTTGACAAAAACCTATCTTCACAAGAAAATAGAAAATAAATATAATAATCAAAATAAATATTCAATATTATACTTGTTGGAAAGATTACTTTGAGGGCTACGATCCTACAAATTATCCTATCATGTTGACTCCATTTCCTAGTCCAACCCAAGGTTTGAAATAGAAAATTTTGAGGAAAATCTAAGGACTAAGGTGCAAAGGTCATTTCTAGGACCTTCATTCATTCAAAGGTATCCAAGGACCTTCGAATAAAGGTCCACGAGGGAATTTTTTTTTTTTAAAGGAATAAAAGGGACCTTCAAACTTTTTTTTGGAAATGACCTTTGTTCAAATGTCCTTTAGCATAAAAACCTTCAAACGAAGGTTCACCTTCATTTGAAGGTGATTTTTAACTTACCTTTGAATGAAGGTACATTCATTTGAAGAAATACCTTTGAACGAAAGTATCTTGTAAATTTTTTCCCCATCCGCATTCAAAAGTTTAATGTCCCAAGTTTGGGACTCAGTATTGTGGGTTTACCCCTATAAAAGGGAGAGCGTCATCTAAGCACTTTACCTCCAACCACAGATCAATGGTCCCCGCACACCTTCCTACTAGAAGTGGCCTGACTCTTCAATGAGAGTAATAGATAAGGACATCTAAAGTTAAACAAAATATGAAAACCAAGTGCAATATAAATACACATCACATGAAGTCAATCATGCTATCCCTAGATACCCTCTAGCTACCATGATTTTTGCCTAACATGAAACCTATGGGTATAGTGAACTAACGATGCACACAACTATCGCATCACTTTGGCCAAAGTGTTCAAATATTAGTCGCATAAATGTAATTCATCCATTCATAGCACTACTATCTCTTGCTTGGCACATTCCCTATAACTATGAAATAATAATGAAAACACAAAGTACAAACAACACACAAGATCAAAAACATATTATCACCAAACTCCTAGCATACTCTACCTCTGAGTTGGTCTCAACATTTAACAACATCCAACTCTTGGCATATCCTACCCTAAGTTGGTCTTACCAAATTTTAGTATAAAATACTATTAATCTATTGCAAACCAAATAATCTTGTAATACAAGCATAGATGAGGGTTTATCAGACTATCGAATACCACTCTTTCGGCACATTCTACCCCGAGTTGATCTTACTAGTTTTTCTCTATAAATATTAATAATACATAGTATAGAACATCACTTAAATTAATAGATTACTTATCTAACTCCTAGCATACTTTGCCCTGAGTATCATTTTCAAGTAAAACAAAGTGTCAAAATAATATTTAGTTTCCTTCCCAAGAACATAAAACACACCAATGTTAACCTATCTATCCAATTTGCCACATTCTATTTCCCATCACAAGACAAGTAACATCCTACCAACATGGACTTGGAAGTACGACAATCATTTTATGTTATGTGCAACCTATTTCTACCTAGTATGACATCATCCTATCTACCTTTGGATTTATTTCTCCATTCAGATAGATAATATTCCATTCAAATTAGTATGTATATAATAAACTATCAAGTTCCAATCTTCTAGCCTACTCCATCCTGAGATGGTCTCACTTGATATTTAGATGGTCAAGTATATAGGCTAACCCTTGATTTCCAAATCCCCAAGTGTCCCTTACTCTGAGTTGGTTAAATCAATAAAATCAGGAAGAGGAGTTAACTATTGTTCCCAAATCTCTTGGTATTCCCTACTTTGGAGATGGTTCAATGAGTACAACAAACATTTGGAGGTATAAGAATAACTTTAATTCCCATTCTTCTGATATGCCCCTTATCTTTGAGTTAGAATACAATAATACAAGAATAACTCTAATTCACAACAATAGATCTATAGTAACATCGGTACTATAATAATACAATGATATTAACAATAAAACATTGACATAATAGTACATTGATATTAATAATAGAACATTGACTCCCAAGTTGATGCTAAGACATGTATATGAAATTGCATGCTTAAAAAATAGTGGTTCTCTTGACTTGTCTATAAACTCATAGTATAATAGAATAAACATGGATGGAATAACAAGACTGTGCTAATCTACTTTACTTTATCACAATCCAAGGAAACATTAATCAATTGATACTCTTTTTCACAAAGAGGGGAGTTGATTAAACCCTTGTTTAAAAATGAGATAAAGAGTTATTGGAATCCCATCCACGGATCTCAACACTGATGTAAGGCTTAACCAAAATCTGTTAGTTCTTATTAATTGGTTTAATGACTGCTCAAAAAGCTTTGGTCTCATATGACACATAAGTGCCTAGATAACACCCTCTAATATAAACATGATCCTAACAGTGACATTTATTTAGTCTCACATGGACATCAGAGATTCTCATTCCTTGCTGTGAGTCAGAAAACTAGCAATAGGGACAATTACATTGAGCAACGTATAGGGTTCTAAATTCTTTTGGTATTATATCTAGTCGATTACATGTCTAAAAGACACTGTAACTGATCATCATGGCCCCAAAATGTTCAAGAGATCTTAAAATAGGTGAAGATAACATTTTGAGTCGGACAACATGAAAAATCTTGGTTGACAAGGATGACACAGTGGCTAAAGTAATCAACGATCTAAGACAAATCGATAAATAGGGTTCAAAACGGTAAACAAACCAGAGATCAAATGGTATAAGAGCAGAGGTCAAATCAGTATTAATACAAGGGCTGCCCAGCAGCAGGAGTCCCTGCCAAATTCTGCCAGCATAGATTTGATTAAAAAAATATTATTTTAACAGTGAAAAAGGGTAGAATGACATCAATGATCTGTCCACATCAATGCATTTAGATCCCAAATGAAAAGGTCAAAATGTTGTCTAGTCTTTGTAAAAAAACTAAACTGAATGGTACATATCGAACACCCTGCTGCAACCAAAGCATCAACAAATTTTGAGATCATAACAAGCAAATCCTACATCAATTTAAAAAATGAAATTTCCAAAACATTATCAGGTCACAGAAATATGGTTCTAATCACCTCAAGCACTCTGTAGACCTTCTCTCTCTCTGGAGGATTATTATGCTCCTGTGAATCTTACACAAGCGGTCAGAAATTATAATGTATACTAGTGACATTTTTTTATCGTGATTTAGAAGAATCATCTAAAAGTTTTAAACATTTAATAATAGCATAGTGCAAAGAATGGTTGCAAATGAGACTAGCATATTTAATACCTATGACACTGCAAATATAGCCTAATTCAGACATGTGGGAATGTAGAATGTAGTTTTATCCAGCGTGAAAGTCTACATTAAAATAAAGAAAGAAAGATGAAATTTAAATGGAAGAAATAAATAAACTTAAAGACATTTTTTTTTAATAAGGAGTAACCTAATTCCGTTGGCATTGTTCATTTTTTTCATGCCCAGTTTGCCTTTGGGATTTTGATTGCAAAACTGCAAGCTATGTAAAGACAAATGCTCTCATTGCTATTGATGCTCATGGAAATTTTCATGCTCTCTGTAGTTAGTAATTTTACTCACAGCATTGGATAGGCTATGAATTCAATACCTTGTATGTAGCTGAAATGTTTTAGTTATATAAAGTTTTTGCAAGACTTGAACTTAGACAATAGAAAATTTAACTTGTAAAAAAATTTATAGCCTATAGATTCTGACATCATGGATTCTGAATCAACACAACAATAAAAGCAGGACTAACTAATGTCAACTTGAAGAAGCTCTGGAGACCTGAAACAAAATTTAAATACAGGAATCAAATAAGCAAACTAGTGAGACCATAGTAAGCTGTAACCCCCATTTCAAGAATTGATTATCCAAGAGCCTAGTTCCTTTTGAAAACAAATATGAATCTATATCACTTCTTGTCCAAGAAGGTGACCAAACTCACATGGAATCTGCTAACTAATTCTGTATTCTTATGGGCCTGTCACCTTCCTGAAGAACAATTCTGAATCATAGTGGTAACAGGCCCTCCATAATAACATATAATCGTGCAACAATTCAAAAATGTTAAGAAAAAGAGTAACTACACATCTTCACTAGCTAAACTGAGAAAACAGCTATACCAGAGTTGGTAATGGAGCAAAACAGTAAGTACAATAATGAGAGTTAAAACTTGTGAGTTTATTTAACAGGGTATTCCAGATATAATTACATGAATTCCAAGGCACTAGAAATATGGTAGCCCCTATTTGTGAGAAATAAATTAAACAAAAAAAATTAGCAAACTCAAAGAATAAAAAATAATCACAACATAGCTTCAAATAATGGACAAGAGCACCACTTATGAAAAAGGAATAGGACATTGGAGGAACTACAATAGTTCAATTGACTAAGAACAAAAATTTCTACAAACAATGTGTCCATGCATTCAGAAGTACCACAATTAAGTAGATCGATTCAGACCAAGAGAAATACACAAAGAAGCCTTGCGACATCAACACTTCCTTAGAATTGATCTTCAATTCTTGTTATGGGGAGCAAAAGTGGATTAAAACACATTCTTACATTTACATTACAGACAGCCTTCATTTCTAGCAATTCAGACAAGGTCACATTTGTGAAGATGCAATTTCTAGATAGTGCACAGATCCGATGTGTAAATGGACAGTGTCCTATGCATTTAATGAATCTTAGTCCCTTGGATGTCTAAGAGCATAGTCCCCGAGGTTATCAGCTTCTCTAATTCATTATCTTTCTCAAGTTTTTGAACTCTTTGTAAATGGCAGAAAAAAGAAAGGAAAACACCTTACCAAAATACAGAATTGGCCCTGACATTGGTGCCATTGGTGAGTTTTATCGTGACAATGTCTCTAACAAGAACTCCCATAGAGGACCCATGATCAGCATACCTAACATCATAATCACACTGTTGTCCAGGACTCTTACATTCATATTTGTCATGATTCACTGCCTGCACAGATACACACAGAGGATCGTTGCATGGTACCATTGAGCGTGGTTGTAGTTTGTACCATTGATGGGGTGTCTGCAGAAAACAAAAATACCCATTTGAATCACAAATTGAAAAATAAAAATAACGTTTATACCCACTATGACTATGCCAATGCCAATGAGCATCCAAAGAACCCAAACATGCTAAACTAGCCATAGAATGCATGTAGAATTTCTGCAATTGCGTACAAAAATAGTATATGGGTCGTGATTGTTATTTACCTTGGCACAACTTTGGCAGGTGGCATCACACTAAAGCCATGTTAAGTCACTACCAGTGTCTACATCCAGATAATATTCCTTAGGGGGATTACCAATATACACAGTCACATAGTAAATTCTACAATTCAATTTGCATATTCATGAGCTTTAAATTTGGAATCCAGAATGAGAATCAAATTTTGGGGGTTCGTTCTTCTTCCTTACCCATCTGGATAAACATTACCTGCCACGCTGAATATGGTAGTCTTCGCTGCAATTTACAGAAATGGTTTTTAAACAAATTTATATGCACACAAAAAGCAATCAATCTTAAGTTTTAACCTCTCAAACCACAACAACTATATTGGATAATCTTTAAAAGCAGCACATAATGAGTTAAACTTAATAGAGAAAGCTAAAGATGGGACAGCTAAAAATTTCAGAGCAGGTATCCATCAATGTTGTAAAATCAAACAATGTGAGAATTTAACACTGCCACAACATTTTGTTCAGTGATGGAATGCATTTTCTAATTACGGATAGAATGTGGTACATTTTCATTGAAAGCAGTCTGATTCTTTTCCACGGGTTTTGAATTTTGGGCTGGTGATTATCCCCACATACATCTGCAATATAATATAGTGATGCAATGAAAAAAATACTTTGTAAAGTTGTGATCATGATATATTCCTTTGAGATTATGTCAGATAAGGAAGCGGCACTAAAACTGACAGAGTAGTTGGGCAGATAAAAAAGCAGGAAACCCATGATTGAATTTATTTTACGGCAGCATGGTTGTCATTGTCTATTTCAGAAGAAGTGTAAAGATATACTCGATAATTGTTTGGCCATAAAAATTAAATAATTAATTGGGCGTCACATCTGCATTTTAGTTTCTAGAAATGATTGTTTGGTGAAAGTGTGAGGCCTCACACCTTTCAAATCCCCTAAATACCATATGGTACTAAATGCTCTCATATAAACAGCTGACATGTTGTTGTGCGGGCTATGAAAAAGATTCAACCCGCAGCTTCTGTTGTTTAACAGCAATGTCTTTAAGACTGCTCCACATATGCATGACTAAATATAATTGACTTCTGTCGAATATATTTCTACTAAAGTCAAATTCACAACACACGGACTACTTAAGGTTTACCTAAATGTAATAAATAGTTGTTTGGTTCTAACTATAAGAAAAATTTACACGGAGCTTCTAAAAGCTTGGCTGGCCAATGCTACTACTTTTCGGGGAACTTATAATTTGTGAAACTACTATGGAGCCAAGATCAACAGATTGTGTCATAGAATGCATGTAGAATTTCTGCAATTGCGTACAAAAATAATATATGGGTCGTGATTGTTCTTTACCTTGGCACAACTTTGGCAGGTGGCATCACACTGAAGCCATGTTAAGTCACTACCAATGTCTACATCCAGATAATATTCCTTAGGGGGATTACCAATATACACAGTCACATAGTAAATCCTACAATTCAATTTGCATATTCATGAGCTTTAAATTTGGAATCCAGAATGAGAATCAAATTTTGGGGGTTTGTTCTTCTTCCATACCCATCTGGATAAACATTGCCTGCCACGCTAAATATGGTAGTCTTCGCTGCAATTTACAGAAATGATTTTTAAACAAATTTATATGCACAAAAAAGCAATCAATCTTAAGTTTTAACCTCTCAAACCACAACAACTATATTGGATAAATTATTTCGCGCTAATTGCACTGAATCAAAAGGCTTGGACGGTAATTTCGGCAAATCAAGATCTTTGTTACATATATTTTGTTGTTAATCATATGCCTTGTCTATGCTTCTACATTTCACATACATGTCCTCCAGGGCACTTGCAATGACATCATTTAGTTTTTAAGAAAAATCCCCCTTCCGTTATGCTTTGACGGATGTCCATACTCTATTCCAAAGATCCATATTCACACAGGCTGCAAGGATGTTGGGAAAGGTTGCAGAGTCTGGTTTTGCACCTGCCAATTGCATGTGTTTTGTCCTTGCTTCCTATTTTATACGAGTTTTAATTATTCCATTAGCCATTATAGGCCCAACTAGACAAGTGAAATATGATTGCTAAATGGTCTTTTCCGTGGTCCAAACTGAACTCTCCTTTGAGTAGAAACAATTTCCATGCCAGAATACATGTATCTTTCTCATTGAAATATGAATTAACTAGTTTTATCTCTGAGTCTGTAGGTGTACTACCAATGAAAAATGTATACAAGAGAACTTGAGCAACCACTTTCACAGGTTCTAAAAACTTACTCGATTGAAGTATTTTTCAAGCTACATGGTAACCTTAACTATAACTAAAAAAATAAAAGTTGGCTAGTGTTTTGAGAAATTTAGCCCAAAATTCTCTTGCTTCATTCTCTGCTTTGAATTTGAAAGCTAGATAGTGCAACTATGACAGATTTAATGGCTCCTTTTTAAAACATTTTTTAACAAATTTTAAAGCTTATATTTTTCTGTTTTAATTGTTGATCTCCTGCAACAAAATACTTAACCCTAGCCTCTCAAGTCCCAGGAACTAAAACACATCCAGGATTTTGCATTAAGCTCTCTAAATCGTGCTTGGATTTGAAATTTCTCATCTGAAATTTACGATATTTTTTCTCTAATCTGGGTTTGAAAGATAAACGGTGCAAATTGTACCAATTCAGTGGCTTATTTTCAACTACAAATACATTACACTTCTGTGTTATTTAATGAAACATGTTTTTGACTAAATTTTATACATGAATTTACAATTTTTGTTATAAATGGTTGGTATCCTACAAGAGAACACTTAATCTTAACCTCTTAAGTCCTAATGTTTGAATTCACTCAAAATTCTGAATTAAGTGCATTAACCAATGCTCAGCTTTGAAGTTATAGTTTTGATAATCACAAGGCTTCCTCTTTGCTCTAGATTCGATAGTTGAACATTGCACTTTCAACCGATTTGATGGATACTCTGTATTGCAATCCTAAATACTGCAAATTTGACCGATCTAATGGCTAAACGATGGAGAACACTTAATCTTAGCCTCTTGGTCTCTAAAAGTTATAATGTAAATGCATGCAAAAAATATGCACTATGCACACTTAAACACACTTGGATTTGAGACTCTTAACATAAACCACGTGTCTGCACTGGAGTTTAGGCTAAACATTGAACTTGTTGTGAATTATCTATTCCTTTTTCAAACATTTTTAAAAAAAATCAGATATAGAAAGGAAAGATGGAGATTATTTATCAGTTAGAAGCTTTAGAAGTAGCTATTTAGATTACCGGTTCAGTTAGTTATTATATTTGGTTGCCCTGTGTGGAACCAGGCTTTCAAAGAAAACTCTAAACCACTTGACATTGTACAAGAATTTATTATAAAAATGGGATGTAAAGGATGAACATTGCCACAAGAAAGATGGAAACGAGTAGACTAGGATAAGCATGCCATGCATATAACCTCTGCAAAAGAGTAATAAAAACAGAATCTGCAGCAGATCAAGAAACAGGGTATTGAAAAGGCTGGTTTGTCCATAATAACTTTCATGAAAATCAATGTACTATTGTTGAAAAAAGGCATTTTTGGCACAATACCCCCTCGAATGGCATCCTGACTCCTCTAATCCAAGAGGCGCTGACAGAAATTAGAGCTTGTTTCTGTTGTTTGTGAGTCTCTGCTTTTCATGTCACAAAGATAGTATTAATATGTAAACTTAAGCAGTTAATCCATCCTTATTTTGCCTAGATATACGCCTTGGACACACTAGATACAGATATAATACTCTCAGATATTATAACCATATCCAATACCATATCTATTTCCATGCAACTCTGAAATTAAGGTTTCAAGCACCGCCACATATATATTTTGAAACAACACAAATACGAAATTAGGGTTTATAGCAGGTTTTGTAAGCGTGGTACCATTTCTGGATGCCAATCTTATCGCCGTAGGTTCTAGCCTAGGGACCGACTTCTTCAGAACGCCTGTTCGTCATTGCATTTCACCCTCACCTTCTTCCCCGGCTTCAACACCACTTCTAATGTATCCTATAATAATGATAATAACAGGGTATGATGATCAGAAAATAAGAATGGATATGAGTTGGGAAGATCATCTAGTGCATTGCATGTATTTTGCAGCGACCGAATCTCAAGAGCTCCTCATGGCGCACACGCGTCTGTCATGAAGAACAAAAAAAACAGGCCTCTGCCAAGTGCCTTCTCTCCACCTTTTTTATCTTCCGAGCATTTATCTGTGACAAACTTTGCACTATGAATTAATTAGAGGAAAATTTGCTTTCTATTGGCCCACAATAGTGAGTTTAATGAGAGGTTAAACACAACATTAAAAATAGCAGAAAAAATCACCAGCCAATCATAGCTCGCTCTCTCAGAATAAAATACCTGAGCTAAATTCTCCCTCTGAATAAAATAATCTAACTAAATTCTCCCACCAATCACAGCAGAAAAATTAGCTTCAAAACCATAGGATATCCATTTAAATTTTCTTCCAGCGCAGATTTCAAGAACAACTATTGCAAAAAATGTGAGGCGAAAACAATAGTCTCCTGCTAAGGCAGGGACTAATAATAAGAACAAACCGTATATGAACAGAGATCAATTGAGATTTATAATAGAGATCCAAACGGATTTGAGGAATGTCTTAAGAAACTTCCAAGAAAATACATTTGATAGACAAAAGGTTGATTCACTACCTCACTAACATCCTCCTTGCCAATGCCAAAATGGGTAGTTTAGAACAAGAATATAGACTTATATCAACATGTATTAACAGGTAAAATCAGTCATATGTCTTAGCTGGAAGCAATTCAACATTTATGACTGCAAAAAGACAAGGCATGTCATCAGGTTGATAAAATGCCTCAAAGAAAATATGGTCTCATGGAATAACATGATTGCAGATCATGCACATCATGGATTTGTTGAAAAGGTTTTAGAAACTTCAAAGCAAATGCGATGGGCTGGTGTAAAGCTCGATTCACAACCTTTGATATCCTCCCTCCTGCCTGCGTAGAATAGTAACTTTGGAATGGTTATGGACATTCATCAAGCATATAATAAGTTAGTTTTTTTATTATTCATTATGTCTACAATGGCTTTGATATCCGTGCATGCAGAAAGTGGATGCGTAAGCAAGGTGTGACATCATACCCAATGGCTAAGAGAATACAGAAAGCCTTATATACTACATTAAGAATACGTACAAATCTTAAGCACTAAATTCATATGACTTTGAAAACATTTAAATTGGGTCAAACTATTAGGAAAAACTAGAATTTGGAGAATATATTTATATATTGTGTATGAGGAAAATTGATAGATAGAATGATAAAATCAAAACTATGATAATAACCAAATAAATAACTCATAACATAAAGAGATCTATCTAAATAAAAAATCATGATCAAAATATCAAATGAAATAAGAAAGTTTTTACCTAGATTATGTTGTTCTTTTTTGTCGAATGTGGATTATTTAAATATGCTACGAAACCATATTTGCAACAAACAAGTATAGGTGCTCAAAGTGCTCAAGAAGATCAATGTTAAAAGATCATAAAGTGCTCAACGATGCGATGTATGCTCCAAGCGCTGTAAAGGATGCCTGAGAATAAGTGATCGAAGAGGATTTGTGAAGGAGATGAGGGGGAGTTTATATAGGTTTCAACAGATATTGATCAACGGTCTAGATAATTCAAAAGAATCAACGGAGAAGATAAAACAAATAACCATGATGAATGTGCACACAACATGTGTCAATCCATAAGGATATTTTTATTAAGATATGATGAAAACAAGATTGATTACATAGATAACTCAACTTTTAATTTTGTCTTTTTTAGAGTTCTAAAAATAAGACTGATTGTGCACACGAGCTAACAAGATATTTTAAGAGGAATTAGAAGATAACTGAAATTAAATAAATAAATTTATTTAATTAATTGTGCATGATAGAGGAATATGAAAATTATAAATAAAATATTTGATTATATTTATTTTTAGAGGATTGAGACAAATTTAAATAAATTTGCATGATTTATTTAAATGTAGAAGAATAATTAATTTAATTAAATAATGTAAATTATTTAATTGTAGATAAGAGAGAATTTATGATGAATTAATTAAATAATTGGATTTATTTAATTAATGGAGACTTGAAATTTGAAAGAGGATAATGATTTAATTAAATAATTAAAATTATTTAATTTTGGTAGAATATAGAGGAATTTAATTTAATTAATTAAATAAATACAATTTATTTAATTAATGTTGATTTTTAGAAAGTTTGGAAAAATTTAATGAAATTAATTAAATAATTAGATTATTCAATTAATGTTGACATGGGTGATTTGACAGTTTGATGAAATGCAAGTGGTGCAACGACATGGTCATTTTAGGGTGTCTATATATATAAATATAAAGACTTCTTTGTGTTATTGAATAGATATTTTACTATGGTTTTATGGCATGATGTAAGTCAGTTTTGACAAACATAAAAGTTGAAAATGTTCTGGTAGACATGCATACAAAATGTGGAGCATAGACATGGCATGACTATGAGTTGAAGACTACATAGTCCATTCACGACCTCTATGTCATAGTCAGAGATTACAACCTATCATTCTCATAAAGAAAGATCATTCAGCCTTGTGATCAAAAATAGTATTAAAACTTTTGGTTTAATGGACTCTCTAAATGTAACTTGGTAGAAATCTTATCTAGGGATAATAACAAACTAAACAATAATGTCTATTCAATATAAACCAACTTTCAAAAATGCATTGATCTCTATTTTACTATTATCCATTCACATGGTAATATCAGATGAAATCTTATTATATAAATTATTTTCACTTACCTGCAGGTTTCTCCTTTAAACTATCTCCACCTCGCCCACTCTAATCTTTCCTCTAGCTTATACAGCACTACCAAAGATCTGCATCCTTTTTCCTTCAACAATGATAATCTTTTCCAACTTTTACCTATGGAAGAATGAGTCTTCCCTCCTTGTCTTAGTTGCGGCCAACATATGAAGAGAATGCCTATGAAATCACTTTTCCTTCACAAGCCATGGCCAAAGAGAGGGAGACTAATCAATGACTATTTTAATTCCACCTCCAAGACTTAGTTCAGTCCACTACAATGGCTATTTTTAGCCTCCACATCATGCATATGCTATAATGGCCCTTGATCGAGCAATGTGCTAATGTTTCCTTCTATTTATATATCTTTAGATTATGATTGGAAACCTAAACACAAGGAGTTGGAATTCAAACTAAGATTAAACAATGCAAACCAAAGATCTCATGATCATTGAAAACCCTAAGAAAACCAAGGATAAGGATTTCATTACATAAAACTAGGGTGACTTTGGAAATGGAAACAAGAAATTTTGCATTGAGTGATCAAAGGAAAACCCCTAAAACATGTCATAAAACATAAAATTTAGATAATTAACCAAAGTAGCCCAAGTTTGAAGAACTTGGGTCTGTCGTGCGTAACAGGTCACAACATACCTCACCATGGCTACATAGCTTTAAAAGTTGTATGTTGAGAAACCAACCTCACAATAATTATTTGCATTTACACTTCACAATGAAATATGGTCAAATATATCATCAAATTTTAGTTGCACATAAAGCATCAAACAAATTAACAACTAAATATATTTAAAAGTTTAGTAATTATATGTGAATGAAGAATTAATTACCACATATAGTAAATGTGTTAAAAAAACATAAGATGGGAAATGTGGTTGTGTTCAAAATACAAGATGTTGAGAAACTAGCCTCACAATGAATGTTTGCATTTACCCTTCATATTGAATATGATCCAATATATTATCAAAGTTAGTTTGCACATAAAAATCAACAAATTAACAAAACTAAATATATAAGAAATGTATTATTGTATGTGAAGGAAATTTAATCTTCATGTATGGTAAATGTGTTCAAAACATAGAAAGTGGGGTATATAGTTGTGTTCGAAATACAAGCTATTAATTTTTCATATTTAAATTTAAAATGTGTTAAAAACAATCTATTGTCTAACTCTAAAAGAGGGTAGAGTTCAAAGGTAAAGAATGTAGGTTAATTTATTTTAAAAAGCCGTAAATTTTAGTTAATTCGAGTTTCTTGTTATCATAAAAAATAAGGACAAAGACAATTATAACAAAAAGGTTTTTCAAAATATGAAAATTGTAAAAGGGGTTTTGGTTTATTGGTGAAGTTGAATGGGTTTGAATAAGTCTACTAGGAATCAAGTTTTATTAAGTGCAAGGCCTTTGACACTATAAGGGATGAGGTCAGGTTCATGCTCCAAGCGACTTTGGGAGAATGGATCTTAATTCTTGGGTCTTAGCCAAAGAAGTATAAACTTGTATTTATACACTCAAATTAGATTGTAAGAACAATCTGTGTTTGAAAAAAAATAGGCTCAAAAAATAACAACATAAAAATTACTCAAAACTATAACTTCTATTGTTCAATTTTCATGTTTGCATAAAATATGATTAAAAAAAAGCATGGTTTTACTGGGTTAAAAACTTGCCTCACTCAAAACAAAAAAATTAACCGTGAGTGGACCATTTCATAATAAATATGACAAAATCTAGTCTAATTGAAATTTAATTTTATTGTTAAAATAAAAAACAAAGGTGAAACAAAAGAATAAAAGGGCAAGATTAAAAACTAATAAATATACTCTACATAGTGACTGATGTCCATGATTTCTTGGTTATCTAAGAGGTCAAATGATTGTAATTGTCTTGATGTGCGAGGCATCTTTACTAAACATTTATTTTGTTCATATAATGGAAGTTTTGTGGAAAGAATCTTGTTAATGGAAGAGATATTTGTTATATTCTCACATTAAGAGGTTTGACATTCTTCCACCTACCATCCACTAATTCTTGGCTGTTCTTAAATATCATCCACTTAAACAGTCAAAGGTCAATTTTGACCAATAAAAGTAGGACAAATATTTAACACTTTTTATTGTGAATGAGGTTTAAAATTACTATTGATTGTTTGACCATTGAACTGGATGATATTTAAGTAGAGTGCTAATTCTTGGAGAAAAAATTTTCATGTAAAGACAAATATCACAGAGATGCCATACAACTAATAACGTACTGGATGCAACTATTAAGCATACTGGATGCACATTTCATCATTCTAATACATTTTTCACACTCAATCCATTTATGGGTGGGTAAGATTTGACTCCTGTTACGATTGTTTTTTCACATGGATCTATTGGGTTGGCTATTTAAGAAGCAATGGGATTCCTATATCGACATTTCTCCACTAGCCATAAAATTTGATTACTAGTGTTTATAGCAAAAGCAAAAGCTTTCTTGAATCTTCAGAACCCAAATAGTGTGTCTAGAATGGAGAATTCAATAGCAAAAGCTTTCTTGGATCTTGAGAACCCAAATAGTCCATTATTTCTCATGGTGTCCACTGCAATTGCTGCAGCATTGCTCGTGCTGGTCATAGCTAAGACTCTGAATTCTGGAAAAGGCAAAAATCTTCCTCCTGGAAGTTTGGGCTTGCCTTTGCTAGGTGAAACTCTTCAATTTATAAGAGCATACAAATCCCACAGAGGAATGGAGTGGGTAGTAAAACGAGTGGCAAAATATGGCCCTGTTTTCAAAACATCCCCAGTGGGCTGCCCAACAGCCGTCCTCACAGGCTCAGCAGGCAACCGTTTTCTCTTCCACAACGATGACCACAAAATATTGAACAAGGTGTCCAAAAACTTCACCAGGATTTTTGGGGAGAATATGATTACTGAACTTTCTAAAGAAGATCACAAGTGCATAAGGGGTGACATCGTGCAGTTCTTGAAGCCTGAGGCCTTGCACAAGTTAGTGGGCAGAATGGATTCCATTTTTCAACAGCATTTTGCTGATTGTTGGGCAGGGAAAGAGGATCTTACCATGATGCCATTGACCAAATGTTTGTGTAACGTCTATTCTGAAGCCCAATCTGTCTATTGATGTAACGCTCCTACAATTCTTCTGAGTGTAACTTCCTATTTCTTTGTCTGTTTACATTCGTCTCGAAGGTTCTGATTCTATTTGCTATTGTTAGACATTGAGAGAAGTGGAACGTATGTGGCTGTAGGAAGAGGAGATATAGTTGCTTATGTACTGTAACAAAATTCTTATTCTGGGTTTAATAGAAACAAAGCTATCCCCTGCTCTGTGAACGTAGCCATTTGGTGAACTACCTTAAAAAATTTGGTTCTTCTTTCTATGTGTGTTTTCAATTTATCAATTTGCATTTAGTTTTTATCTGTTTTATTCTTCAACAATTGGTATCAGAGCTTGGTGACGGAGCTGGTTGGAAATCTGTGTAGAATTTCTGGGAAAATAGAGGAAGCAGATAAATGGAAGATCGAAAAGTTTTCGGGATAGAACTTCAGCTTGTGGAAGCTTCAGATTCGCGCTTTGCTGATACAAAAGGATCTTGTTATTGCGCTACAAGGGAAGTCTAAGAAGCTGGAGAAGATGTCAGATGAAGACTGACATGTCTTAGACCAAAAGGCAGTTGCAACTATTATTTTATCACTTTCCAACAATGTCCTCTTCAACGTTGCCACGGAGACAACAACTAAACAGATTTTGGATAAACTATGTGATATGTACAAAAGAGTTTCAACAAAAAAATCAAGTTTTCTTGTTGAAGAAACTGGTAAACTTGAAGATGAAAGAAGGTAACAGCATATCGAACCATTTAAATGAATTTAATGTTGTTATCAATCAATTATTTTTTGTCGATGTAAATTTTGAAGAAGAAATGAGAGCCATGTTACTTTTGTGCTCTCTTCTCGATAGCTGGGATAGTTTGATAATGACCATAAGTAATTCGGTATCTAGAAAAAGTAGATCCTAAGAAGGGGAGGATAAGAAAAAAGAAACAATGTTGAGGTATGATGATGTTGCAGCCACACTTCTCAATGAAGATATGAGAAGAGGGCAAAATAGAACAACTGGTGATGCCTTGACTGCTGTTAGTAGGGGAAGGCCTCAAGATAAAGGTAGAAATAACAACAGAAGAAGGTTCAAATCTGCTAGAAGATCGAAGTCCAGGGTCAGAAATAGAGAATGCTGGTTTTGTGCCAAAGCAGGTCACACAAAAAAGAATCGTTGGCATTACAAAAAGGCACAAGAAGAGGTGAATGACAACTAAGCCAACATTGTATATAACAAAGAAGAAGGTGTTTTGGTTTTATCAGTCAGTGACACTTCTGCAGATTTGTGGGTGTTAGACTCAAGTGCCTCTTTCCATGCTACTCCATGCTAGGATGTTTTCACAAACTATTAATAAGGTTAGTTTGGTAGAGTTTTTCTTGGTGATAACAAAGCATGTGAAATAATAGGCAAAGGTGATGTAATGCTACAATAGAAAAAAGGAAACAAATAGATTTTGAGAGATGTAAGACATGTTCCCACACTGAAACAAAATTTGATATCCGTAAGCCAGTTGTATGTTCAAGGGTGTAATATCAATTTCTCATAAAATTCTTGGAAGTTAACCAAGGGAGCCTTGGTGATTGCAAAAAGAAACAAATCAGGCAGTCTATATATGCTAGAGAATAAGGCTGAAGTGGGAGCCGCAATGGTAGTTGTGGACAACGGTTTCAAACTTTGGCATAAAAAGCTCGATCATGTGAGTAAAAGAGGACTTGAAGTTATGTTAAGGAGGGATCTGTTGGCAAGAGACACATTGGAGCTTCATGATTGTTGTCATTGATGGCAACAAAGTTCATCCCACACATCTGCAGGACATAGTGTGCCTATACCAGAAGTTAGATTGAAGAGTGTTGTGGTCCGGTAAGCAAGAACAAAGTGTTGTGGCAAGGTCTGACAGTCAGGTTCGGATCTCTCAGAGGAAATATCTTTGGAAAGTGCAGACTTGAGAAAGTCAAGAGGAGTACCTTGATGGATAGAATCCAGGAATTGAGCCTTCGGTGATGAAAGAGTGAAGAGATATGAGGATTCAAGTATTGGAGTCCTGTTTGGCAGTGCAAATAGAGGAAGAACTGACCGGCAGAGCATCAGACATTATTCCAGATGAGATGTTGATGGTGATCAAGATTCTTAAGGTATCATTCATGATTGACTGACATGATTGATGACTTCTATAATCATCTATTTGAGCCGCATTACTTGATAAGTAAGGATTCAGCTGATAGATCAGAGTTTGGATAAATATTGACTATTCCGGATGCCAACTAGAAAGTGGATGAAATCATTGGTGCAGATATATATATATATATATATATATATATATACCAGATTGATTTTGGTATGAACATATATGTTGTGTGTTGTGGTGTGCGAAGAAAAGTAGAAGAATAGCGTGAAAGCAGAAAGACAAGTCGGGTATGTGACAGGTCAACAGCACCAAAAAGAGGAAGGATGAAGTGCAGCAGATCAGTGTATTGAGCCTAACTAAAACTGAATCTTAGCATATGTGGATGCTTCTCATCAGTTCAAGGATCTTATTATTCTTCTTACAACTTGTAGACAGTGAGTCTCTTGTAGGCAGTGAGCCTCTTGTGAGCAGTATGCTCAGGCAGTGAGCCCTAATTGGCAAGTGCCGTTTTGTATTTTTATTCTTCTAACAGATAATACAATCTTGGGTTAATCACCCCATGGTTTTCTCCCTTAATAGGGTTTCCATGTCAAAAATATTGTGTCATGTGTATTTCCATTTCCTGGTTATGTTTGCTTATTTGAATTGATGCTACATTAATTGTTAAGAAAGTTTAGAAAGTAGAAATAATTAAGATAACTGATTCACCCCCCTTCTCAGTTATCAACAATTGGTATCAGAGCCAAGTTCCTCCAAAAGGAGCCTAGCAGCTTGAGGAAGATTTGGGAACTAAAATGGATGTGTATGGTATGAGGGAGCAACTTTAGTTTGCCCTAGATGATCTTGAGCAATCAAACTCTGAAGTCAGTAAATTGAAGGAAAGACTCAAACAGGCTGATGATTTCATAAATGAACTAAAAGGGAAGCTGAGTATCTCTATGAAAAAGAGAAAAGATCTACTTCAGCAATTGGCAAGTCAAAGTGAAGACAATGGTTCAAATAAAGATCTGAAGGAGAAAACCAAGTTATGTGAAAATTTATCAAAATAGGTCATTATGGTAAGACATGAAATGGAATCAGGAGTTATGAAATTCACCCAAGAAATTGAAGAGAAAAGAAAAACTGAAGATGATCTAAGACAATCTCTCAAGGAGAAGTCAGAAGAATGCCACAAAATGGATAGAATAATCAGGCATCTAGAATCTAATCTTGAAGATGCTAGAGATAATGAAGAAAAACTTGAGGATCAAATTAACACTCTTAAAAAGGATCTTCGTACAACAAATAAATACAAAGAAAAATTCAAGATAAGTTTTGCTCAACTTGAAGTTCTTCTTGAAAGCCAAAAGAGGGTAGATGACAAGCGTGGCTTGGGATATGAGAAAGGTGAAAGCTCCAGATCTGGTCAGAAGAATTTTGGATCAGAAAATCCAAGGAACAGGCCTAGAAGACCTCCGATAAGGCAACCTAATGCTCAAAGATATCCATCCTTCAATGGATACTGCCACAACTACAATAACTTTGGTCATAAAGCTAATCAGTGTAGAAAGAGAATAAATCAGACTAATACATCCTTCTCCGGACAGTGTTTCAACTGCAAAAGGTATGGTCACAAATCTCATGAATGTAGAAATATGCAAATGAATAATTCATTCAATGGTAGATGCTTTACATGCAATAGAATGGGTCATATGGCTAATAAATGTAGATCAAAAGGACATCAATCAAATATGCAAAGAAATGTTGATTGCCACAATTGCAATAGATCTGGTCATATTGCCAAATTCTGTAGAAGCAAGAATCAAGACAAAAGAGGTTCGGTACATCAAAATCAGAATCAAGACAAGGGAAAAAGAAAAGTGAATGCGGATGAAGTTCAAAGTGAGATGAACAAAATTTGGGTGAAGAGAAGTATAGAAAATATAGGAGATGGATCCACACCAGAATCTGGTGCTGATATTCCTTTTGGAAATTAAAAAGTGAGCTTTGGCTCAGGGGGAGACATAAGTCAAAACTTTTTCCCCCAGCCAGTTAATTGGTGCCGAAACTGGCCCAAGGAGAGTTGCGGATTAAAGGGTTCATAAGAGAAACATCTAAACAAACTATGGTTAAGATATGGAAGATCTGCAAGATGTTTAGAACAAGATTGATCCGGTTTATCAAGTCATCCGAATAAGGAAAACAAGGCAAACTGGAATGACTTAATTTGAGCATTTATTGCAACTTGGTATTAGGGTTTGCAGAGTAATATAAGGGTTTTCTTATTAAACACTTGGTCATTCTGCATTCAAGAAGAAGCAAAAAGGAGCTCTGCAACAAATTCCCTCAAGCCCATCAAAGATCACTTCCAGAAGACGATTCATCTAGCAATCGATCCAGCTCTCTCCATGAAACCTAGAAGTGTAAAAGGTATTTTTCGTTCTTGAATCTCTTTGAAAATCTTTAAAAGATGGTTACTCTGAATGTGGTGAAGATTTCTGATTGGCCACACCCTAAATTTAAGAAGCATCCATACAAATCTCTAGAAGTGGACCCCTCAGGTGCATTTTCTAGCATTCTGCATGGTATTTTGCATATAGAAGATGTTAGGGTTTACATTCATGCAAATATTGAAGATTTTGGGGAATCTAAGCTGGCATATATCTATCACAATTAGTTAATAGTGTTAGTGTAGGTTTTTATTTCCTAGATGGATTATTTATTTTTCCTATATTCCTAGGTTTTTCCTACACTTCTATTAATCTCGCTTAGGTTAATAAAGCATGTCTTATTAGGTGAGTAGTTGTGAGGTGTCACCTTCCTACATGTGAGCATCCATTAGCTATCTTGGGAAGATACTTTGCTATCTTTAGTTCGATAGATGGTTGCTCCTCATTGGTCGGTGTTGCCACCTCCTCTCTCTTCCTAGTCTATATAAGCATGCTACCTGGCTTGTATTTTGTATCTTTTACTTTTGCATCCTCTTAATGCTATTTTGCTTCTAGCATTTGCATTACTCTCTTGGAGACTAACTCTGTGTTGCTATTTTGATTTCATATCATTTGCATTCATAGTTTTAATATCTATTCTTTGCACTAGTTTTCTGGGTTATTAATCTTTTCAGATTCTAACATGGTATCAGAGCTATTCTATGTGCAAGAGTAGATTTTAGTTTCCATATTTGAGAGATTCGGGGGGGGGCTAATAAATATTATTGCAGGTTTTCGAAAAACCCAGTATGCTCTTCTCTTGCATTTTCGGATGATCTTGAGAATCAGAAAAGTTTGACGGAAACTTTTTTAATCTCTGGGGTTTGCACATGTGTTTATGAAATCTGGGTGATTGCAGCATTTCTGGTTATACTGGCAGCATTTCCGGCTGTTCCAACGCGTCCAGGAGGCTTGAGAAAGTCAGATTTGGCTTTCGTTTCACCGAAATCAGAGATTGTCATACACAGTTGCGGAACCGGGGTTTCAAGCTCAAATCTGACAACCAGCTTGCATATTTGGTCCTTTGAATCAATATTGCAGGTTCCAGCATCTGATTCAGCGTTTGCATGCCGTTTTTTGGTTGTTGGGGTCGTTTTTTGTAGCTAAAGGCGTTCCATTTACACTGGAGCAACATCTTCTGTGCATTTTCAAGAAAAATGCCTTCTGGGTTTTGTTCGCAGCACAAAAAAACTATCTGGGTATCTTTCTATTTTTGCATGCAGTCTGTATATTTTGCAAAAACATGCTCAAAAAGCTACAGCAGGACCCCTCTCCGTTGGCAGCTGCAGTTCTGAAGACAGTTTTCAAATGCTCCGTTCTTGCTCATACGGACTCCTTTTCCCACGAAATTTTTTTTGATTTTGGCTATTTTTTCGTTCTTTATGCACTAGTGCAGTCATTTTTTGATTTTGATGCCAAGATTTTTCAGAAATTGCAGATTCTCAGTCGTGACATTGCACGGTTCTCGTTTTGGGAACTTCGGAGGATCATAACTTTCACATACGACCTCGTATCGAGGCGATTCTTTTTTTGAAAGTGCATAATTTTTTGAGTAGATTGTAGTGGTGCTATTTATTTCTCTAGATATTATGCCAAAGTTGTATTTTCAGCATATGCTCTTCATGAGAGTTTTGTAATGCATTGAAATCAAAACCACTTAGTATTTGTTGCTAGTGGTAGTTGTAAACGCACTAATATAAAGTGCCAAATCATATTTTCTTGGGGGGGTTCTTTGATTGAGTGAAAAAGGGGGTGTCTTATGTGCTCTCTTTGAGTCACATCTTTTATGGGGTTATTGTAATCATTTTGGGGGTTCATCATGGATATCGGTTATTTCCATCCTTCTGTTGTTAAGTTAACCTCAGAGAACTATTTGTCTTGGAAACAAGGGATAAAGGATCATTGCCTTGAGCAAGATCTATTGCCTCATCTCTTTGGACTCGTTCCTGAGCCAAGTGACTATGAACAGAAGAATGCATGGTTTAACAATAATGACATGGTCTATGGACTAATATGTATTACTATTTCTGAGGATACTCTACATCACATAGAGCACACTGAGTGCCCTTTCACTGCTTGGACCATCATCCAGTAGTTGTATGGAGACTTTGGATCTTCATCTGATAGTGATGTTTCCTTGGATGACCAGACTCTGGTGGATGATACTAAGTCTTCTTTTACCCCATCTTGTGTGACATGCATTGATACCCCATCTTCAGATACATCACCTGTTGCTTCATCAGATTCCAGAGATGCTTCTTTGAGAGCTTCCAGTGATTCTTTGCAGCAGGATCATTACAGTCTTCCTGATTGGGATTCCTATCTATCAGACATTGCATCTTTGTTTGTGGAGTCTCACATTTCAGATTTGGAGGACACATTTGAGGGGTTATCTCTCCTCCTTCATGACAATTATTTTGTCCTTGCACCTGTTGCTACTTCAGAGTTTAGAGTTGCTTCTTCGAGGGCTTCTAGTGATTCTTTGCAACAGGATCGGATATGTCTTCTGGATTCACTTCATTGGGACCAATTTCTCCCAGACATCTCTTGTTTGTTTGTAGAGTCTCACATTTCAGATCTAGATGACACTCTTGAGGACATTCAACTCCTCTTTGATGATAGTCATTTCATCACTATTATCCCATCTTCCTTGTCTTTGGATCTTGTACCTCCTAGTTGTACACATGGGATTGGATTGCTTCTACCTTCGTGTATTGAGGCATTTTTTGATATTCACATGGAGACACTTGAGCAGATTTCTGAGACAGGATACATCATGAGGCCTCCTTCCTCACCTTGCTTCTTTGAGTGGGTGTTACTTCGACATTCACCATTGGAGTTATTTCTTCCTAAGGGGAGAAATGTCATTTGTCACAAATGGATCATCTTCAGCATTCATATATGGGCATCCTCCTTCGTCATCGGAGCTACTTCATTGTGGGGGGGTTTCATAGTCTGTTTCACTCTCTCTACTTTTGGGGGGGTCTCTTCTCTCTCTATTTTGGGGGTGGGGGTTTCTCTCTCTTTGGGGGGAATTTTATGTACATGGGTACCTCATCAGGCTTGATTTGCCGGGACCCATTTCTACATCCACCTAAGCTTCACTTATGGGGGGGTGTTAGTGTAGGTTTTTATTTCCTAGATGGATTATTTATTTTTCCTATATTCCTAGGTTTTTCCTACACTTCTATTAATCTCGCTTAGGTTAATAAAGCATGTCTTATTAGGTGAGTAGTTGCGAGGTGTCACCTTCCTACATGTGAGCATCCATTAGCTATCTTGGGAAGATACTTTGCTATCTTTAGTCCGATAGATGGTTGCTCCTCATTGGTCGGTGTTGCCACCTCCTCTCTCTTCCTAGTCTATATAAGCATGCTACCTGGCTTGTATTTTGTATCTTTTGCTTTTGCATCCTCTTAATGCTATTTTGCTTCTAGCATTTGCATTACTCTCTTGGAGACTAACTCTGTGTTGCTATTTTGATTTCATATCATTTGCATTCATAGTTTTAATATCTATTCTTTGCACTAGTTTTCTGGGTTATTAATCTTTTCAGATTCTAACAAATAGATGATGCTTTTGAACTCAAACCACAAGACCAAGCCATGCGGGATAAGCATTTTAGTCAGTGCATTCATTTCCCCTGTTTTGAAGAAGATGAATGGGTCCGGTATGTGTTGAGCAGAGTGCATGATAACTTCTTATGGTTGGATAAACCATTTAAGATCACTAAGGATGCAATTAGGGTAGTAACCGGTTTGTACTCTTCCAGTGGGATACCAGTTCTCAAATCTGTCAAAAACCAAACTGTGAGTGAGGCTACCGGATCAAAATTTGATAAGAGAGCAATGACCATAGAAGATATCTCTGATCTGGATATCAAGTTTGCATCTATGATAATTGGCTATAAGATATATCACTCCAGCAAAGAGAATTCAGTACCTGGAACTGCTGTGTATACTACATATGAAATGTTGAGAAAGAATGCAGATTATGATCTCTGTGAACTCCTTCTAAGCCAACTGATGGAAAACTTACAGAAGATCAACAAGGACAAGAAGAACTCTTTTAAGTATGGTGGACTAATATTGTGTTTGTTTTTCTACTTTATGAATGAGCTACTCGGATCCAGTGGTTGGGTATGGCAGAATGACAGACCTGTTGCCATTCAAATCAGAGACTACTTGCATGGGCTTGGGAATGCTAAGGCTAGAAATATAGCTTTGTGGGGTTATTTCAAGAATTTTTAGAGTAGGATGCAAGCAAGAGAGAGAATTCCCAAATCTCTATTTGAAAAGTATAAGGATATAGTTTTCTTTATGGTAGAAACTGATCAGTGCCTAATGGAGGCTGTGGAGCCAAGGATAGTCTGGATCATGCCAATGGGGTATGAAGTAGATGAGAAAATTGTAGATCTACATGTTCAACACTTGCTTAGTCAACCCAAGGACCCCAAGGCAGAAAGGTTTGGAACCTTTGAAGAGTTGAGTATAAAGATTCATGTAGAACTTAGACAACCAGAGACAAAGAGGAAAGTAAGAAGGGAAGTTGAAGAAGTCACTAAGAAATTTGGGATATCCAAGGAGGCACTTGATACAAACAGAGAAAAGATAGAAAGGGCAGAGAAAGAAAAAGAAAAAGTAGAGAAAGAAGGTGCTCCGGTGGAAGTCCCCTCTCAAACTAGATCCTCTAAGACCTCTGCTCATACAACTGCCAAAAGCTTAAAGGCATCAAAACTAGAAGCAAAATCATCCGGTAAAACAGAGAAAAGAACTAAAACAAAGGCCACAAGGTCTTACATCAGTCAAAAGGATGATGAAGAGACTGAGTCAAATGAGGAGGTAAAGAAGATGAAGAAGAAGAAGAAAGTATCCGGTGAAGACAAGAAAGTAGAGATAGAAGAGTTTGTTGAAAGGCCCACTCTGTCCTTAGATGATGTAGTCAAAGCAGTTACTATGGATGGGAACCTACAACCAATAACATAATTTTATGATGCATATAATGATGCAGATAGAAAAATCTTGGAGGAAGCCACAGTTAAGTACTTGAACATATACAATAAAGCTTTTATTGAAATAATTTCTCTAATTCCTAAAAGTTTATAAAAGGAACTTGAAATGAGAAAAGAAAATGCCAAGGCTAAGGAATTGGAGATTAGAGAACATATAGCTATTCAACTCTATCCTTCAATTACTCCGAAACAAATGGATATGATCTTCAAAGATTGCAAGGATGAGTTCCAGAGTAAGGCTAGAATGAATCAGCTCATGCTTGGAGAAACTGATAAAGTGGCAAAAGAAATAGAAGAAATCCTGCGGAATGCCTATAAAAAATTCAATATTCCTCTTATAGAGGATTTAGGTAATGATCCCTCGAGAATGGATAACAAAGAGGAATCTATTGAGACGGTAGTAGAAGAGGTAAAGGAAAAGGATAAGGACTTAGAATTCACTGCTCTGAAAGAGGAGATCCATGAACAAGCAAACATCTCTCCTCTGATTTCCCCTGCAGATTTTGAATCTAAAGGAGAAGAAAGAGTAATCATTCAAGAAGCAGAAGAGAAGCAAAAAGAAGATGTCAGTCATAAGGCTGCAGAAGAAGAGAAAGCTCCAATAGAAAAGGCCACAGATGATAGTGGTAAGGCTACAGAAGGGGACAAAACCCTGTCACCGGCAAGAGACAAAGCAGAAGCAGTAGAAGAATTCTTAACCAAGGAGATGATGGAATTTGATGAACTGAAACTTCTTCAAGGACTGCTCAATTTTGACTCCCTCTTCCCGGTTCAAACCATAAAGCTAGCATCCTTTACTTCGGCAAAAGCAAAATAAAAACT
This sequence comes from Cunninghamia lanceolata, assembly GCA_027924645.1. Lineage (NCBI taxonomy): Eukaryota > Viridiplantae > Streptophyta > Pinopsida > Cupressales > Cupressaceae > Cunninghamia > Cunninghamia lanceolata. The sequence goes on from BSBN01001132.1 coordinate 1,180,269, forward strand.
CCTAGAGTCTCACATGGAGGATTGCAAGATCATAGACATTGCATCCGATGTACTAGAAAAGACCATGCCATCTTTTCAGAAGGATCCCTCAGTCTCCTCTTCTGTTAATCTCAAATCTCTAGTAAATAGTGTTAGCACACACTTTGATTCATTAGAGAAGTCAGTAAAAGATAAGGTCCGGAAAGAGTTTTTGGTAAAAAGATTATCAGAAGTACAAGGGTTAATAACCAATGATAGGAGAGTTATGAATATTGGGTTAAAGAGCTTAGAAAATGCTCTCAAAGATGGCGGTGATATTTACAAATTTTATTTATCCTAGCCTAAAGTGACCAAGGACATTGAGAAGAAGGTAAAAGAGCAAGAGGATAAACTATTAAGTTTATCTCAAAGTTTTGATCCTCTATCCTCCTCCATAGTAAATCAAGAGTGTCAGACTATTGCAGTCATAAATGAAATGAAGAAGCTTGAGAAGGAGAAGAAAAACATAATAAGTAGGGTGAATGAACTTAGAAGAATCATTATCCCTAAGTTAGAGGCCATGCATGAGGCTCTAACTTATGCTCATACCATAGCCCGGACCAGTGATCCGATAGATCTCAAGAGGGCAGAAGCTTTTGCATTCCTGTTCAGTGGTCACATCTTAATTTTGGACAGGATGAAGCAGAGTTGGGCGACATAAGTTGTACAGTTGAAGACAACTTTTGTAGACATACTACAATATATGTAATTACAACCTGTTTATATACTTATACGACTAAGTATAGTTCAATTTTTGGGAATTTTGGTGTGCGGACCCTACCCTTTGCCATTGATGTCAAAGGGGGAGTGAGGAATAGTGAAAAATGTGGAATCCGACTAAGGGGGAGCTCCAGAAAAGTGTACATTAGAAGAGAGCATCAACCAAGGGGGAGTATAGTATAACACTTAGTCATTTTTCACTAAGTGTTGCCATCAATGCCAAAGGGGGAGATTGTTGGCAAGAGACACATTGGAGCTTCATGATTGTTGTCATTGATGGAAACAAAGTTCATCCCACACATCCACAGGACATAGTGTGCCTATACCGGAAGTCATATTGAAGAGTGTTGTGGTCTGATAAGCAAGAACAGAGTGTTGTGGCAAGGTCCGACAGTCAGGTCCGGATCTCTTAGAGGAAGTATCTTTGGAAAGTACAGACTTGGGAAAGTTAAGAGGAGTACCTTGATGGATAGAATCCAAGAATTAAGCCTCCACTGATGAAAGAGTGAAGAGATATGAGGATTCAAGTATTGGAGTCTTATTTGGTAGTGCAGATAGAGGACGAACTGACTGGCAGAGCATCAGACATTATTCCTGATGAGATGTTGATGGTGATCAAGATTCTTAAGGTATCATTCATGATTGACTGACATGATTGATGACTTCTATAATCATCTCTTTGATCCGCATTACTTGATAAGTAAGGATTCAGCTGACAGATCAGAGTTTGGATAAATATTGACTAATCCGAATGCTGACTAGAAAGTGGATGAAATCCTTGGTGCAGATATATATATACCAGATTGATTTTGGTATGAACATATATGTTGTGTGTTGTGGTGTGTGAAGAAAAGTAGAACAGTGTGAAAGCAGAAAGACAAGTCTGGTATGTGACAAGTCAACAGCACCAAAGAGAGGAAGGATGAAGTGCAGCAAATCACTGTATTGAGCCTAATCAGAACTGAACCTCAGCATATGTGGATGCTTCTCATCAGTTCAAGAATCTTATTATTCTTCTTACAACTTGTAGACAGTGAGTCTCTTGTAGGCAGTGAGCCTCTTGTGAGCAGTATGCTCGGGTAGTGAGCCCTAATTGGCAAGTGCCATTTTGTATTTCTATTTTTCTAACAGAGAATACAATCCTGGGTTAATCACCCTGTGGTTTTCTCCCTTAACAGGCTTTCCACGTCAAAAATATTGTGTCATGTGTATTTCCATTTCTTGGTTATGTTTGCTTATTTGAATTGATGCTACATTAATTGTTAAGTTCAGAAAGTAGAAATAATTAAGATAACTGATTCACCCCCCTCTTAGTTATCAATAGGATCAACTTCCTAGTTTGAAGTCTGTTGAATTGGAGTTATGTGAGCATTGTCTCAATGGGAAATAAAAGCGCATCAGCTTCTTGAATACCAATCATGACAAGAAAACATCACCCTTGGAGCTTATGCATTCCGATGTCTCTTTTGGGGGTGCAAATTATTTTGTCTCTTTTATTGATGATTGTACTCGTAAAGTGCAGGTCTACATGATGAATAGAAAATCAGAAGTCTTCTCTAAATTCAAAATTTTTAAAGCCATGGTTGAGAATCAAATTGGGCATAAAATCAGATGTTTGCAAACTGAAAATGGGGGAGAATTTTGTTCCTTGGAATTTGATAGCTTTTACGAAGATAATGGTATTAGACAAATCAAAATAGTCCCATTCACTCCTCAAGAAAATGGTATAGTCGAGAGGGTGAATAGAATGATTTTAGAGAGGGCTTGATGTATGTTGTCTAATACAGGCCTAATCAAAGAATTTTGGGTAGATGCGGTTAACACAGCTATATATTTAATTAATAGAAGCCCCTCATCTAGATTGGATTTTGATATCCCCAAAGGGAAATGGTTGGGCAAACGAATCTCTTATTCTCATCTATGAGTTTTTAGTTGTGAAGCATTCGCTCATGTCCCCAAGGAAAAGTGAACAAAATTGGACTCCAAGTTAAAAAGATGCATATTTGGTGGCTACAGTGAAGAACAATATGGTTTTCATTTGTAGGATCATGTTAAAAAGCAACTTGTTCACAGTAGGGATGTGTTTAATGAAAAAGTCTTTCCTGTTCCACAAAAACATGGGACATCATCAATGAATATGTAGAAGTTGATATGTTTGACATAGGCATTAATATGAATAAAACATAGGGAATGCTGCCTTCATTGTTCTCCCAGCAGCCTGGAAATGAGTTTTTTGAAAAAGATCAGGAATTGGTGCCTACGTACCCTCTATATCATTCGCATTCTGTAGAAGAATGTATGCAGACTCCTTTATTTCAAAAGTCTTTGCACACGTTGGAAAATGTATTTCCAAATGCATCACTATGTTTGCAAAATGATAAGGAGACTCCAAATCCAATGCAGCAAGTTCATGAAGTTTTATCATTGCCTCCTCATCAAAGAGCCACACAACCTCATCAAAGTGTATTTCTTAACTCACAGATTTTGGTACGTAGCCATTCGCTGCCTTCATTAACAGATACACATGCATTTACACATCAAACACAACCTTCAAAATCCAGTTTGCTGCCTATTACTCAAGCCATGCTGCTAGAGTAAACTCTAGCGTGATAGGTACTAACTTCCACGTTGCCAGTCAAAGTTTCTACACAACCTCCATTCACTTCAAATTTAATGTTGCCCATTGACAACTCAACACAACTATTTGAAAGCTATTTGCTCCCTCCTTTGGATCACATGAATGTGCCATGTATGGCACTTGAAAATGTAAGGAGTTTGGAATAGGGCAATAAGCAACAGGGTAGTTTGCCTCAATAGAGCACCATACCTGAACAACATACTTTGACGGTGCAAGCACATCAATTGAGGAGGTCTTCCCAATAGAAAAAGATTCCCGCAAAGTTTGATGATTATGAGTTATTGCTCTCAGATCAGGTAGAGCCAGTTAGTTTTCATGATCCTTGCAATGCCAACAAGTGTGACAAATGGATGGAGGCTATGCAAGAAGAAATGGTCTCTTTGTAGGCCAATAATACTTGGTATTTGGTGAAGCTTCTGCCAAATAGGAAAGCATTAAAGAATAAGTGGGTGTATCGGTTGAAAGAGGAAGATGGAGGTAAACAATGCTACCGGGCTATATTGGTAGTGAAAGGTTTTGATCAAAAAAAGGGGATTGATTTCAATGAAATCTTCTTGTGCCCGTCGTCAAAATGACAATAATTCACGCAGTCTTGGGTATGGCAGTTGTGTGGGATCTTGAGCTTGAACAACTCGATGTCAAGACTGCCTTTCTACATGGAGATGTTGAAGAAGATTTGTATATGGAGCATCCTGAAGGTTTTACAAAATAGGGGCAAGAGAACTTATTTTGCAAGTTGAAGCGTAGTTTATATGGGCTCAAGCAAGGCCCTAGGCAATGGTAACACAAGTTTGATAGCTTCATGGCTGATCATCAATTCATTCGCTGTGAATATGATCCATGTCTTTACTTCAAGCGGCTTGCAAATGGTGAGTTTGTCATACTTTTACTTTATGTTGATGATATGTTGGTCACTGGAAATAGCATGAGAGTTATTCGTGAATTGAAGCAACATTTATCTCAAAGGTTTGCTATGAAAGATTTAGGGGCAGCCAAGAGGATTCTGGGCATGTCAATAATCAAGGATAGATAGAAGAGACAAATTAGATTGTCTCAAGAGAAGTATACTGCCAAAATCTTGGATAGGTTCAACATGAAGAATGCCAAGCCTATTAGTACTCCATTGGCTAATCACTTTCGTTTGTCATCAACCGTGTGTCCTCAAACTCAAGAAGATCAAGAACACATGAAGGGTGTTCCTTATTCATCTGCAGTTGGCAGTCTCATGTATGCCATGGTTTGTACTCGTCTAGATATTGCCCATGTAGTGGGAGTTGTGAGCAGATTTATGAGCAATCCGGGTAAACCACACTCGCAAGCGGTACAGTGGATATTAAGGTACTTTAGATCATGTTTTGTGTTTTGGAGGACATGATACTTAGCTGCGAGGGTATGTTGTTTCTGATATGGCCAGAGACTTGGACAAACGGAGGTCTACCATAGGTTATGTGTTTACATTTTTCAGGGCTATAATTAGTTGGGTTTCACATTTGCAATAGGTAGTTGTGCACTTTCTTCAACTGAGGTTGAATACACTGCTTTTACCGAAGGAGCAAAGGAAATGATATGGTTACAATAGTTATTGGGATAACTGCAGTGTAAAAAATCTATTTTTACAATGCTATTCACTTGGCAAAGAACTCTGCTTTTGATATAATCAAACCAAACATATAGAGTTGCAATATCATTTTATTCGGCATGTACTTGAAGAGGGTAAGTTGTAGGTAAAGAAGATTGACAGGAAAGTGAATCTAGCAGATGCCTTGATGAAGATTGTTCCAAGGGAGAAGTTCAAGTTTTGTAGGACTTCTCTTGGCATTGTCAAGTTGTGACAATAAGCCTAAAGTGGGGGATAACTCTGCGCAGCTCTCTTGCAGCCATGATTGGACTTCAAGTGGGAGATTGTTGATGTAACGTCTATTCTAAAGCCCAATTTGTCCGTTCATGTAACGCTCTTGATAGTTCTTCTGAGTGTAACGTCCTATTTCTTTGTCTATTCACATTCCTCTCAGAGGTTCTGATTCTATTTTCTATTGTTAGACATTGAGAGAAGTGGAATGTATATGGTTGTAGGAAGAGGAGATATAGCTACTTATGTACTGTAACAGAATTTTTATTTTGGGTTTAATAGAAACAGAGGTATCTCTTGCTCTATGTGAACATAGCCATTTAGTGAACCACATTAAAAAACTTGGTTCTTCTTTCTTTCTATTGTCTGTGTGTGTTTTTGATTTATCAATTTGCATTTAGTTTTTATCTGTTTTATTCCTCAACACCAAGAAGCTTACTTTTCAAGTTGCATACGATCTATTATTTAGTTTAAGTGACACTGTGCATAGGGATTTACTGGGCAATGAATTCAACACGGCGGTGAAGGGCATTTGGTCTATTCCTTTGAATTTGCCTGGAACAGCTTTCTGTAGGGCCTTTGATGCTCGTTCTTGCGTTTACAAACAAATTTCAATGCTGGTGGAGAAGAGGAGGAGTGAGTTAGAACAAGGCTTGGCTTCACCCTCCCAAGACTTGATGTCATGCATGATCACAATGAAGGATGATGACCATAAGACACTTACTGAGGAGGAGATCCTTGATAATGTGGTGGTGGTCATGATTGTAGGCCATGACACTACTTATGCTCTTCTCACTCATCTTGTCAGATCTTTGACACTCTACCCAGAAGTCTACCAAAATATAGTTCAAGGTATGTTCTCTACTTCTTCAAAGTTTAAGAATTGTATCTCATATATATATATATATATAATGTTCTTTCCTTCTTCAAAGTTTAACTTTGAAGAATTTGTGATATGTATATGTATATATATATGTTTGTGTGTGTGTGTGTGTGTGTGTACATTTAACTACAATTTTGTTTTATTGTAATGTGCATTTTATTTTAATAATATGATACAATCTAAGTGTAGACTTTCAAATATTTGTTTTTTGGAATGTTAGAGCAAAACATGGTTTTAGAAGGGAAGCAACTAGGTGAACCTCTTAGATGGGAAGATATTCTTAAAATGAAGTATTCATGGAAGGTGGCTCAAGAAATATTGCATTTGCTCCCTCCAATTTTTGGAGGATTTAGGAAAACAATTGAAGACATTGAATATGAAGGCTGTAGACACCCTAAAATGACCGAGTCGTCGCACTACTTGCATTTTGTCATTTGTCTAATCACCTGCATTTCACACATTAATTAAATAATCTAATTATTTAATTAATTTCACCAGATTCTTCTAAATCACATAATTGTGACATTAATTAAATAAATCCTCTTTATTTAATTAATTAAATCAGATTCCTCTATATTCTTCCACAATTAAATAATTTCAATTATTATTTAATTAGACCATTATCCTCTTTCCAAAAATCAAGTCCACATTAATTAAATAAACCCAATTATTTAATTAATTCAACAAATTCCCTCTTATCTACAATTAAATAATTTTCAATTATTTAATTAAATCAAAATTTGTTCTTCCAAAATCATGCACAACAATTAAATAAATTTATTTATTTAATTTGCTTTCAAATCTTCTAAATTAAATAATTCTAATTATTTATTATTTCTTCCAATAATATCTTCTCTAAATTTAAATAAATCAATTATTTATTTAAATTGTTTTTTCTTCTAAATTTGAGTTATCTCTAAAATAACTCAAGCTTATTCTCATGCAAATCCCTTCTTGTTGTTTTAAATCCCTTAACTGATTGTTACATTCTGTTAATTGCTTTAACTCATTCTTCTATTCTTGATAACTCCTCTCATGCAAAAGAAAGCAAGACACATGTCTTTTTCTTATTCGTTGCACATTCCTCAACTGTTCTCCTCCATTGATTCTTCTAAATTATCTGGACCGTTGATCGATCTTCATTGAAACCTATATAAACCTCCCTCATCTCCTTCATTGAGCCTCTCTCTTTGATCTTATTCTCAGGCATACTTAACAGCGCTTTGAGCATACAAATGCATCGATTGAGCAACTTTACGATCTCTTAACATTGATCTCTTGAGCACACTACTTGCTTGTTGCAGCTATGGTTTCGCAACTTCATTGAGCAATCTACACTTCTCCAAAAGGGAACAATACAGATTTTGGTAAGAGATTTCATTTTTCTTTGATTTGATGATAGTGGCTTTTACTTAGATTGGTTCGCTTTATGTGATTGGTTTTTGGTTTTATTAGTTTTGATTTAATCAATTTTTCCTCATACACATTCTGGCATGCCCGGTGGGACCCACTAATCCCTCCTTTTCTTTGAGAAATTAATTTTTTTTAAGTATAGTATGGAATAGTGCATCTCGACACAGAAAAGTACCATTGGTAGAGTAGTACAGTGCTATCGGGCCATCCCGCAGCGCCTTTGGTAGCACAAAATCGCGCTTTTGGTAATACAGTGAAGCGCAATTAAGGAAATTAGCAAAGTGCTATTGGTATAACAATAAAGCGCTATTGGTATGATAGTAAAGCACTTTTGGTAATAGTAAAGCACTATTGGTATGACAGTAAAGTGCTTTTGGTTGAGATAACAGGCTTGCAAACTTTAAAACCCCATAACTTTCTCAAAACTTAACAAAATTCGATGTTTTTTTTTTTAAATTGCATAGAAAATAATAAGGAATCCATTGGTGATATTTAATCTTGTGTATCTCATCATATTTGTTACCAATTTTGTGGATTTCACTTTGGTTTTCTAGGGTTTCTCACTTATTGTTAGGGTTTTGATTTGATTTCTGACATCTTGTTGTTTTCTTGTGAAACTAACTGACTTGTTGCAGTGTCTTATCACTTTTCAACATCCTAGATTATCACTCAATTAGTCAATCATCCTTTGATCTAGCTTTTTTGATGAATATTATTTTTTGTAGGCCTGTTATTACACTGTGCGTTTGGTAGTATAGTAGCTTGCTTCTGGTAACACAGTAAGTCGCTTCTGGTCTACATCATTGCGCATTTAGAAACATAATGCAGCGCGTTTGTCATCACAGTAAGTCACTTTCGGTATAACAGTAACTCACTTTTGGTCAAATTGATTTGTTTTTTCTAACTTGTGAATTTTTTTGGAACTAACTGACTTGTTGCAGCTTTTTATCACTCACACAAAGCAAAGAGGTTTTTCTAACATGTTCATGCAGGACGAGCGTTGAAGAAATCTTGATTTATCTCACTAAGTCTTAGAAACACATTGCCTTCTTAAAGGATAATTGAACAAATCATTTTTTCAATCTAAGTCTTAGGAACATACTACTTTTCTTAAGGGACAATGGACATGTATGCAAAAACACTTCAATTTTCTAAGGGACAATGGACATTAATGCCAAACACTTCAATTTCATAAGGGACAATTGACAACTACAAATGTGTGTGTGCCTAGTTTAGTTGCACCTTATTTTTCGTATAACGGGACAATTGAACCTTTGTTTGACGTGCTTACTCTTACTTTTTAGTACTTCCTTTAGAAGGGCCTGCTTTTAGATTGCGCTTCATCCAAAAGGGACGACCCTAAGCAAAGTTTTCCTTTGAACCGCTATATAAGAGGGATAAGGCGAAAGCCAAGTCCTAATCGACGTCAGCCTTACCTTGTGGTGCCAAACTGAAAAGAGGTGTACTAGCTCTTTGTGGAAACGATTTTCACATTGAGCGAAGTGTTTGATACTCTTAGTAGGATTGGTTAAAGCTTTAGTAGCTTATCGCATTGCTCGTAAGGCGTTGGTCCCTCAAAGTTACTAAGAACCATTTTAGATAGTGGCTACCCGACCTACCTCTAAATATTGCGGTAATCATCAGTGCAAGGGGAATCGATTTAAGCCCTTAAGACACTCACCATTGGATTCCTTGAGAAGAGATAGTATTCCCTTGGCCATAAAGCTCTTGTGGCCTACTTGAGCTTTCCAAGGGGAGGGTGAGATATCCCTACCTATCGTCTCTCGCAAAGATACTAAATATCTGACACCTTTATGGAATGATATTTTTATCAACGGAGTATTAAGCTGTGAGCTGATCTACTACAATGAAACCTTGTCTCTAGGGATAAAAAGTGCTTGATTATTTTTGCAACTGTCTCATACCTGTGGAAACATTGGGCTTTTTTGTGAGCCTCGAACATACACTATCTGTTGTGTCAGTCTTGTTTTTGGTTGCCAACTTTGCTTGCTGTGTTTTCTCTTTCCAACACAACCAAAATCCAATCAGAAACAGAAAATTTTTGCATCAGACACTACTTCAGCACCTTTGGTATTACAGCGGCTTGCCCTTGGTGGTATAGTAGCTCACTTTTGGTAACCTTAGCTCGCCTTTGGCATAGTAGTAACTCACCTTTGGTAGCTCAGTCCATCGCCTTTGGTATAACAGTAGCACGCTTTTGGTTGCACAGTCCTGCGCCCTTGGTCAAACAGTATAGTGCCTTTGGTCCAGTACATTGTGCATCAAAGTTTGTCTTTTTCAAAGCACAAGTAGAAACCTAGCATTACTTTTTGTCCTAATGTATTCCATGGTAACCACTAGGCTCTAGCAAACTATGAAGTCCAAGCAAGTTGTCCCTAGGAATCACAAATCACCTCCTCACACATTACAATTAGGTCGTCTCAACATTACTCCCAAGGTTACTCCTAAAGCACCCATGGCAAAACCAATCAACTCTCCGAACATACCGCACATCGACCAACCAAGCAATTCCCAATAAAGTAGGGTCCCTTTGGTAAGTACACCCCAATACACCACCGGTATGCCTTAGGATTTTGTCCCACAAGGTTATACTGCAGATCTAGCCCCATCTCAAGAAGAGCAACACTTTGAAATAGGTCAATCCTCTCAAGAAGATGAGCAAGATCTTGATGAATTCATGCAAGATCCTCGGGCCATAGCCGCAATTGACAAAATCCTTAGCGAGAACCAAGATCATTTCTTTCGCTTACTAGCAGAGCAAGGAGCTAAATTACCCAAAGATTTTGACCTATCGAATCTTAGCGAGCCTAGAAACACCCAAGACACCATACAAGCGGTGCAAACCATGTCAACTGTGATCACGCCCTTACCTGAACAGAGCTTGCAGTATAGGAACCCCCTTTATCAAAACCCAACAGGAGAGAGGGCCGTATCACTGCTTCTGACTCCTATGGAGATATACAAAAACCAACAAGAAACTCTCCAACGTCAAGCAGAGTTAGCTAAGCAAGCCACCTTAGCTCGATCGAATATGCAACCACCTCCCAAAGTGTCCACACCAATCGCAAGTGGAATCTTAGTTACCCCATCACGAATAGGTTTCCCACCAAATTACAATCCAGGGAACAATTATGTAGCCATACAACAAGGGTCTCAACAAATACCACCTCCTATATCATCAAACCTTCATGTCTCTCACCCAATTAGAGTCATGCAACCCCAACCACAACATTCTTTTACTCTCATCATCAATCAACCTCAACCATCGCAAATCACATCTACCTATGTCCCTCCTCCACAACATTCATCCACGCTAAATTTCTTCAACACCTTACCTATCCACCCTCAACATTCCCAACATCAAGTTTCCCGAAGCTATGTGCCGCCATCGCAACCTAATCCAACGCACTTTAGCTTTCCTCCACCCAATTCTTTTCTTCAACCATCACAAAGCCAACATTCTTACCTAGTGCCACCTCCACCTCTTCCAAATCAAAGCATCCCATTCCAACCCAATCTCAACCCAACATACAATGCATACGACCCCAACCAATCTTACGACCCTTATAACACCAATGTGCATGGCTTACACTATAATCTTCCGTATGGGCAATACCAACCACTTTTGGGACAACAAGAGATGTTACCAACCCCTCCCACAACGATGGAGCTAAAAATCACGGAAGTTCAACAACAGCTATCTGATCTTACGTTTGGCCACACCAAGAAGACCTTCTCTTTAGAGGAAGTGTGTCCTTATCCTTTTGATCAGTCATTACCAATGATCCCTTTTCCTCAAAATTTTACTATTCCTAAGTTTGATAAATACAAAGGAAAAGGTGACCCAAAAGACCATCTCAGGGAATTCTATCTTGCTTGCTTCGAGGTCTCACATAACGACACATATCTTATGCATCTCTTTCCTCGCAGTCTCGGAGGTCAAGCTATAGAATGGTTCTCACACTTACCCACAGGTATCAAGTCTTTCAATGACCTAGCAGAGAAGTTTGCCACCCACATTTTTTACAATGCAGAGCATGAGATTTCCATGACTAATCTATGCAACAACAAACAGAAAAATGGGGAAACTTTCATTTCTTTCCTTCAACGGTGGAGACAAATGGCTAGCAAATTCCCTTTCAAGATTCCTGAGAAACAACTTGTTAGCATATTTGTGTAGAACCTCAACCAAGAGTTAGGTTTCCACTTGCAAATTCTTAGTGCTACAACCTTCGACGAAATCACATACAAAGGAATTAATATTGAGAAGGCCCTCATTGCTAAGGGTGTGGTCAAAATCTTCAAAGAAATGAAAGAAAATGCTTCTCATCAACAATCGAGCGATAAACCCAAATATTGGAATAAGAACAAAAACGTGGTCAAAGATGGGGTGGTCGATTCTAAACATGTCCAAATGTTGCAGACACCGCTGCAGCTCTCCAAACCAAGTCAAGCTCCACCTCAACAACAGCAACAACAGTGGCAACCGTATCAAAATCAACAACAATGACAATAGGAGCAACCTCAACAAGATTACCCTCCACGACGTCAATTCACTCCCTTGGGAGTGCCTATAGAGTCGGTCCTACAATAGATTTTACACAAAGGGCTCATCACCTTACCGGATGCTCCCCCATATGGTGAACCTGTTTACAAAACTACGTGTCACAGAGACAATGAATATCGTGAATTCCATAGAAACAAGGGGCACAGAACCGCATCATGCATGAAACTCAAGCACCTAATCCAAAATCTCATCGATGGCAACTAAATCACTTTTGAAGATGAACCACCAGCTCAACATATGAACAAAAATCTCAACATGTACAAGGAACCATTCCCTCACCATGGTCCACCTCCTCCTCAAGATAAAGGTAAAGGAGTCAATCATGCTTCCACATCTTTCGACTCCATTGTGGGTCATTTTGAAGAGAGTCGAGTGTCTACCCTCACAATTAAAGGCAAATCTACAGATTGCACTGTTACTACTCATCGTGGTCGTGTCACCATTTGTGGTCCTACACCTAGTCTTCTGGCTCAATCTGATTATAATCTTGTCGAACATCTAGGGAAAACACCAGCATAGATCTCTATTTTGGACCTTCTACGATCATCACCTGCACATAGAGTAGTGCTAGAAAAAGCCCTCCAAGAGTCTTCGGTTCCTAACAACATAGCGGTCACAGATTTCCAAGCTATAGTAGGTACCATTGGGGTAAATGCAAGAAGTTGTGTCCACTTAAGGTGGAAGTTTCGGAGTTAGAAAAAAATTTGAAATCAGGTTACCTAAAACGGGATCCAGTTTTGCTTTGGGCTCCCGAGCCAAAAGCGGGATCCCATTTTTTAGAAACGGGATCCCGTTTTGAGTTTCATAAAAGGTTAATATTTTAACCTTAATGAAATGGGATCCTGTTTCATAAAAGATTAAAATATTAACCTTTTAAGAAATGGGATCCCGTTTACTAAACGAGATCCGGTTTACCAAACGGGATCCCGTTATTTAAAATTTAAATTTTAAGCTCAGGTTTTGCTTTGTAACCTGGTTTGGGAAATACTTTGGGGACCCGAACCTGACCTCTGGACCTAGTTTGACCTACAACTTGAAGGTCCTGTCAATGTCACAACAAAATAGTGACTTTGGGCATATATCTGAAGGTATATTTTGCAGAATATTTTGACGAAATTTATAGATGAGACAGTGTAGATTCCAAATATGTAATTTTTTTTACAATTGGATTAATTTTTCTATTTTTTAATCAATTTCTGATGAAATAGGTCCATAAACATAAATTATCAGGGTTTTTTAGTATTTTAATAACTTTTTATTACACTATTTTTTTGTAAAAAAAATTGTAGGAAAACGTACTTTAGACAATTCTTTTCAATTTAAAAAAATAATTTCAAAAAATATTAAGTTTAGGTCATCTTATACGTGACGTACACGATGATTTTTTAAAAGACAAAAAATAGCCAATAAAAAATTAATAAAAAAAAAATTCAGTAAAAAATTACAAAAAAATATGGAAAACGTGCTTCAATGAGTTACAAATCTTTTCCCAAAAGGATTTTGCAAAATATGATTATTTAGGTCAAAATATGGATGACGTACACGTACATGGTATAGTAAAAAAAAGTGACTTTTAAATAGTGGTTTTTAGAAACACCTATTCAAAATCAATTTCTATCATCTGGGTATTGAAAAAAATTACATATTTAGAAACTAGACTCCGAGTACTACATTTCATATTTAGTGACCTTTTTCAAGATTCCAACTTTAAGTGCTTCAAATTTTTAGGTCAAATGTGACAAATTCTGAAAATCAGGGAAAACACTTCCACTTTTTGGCCAATAAGTGGACACAACTTCTTGCACACACCCATTGCTTCGCCCTACAATGTGGTCTTCTCTGAAAAGGACCTCCCATCCCATGATCCATGTCACAATGATGCCCTTCATATTGAGGTTCTCATCCATAAGCGCAAAATCAAACGCATACTCATAGATGGTGGTGCTGGTCTCAACATCTGTTCTTTAAAGTTACTAAAGCAATTGGGATACTCTGAGGATCATGTCAACACTGATCATAGTATTACAATCAAGGGGTATGATGATGTTGAATGCCACTTAGAAGGTGTTATCCACTTGCCTATACAATTGGGCCCTGTCATGCTTGAAACTCAGTGTCAAGTCCTTGATATTGAGTTGCCTTACAACATTATCCTAGGCCGCCCGTGGATCCATGCAATGAAAGCTGTTCCCTCCACGTACCATCAATCTCTCAAGTTCCCATTCAATGGTACGGAGATTACTATCCCAGGTGACCCCAATCCTTTTGAATTTTGTTGTGTCTTGCAAGGCAGTTATAAGAATTGCAACCAGGTGCCTAACAATGAAAAAGCCCTTGAATCCCCGCTATATGTTGACCCTGCAACGCTGACTCCAACCTCTACAAGTAACCCTAATCCTCTTCCTGAAATCAAAGCTCACATCCGCGATATAGGCTTTGGCACTTATGATATCTCAAAATCTTATTGTGTAGGACGGATGCCTTTATCTCCAAAATCTTACGGCCAACCACCCATTGCCAAAGTAACTAAAAAAGCAGCTATTCCTCCCCCAGTGTTTCTAACCCAATTCCAATAGGGACACTTACTGGAAGAGGAAACTATTGAGGATATTTCTTCTTGGCTCTATAAGGAGAAAGAGCCGATCACAATACCAGTTAAGCAATATGGCAATGGCTTAAGGATAGTAAAAAACATGGGCTATAAAGGCAAAGGTCGCCTTGGGAAACATAATCAAGGAACTATGGAACCCATTGTTGTGACAAAGAAGCTAGACAAGAAGGGATTAGGATTTGGTAAGAAGGTACCACATGCCTTGGACATCGAATATATCCTTGACGAGGTAGCTGACACTTTTCCCATCTGTTTGACATCTACAGAGGATATCATCGATGACTCTTCCCTCCATATGACCAACCTATTCGCAGAATCCTCTATTTTTACGCTATCCTCTGCATCCTTAACTTCCACCACCAGCACTCAGAATGTAACACTTGTCTACCCTGAACTTATCGATTGGGACCAACAAGGGTCCCCCGTTATAGATGTATTTCAGAATGACAAAGCTTTAGCTGAGTTCATGGGACTCTGGGATGGTATCCCCCAGGGCGATCATAAAGCAGGTTTTGTAATGGAACTAGAGCCAACGGCTTATTTTGGTGAGAATGCCAAATCCTCTAGTCGCAAAAGTAAAACTAATGAAAGATCTCTAGGTGAAAACCACACTGTGGCACCTCCTGATCACAAAATAGTAAAAACAAAGGATGTATCCAAAGGTGAAAACCCAATTGTGGCACCTGAGGATGGAGGATTTGACCTTCCCCTACCATCTAAGTATCAAGAGAAGTCAGCTCTCCTAGTAGAAGATTCTACAGAGATAAACCTTGGCATAGAGCAAAATCCAAAGGCCACATTCTTAGCAGCATCATTATCTGAAGCAGAGCACAGGAATCTTAACACATTCTTCTTACAGAGAACCATCAACTTTGCATGGACCTATGTTGATATGCCAAGGCTAGACCCTAAGCTAGTAGTTCACTATCTCACAGTTGATCCAAGAGTTAAACCAGTCAAGCAAAAGTTGAGAAAGATGCACCCACAGATAGCTCTCGTGGTAAAAGTGGAAATACAAAAGTTGTTAGATGCAAAGTTCATATGACCAATTGACTATTCAGACTGGGTATCAAATATTGTAAATGTGTCTAAACCCAATGGGCGCATCCGCATGTGTAATGATTTTAGAGATCTCAACAAAGCATGTCCCAAAGATGACTTTCCACTACCGAACATTGACATTATAGTAGACTTGATAGCAGGTCACGAGATGCTTTCTCTCATGGACAGATTCTCTAGCTACAATCAGATAAGGATAGCAGAGGAAGATCAACATAAACAACCTTCACTTGTCCGTGGGGTAACTATTGTTGGTGTGTCATGCCATTTGGTCTAAAGAATGCAGGAGCAACCTATCAGAGAGTAATGACAGTGATATTCCACGATCTCTTTCATCATATCATGGAGGACTATGTGGATGACATACTAGCTAAATTTTCTAGGGCAGATCACATACAGGTTCTAGGACAGATCTTTGACAGGCTCGAGAAATACCAAGTAAGACTCAATCCGAAGAAGTGTGTCTTCGGTGTAACATCAGGAAAGCTGTTGAGATACATTGTATCTCATAGAGGCTTGGAAGTAGATCCAGCAAAAGTAAAAGCTATAGTAGAGATGCCTCCACCAAAGAACCTTAAAGCATTAAGGAGCCTTCAGGGAAGGTTGCAATCCATCAGGCATTTCATCTCACAGCTAGCAGATAAATGTCAATCATTTCAACACTTACTCCACAAGGACGTCTCATTCCGATGGGATTATAAGTGTCAGGCAGCATTTGATCAACTTAAAGAGTATCTAGGTACACCTCCTATATTGGTTCCACTAGTTGCGGACAAACCTTTGATATTATACATCTCCACTACAAATTCGGCCCTAGGGGCCCTTCTGGCACAAAATGATGAAACAAGAAAAGAGCATGCAATTTATTATATCAGTAGAACCTTGGTGGGATATGAACTCAATTATTCACCAATGGAAAGAGCCTGTTTAGCAATAGTGTTCACCTCCCAAAAGTTGTGGCATTACATGTTGAACCAACACACAAATCTGCTAGCCAAAATTGATCCCTTGAAGTATCTACTAGCAAAAGCAGCTCTTACAGGAAGACTAGCTAAATGGGTCATGATCCTTAGTGAGTTTGACATTGAGTATATGAATCACAAAGCAATCAAAGGACAAGCCCTAGTAGATCAACTCATAGAAGCACCTATGATAGATACACACCCTATGGTAGCAGACTTTCTAGATGAGAATCTATTCACTCTTTCCAACTCAATAATGTGAAAGTTGTACTTTGATGGTTCCTACACACAGCATGGATCAGGGGCTGGCATCTTGTTTGTCACACCTTAAAATGACTATATTCCTAAGTCATATTGGCTTGCATTCCCTTGCACCAACAACATTGCCGAGTATGAAGCACTCCTTATAGGTCTCAATGCAGTAGTTCAATGGGACATCACAGAATTATACGTTTATGGAGACTCACAACTAGTCATTCGCCAAGTCACAGATGAGTACCAAACAAAAGATGAAAAGTTGGTCCCCTACAAGCAACTAGTGGATGCCTACAAACCACAGTTTTCTAGCATCACATTTGAGCAAATTCCAAGAGAGCATAACAAAGCTGCAGATTCTATGGCTTCTATAGGGTCACTGATCGACATGCCTGCAAATACACAGAAATGTGAATTCTTGATCGAGCAATTGTTGATACCCGCCATCGACGTTCCGGTTACTGAAATCATCTGCAAACTTGTTGGTCCCAATTCCCCATGGTATGAAGATATCTATGAATACCTTAAACACAATACCTTTCCCCTGACCTATCATCCACCCAACGTAAAACCTTTATTCGTCAATCCTCCCGTTACATCATTCTAGGTGATACACTATATCGCCAGAGTCTCGATGGTATCCTCTTACGATGTCTTAATGCGGAAGAAGCCGAAGCTACCTTACGAGACATACACAAAGGTGTCTGTGGTGCACATTCTACTAGTCCTAATCTCGCTAAGAAGATACTCAGAATAGGATATTACTGGCCTACAATAGAGCAAGATGCTGCATAGTTTGCTAGGAAGTGTCTACAATGTGAGCAACATGGAGATTTGATTCACGCACCAGCTCATGAATTACAGCCTGTGACTACTCCATGGCCTTTTTATCAATGGGGTCTCGACCTCATAGGACAAATCCACCCCTTCTCATCTAATGGCCACAAGTTCATCATTACTGCCACTAAGTACTTTACAAAGTGGGTGGAAGCCATTCCCATGACCTATATCACCGGCAAGCAAATAGCCAAGTTTATCCTTAACTACCTCATTTGTCGGTATGGTATTCCCCAAGCCATTGTCACTGATAATGGGAGACCATTCAAGAATCAAGATGTCCATTCCTTGTGCACACAATACAATATCCAACATCACTTTTCAACTCCCTACTATCCATAGAGTAACGGCCAAGCTGAGGCTTCCAATAAAACCATTCTCAAAATACTCAAGAAAATAGTCAATGAAGCTGGTCGTGATTGGCACTTGCAACTCAATCCCACCCTATGGGCCTACCGCACTAGTATCAGAACACCAACTAGTGCCACACCATATGCCTTGGTCTTTGGCTCTGAAGCCATCCTACCTATAGAGGTCGAGATCCCATCCCTTAGAGTATCCATGTAGGACCTGATTGGCGGAGAGGAGTATCACACTTCCAGATTAGCTGAGCTAGAACTACTAGATGAGAGGCGCCTTGCCGTACTTAATCATCTCCATGTCTATCAAAACTGCCTCCGGCATAATTACAACAAAAAGATCAAAGAAAGATAGTTTCAAGTTGGTGATCTTGTACTAAAAGAAAATTAGAGAAATCAAGCAGATCGAGAGAAGAAGGGCAAGTTTGAGCCTAACTAGTTAGGTCCCTTTATTGTCACAGCAGCATATGGATCAGGAGCTTATACTTTAGCTACACTTGACGGCATTCCTTTGGATGAGCCACTTAACAGTGTTCATCTCAAGAAGTTCCATGCCTGATCCTCAGAGTATTCCAAAAAAAATAAAAAATAAAAACACAAAAAAAAAACCATCCTCTGGTGAAAACTTGGTAAACAGGTGCCTTAGATAAGTACCATAGTGAAAACCTGGCAAACAGGCGCTATGTGTAGAGTCAGCATCCATCGTCTATCGAGTCTTGTTCACTCCATGTCCAGTTCAACAACACGCTTCATCCATCCATCCATAATAAACCCATTGACCTTGTTTGCATTTCCATCTCCCTATCTAGTATAGCTTGGAAATTTGTCAATGTCCACATTCGTCATCCCACGTCTTGATCTGTGTCAGCAGTGTTCACTGTCTTGTCCTTGGACATGCTTTCTATGTCAATCATCCATGTGAATTCCTCTACCGGAATGGGGGCAATTCCTTCCTTAACCTCACTCTAGGAGTGGTTCCTTGTTCGTGGTTTGCAACACGCTCTTCAACTGTTTCTCCTTTCTGAATATAACACTCTTTAACGGACACATCGCTCCTACGATAACGCTGTTATCTTCCCAACGCTTTTCCTACATCATCACACCAACCAGAACTACATATTATCATCTTCTCAATCTTAAGGTACCTTGATCCCATGGATATGGGTATGTAGGCAATCTGGAATACGAAGGAAGTTTCTAGTACTCAGGTACATAAGATCTCCTCCTTCCACCTTGACCCATTCATCACTCTATCCAGAACTACATATTATCATTTTCATTTTCATCATCGTGTGCCTTGATCCCATGGATACAGGGTATGTAGGCAGTCTGGAATATGAAGGATGTATCCAGTACTCAGGCACATACGATCCATCATTCTCCATCTGTTTCAATCCATTAGCACTGACATCCTTTCTAGTCTTCCGTTTATCAAAATCTATTCACCTCAACTTGACTAACTCAAGCAGCAAGCTAGCGCATCCTTTCAAAGTAAAAATCCTTAACAAACTTGAAGCCAAGTGGCTTCCTTCTAGAGTCA